>JANVCQ010000008.1:16642884-16687020 GCA_025531925.1 Erythroxylum plowmanianum | reverse complement strand
GCAAAAAGAAGGAGAAGACAATGAATCTTGAAGAAACAAAGTGAAGGAGTTGGATAAAAAAATCAACATAGTGAGGGAGGTAAAATGGGTTGGGTCTTTTAGCAAAAAGAAGGAGAAGACAATGAATCTTGAAGAAACAAAGTGAAGGAGTTGGATAAAAAAATCAACATAGTGAGGGTGAGAGTGACTTTTGTGAGTAAAGAAGAGAAAGATAAAGAGAAAGATGAAGAAAAAGAAGAAGAAGATGGGGAAATGAAGCATATGTCGTGAGTGGGTAAGTAAAAGACCATGGAATGGTCTTTAATTGGGTAAAAGAATAGTAAATGATGAGGTAGTGACACTTGTCACTTACCTATGGTCCCACTTTTGATCTTTTAATCTACTAGTTTATTTGTCTCCAATTTTTAACCCCAATTTTAAATGACATAAGTCATTAAATCTTAATGTCACATATGAAAATTTCTACTAACATTTGACATTTATTTCTATCACTAATCATTAATTGTTCTGCCACTTAACATTTTTCCTAATCTAAACATACCCTTAAAATTTTAGAAAATTCTCAAATTTTTACCAAAAATTTTGAGTCAATAATTATACTCTCCAAATCAAATCTTAACAATTCATAATTCCAAATATAATCACATTTGTAGATCAATTATACCTAGAAAATGTCAATGAATGTATGTACAATAATTTTAATGTGCAAAAATCAATATTCACATATGTGTATGCTAACATTATGCATGAGTATGAAATGCATTTTTCTAAATTCTCATTTTTATTTCTCAATTACCGAAATCTAGGGCTCTAGCCCTTAATATGGAAATGGGATGTTACAAATTAGAACTTATTACTATTAATTTTTAGAGGGAAGCTGTTATAGGTAGATACAAAATCTAATATAAGGTAAAAAATTGTTTGGTGCCATCGTATTTTTTTAATTCAGAGCAACCAATCTGACTGTATTATTAAATAAAGTTTATAAGTGACATGGATGAGAGTTAGAGTATTGCCAATTTCAAATAAATAAATATATATATATATATAATATACCTAAATTATAATATAAACGGGAGAAATCTTATTTCAATTAATAGGTCAAAAAATTATGCCCCTACTCTTCTTGCAAGAACGAACTATCATTTCCTCATGTTCCGCTAGAGTGAGACCCCTCGAATCTAGGGTCACTTGGCTTTCCAATTCAGTTCCAACGATGCACTTCTCGAATCGAGAAAGCGAAGCCACCAAAAAGTATGAAAAAAAGGCTCGAAGGGCTCATGTTCCACCAAAGTGGGACCCCCTAAATTTACGGCCACTTGATTTTCCAATCCAGTTCTAACAATGCACTTCTAGGATCGAGAAAGCGGAACTGCCAAAAAGCATGAGAAAAAAGGCTTGAAGGGTAACGTCTTCTTTTTTTGACTCCCTCTCCTCTTTAATCGTAATAGCGGATCAATCTCAACCAATCTACCCTCTCATTTTTTTATGGGTGTATATATACACTTTATATAACCTGTGATTCCAATTGTGCTTAGTAATCCCCATAGCGCTCCTTTGTCATAAAACAACATGCAAACAAGATTTTTCCTCCCATCCTCTGTTGCAAACTACTCCCTCTCTATCTTCTCCTCTGTTGTAGTGCATTTTGTTTCCTCTTCTTGTTTGTGTTTATAAAACACAATCAATTTGTTACAAAACGTTTACATAAACCAAAATGCCCCCATTTATGGCATAAAATCAATTTAGGTTTAAGAGAAAAAGGTAATTATCAACTAATTCATTAAAATAGGCATGCACGACAAGGTGACAATTTTAAGCAAATTTAGCTCCCATCCTTCTTCTATATGACTTGGAATCGACCTAAAGGGACCTGTACTTGATTTTTAAATACCAATGTCTTAGTAAATGGGAGGCCTTGAGTTCGACTTTTAACGAAACTATGCGTTTTTTTTTCTTTTTTATATAATTAAATCCTTAAAAAATGGTGTCTTAATTGGAACATGGAATTTGCCAATTGCAACTTGTTTGATTATGTTTAGTCGGTTTTTTATAATAAAATAAAATAAAACGTAATATTATTTTTGGAGGAAAATTTTACGATAAAATAAAATAAAATTAAAAAGGAGAATTTCATATTACATCTCATTTTATCCTACACAGTTAAATAAAAATTGTAAAATTTAAGATAAAATATAAAATAATAAATAACATTATATTATATTACATTATAAACCTTTTATTTAAAAAACATTTCATTGTATTACTTTATAACTATTTCTGTTATTTTTAAACAATAATTTTTTAATATTATATCATTTTTCATTAAACTATCATATTTCATTTTACGTCAAAACTAAAAATAGCCTTTGGCGGACAGACACTGGGAACACCCAGGTGATTCTACAGCCTTCTTGGTGCTTCGGCAACACTATCGTTTCGCTCGCGTACCTCCTCTCAGAAAGAGCGAACACTATCCAACACAGACTTCTCATAACAATCCCAAAAAGATTCTGTTCCCCATCTTCCTCCTAAGAAATGGCCTCAAGGAGGATCGCAAGGTGGGCTATGGCCGCCGTTAAAACATCTTCGCCAGCATCGAACCTGTCCCTCCGATGTCCCTTCACAGTCTCACATGCACGCGCCTCCGCCTCCTCCTCCGCTGCTTCTACTCTCCTTGTTAACTCTTCCGACGCTTTGTCCTCACCTCATCTTGGTAATGTGATGCTGACCAATTTTTCTACGCTCAAATTTGCTCGCTTCTTCCACTCTAGTACCCCGTGTTACTTCACTGCGACTAACTCTTCTCAGGTCTATCTTCATCATTACTTTTATTATTTATCATTCTTGCTTATATTTTCCTTTTGATTATGAACTTGAATTAGTTGAGAAATAATGTTTTTTTTTTTTGTGATTCTATGCCTAAATTCTTGCTGGATAGTTACTGTTAAAGGCCTCTTGTACTTATCTGCTTGAACTTGAATTACTCTGTGAAAGGTTTGGAATATGCTAATATGAACTAAGGTTGTGGGAGTTGGCTTAAACTCGATGGCTGCCAAAGCGTTTGATTTTTACCGTTGGGATTGTTCTGAAAAACACTTGCAATCACTTCTTTTGACTGTACATCTGATGAATCTTAATTATTTCTGAGCTCAGCTTTGACGTTTATTAGATTTAATTTTAAACGACTTTCCTAAACGTGAACAAAGTTTTTTGAGAATTTAGAGAATGACAGGCTTCCATGAGGATTTGCGGAGCAAGATATAGGCGACATGAAACCAGGCTTGGACATTGGGGTAGTAAGCATGCGTAGTGTCATCTTATTGGGGCATTTTTGCCAAGTCCTACTCCATTCGTTCAGTAGGACCAGGATGTTTTTTAGTTCCATTTGAAATCTCGTTAGATTTTATGGAAGGAACACTTTCACCTGTCATTGGATAAGAATGCTTTGGGTCTTACATTTTGATGATTTTAGCTTCTAGTTGGGATTCGTCAACTTTTACTCTTTCCTTTTTCTTAGCCTTTCTTTTGTGTTAGGCTAACCAATCAGAGTTCACTGAGATGGCATGGGAGGGCATAATTGGTGCTGTAGATGCTGCACGAGTTAATAAACAACAAGTGGTAGAAACTGAGCATTTGATGAAAGCCCTGCTAGAGCAAAAGGATGGATTGGCTAGGAGGATATTCACAAAGGCTGGGTTTGATAACACATCAGTCTTGCAAGCTACTAATGACTTCATTTCGAAACAACCAAAGGTGTGGGTTGTAGTGTAATGATGCACCTGGTGTGGTGCTGGTCGACCACACACTTTGTTTATTTAAGATTAGACTAATATGTCTTTATTTTCATAGGTGATGGGTGACACTAGTGGCACTATAATTGGCGTACATCTTGGATCCCTATTGGACAATGCTCGAAAGCACAAGAAAGAAATGGGAGATAATTTTGTGTCAGTAGAACATATTGTGTTAGCATTTCATTTGGATAAGAGATTTGGGCAACAATTATTGAGGAGCCTCCAGCTTAGTGAGAAGAACTTGAGGGAAGCCATTCAGGCAGTTCGTGGAAGTCAAAGGGTAACTGATCAAAGTATGAATCTTCATATTCTTCTTGTTCTTGAAATCCCTATTATTCTATAAAGAGATTACGTGCATGAGTTGAATTGCATCACTAGTTATGGAATATATTAAAGTAATGAATTTAGGAAATTGTATATAGAGAGTTGGAAACTCTTGCTAGCAGTTCTCTCTACTTTAAAAGGGCTTAGCTTTGCATTTTGCGCCTACTCAAGGCTTGTTAATTTCTGTATGACATGCATAAACATCTTTTTGATGGGTTATTCTACATTCTTTACATGAATATCAAATCTCAATTAAAAATTTTGCATTGACGTTCCTTGTTTGTCTGTTTAATTCTAAGCCTATTGTAAATTTTTATTTTGTCAATGTACCAAGATCCTGAAGGGAAATATGAGGCTTTGGAAAAATATGGGAACGACCTGACTGAGCTTGCTAAGCGTGGCAAACTTGATCCTGTAATAGGAAGAGATGATGAAATCCGGCGGTGCATCCAGATATTATCTCGGAGAACTAAAAATAATCCAGTAATTATTGGTGAACCTGGTGTAGGGAAAACTGCAATCGCTGAGGGGTATGTTCATATTTGATTAAGAAGTTCATTGTGACGACTTAAATGTTAAGTACAAATATTTTCAGTAAATTGATGGTTTTATATTGTTTCTTGTATCTTCTCCAGAATAAGTATATTTAGTGAGAGTTGTTGCTACTATTCGGAAACTTATTTTGAACTAAGTGCCAGAAATTAGTTTGGTCATTTCTTTTACTTCTCTTGGTCAGTGGTTATTCGATGCAATTTAGTTATGCATAGGGAGAGTTTGAAGTTATCCTCTTTGCAACTAAGATCAGGTTGATGTATTTACTTATGGAAGAGCTAAAATGAACTTCTTTTAGTTCTTCTAGTTGTGTGTTTCTAATTTTCTTTGCCAAGCAATCTATTATAGATGAATCTTTTCTAGGTTGATATCTTAAACTGATGTACTCTACATGTTGATCTCTTTATTATTTATTCTTTCGATCTCTCTGATGAAATTGTTCTATTGTTTTGTAGACTAGCTCAAAGAATTGTGCGTGGTGATGTGCCAGAACCATTATTGAATCGAAAGGTTATAATTCTTGTTCTGATTTTTTCTGTAGAACTTCCTGATGTTATTCGTAGGCATTTTATTTGGTTTGAAACAAACTTGTGCTGCTTCGCTTCGGAACTGTAACATTTCTGCATTTCATTTAGCTCTTCTGGTTAACTCTTCCCTCATGATGAGGAAAGAAGAAACAATTTCAGTATTTAATTCAAGGAATATTATTTTTGTTAAAGAAATAATCTTCTAATTTGTATTAATGTTGGATTTGGATTATATAGAATGTGTGACAAAATATTTTATTAACCAGTCACGTCATTTCAAAACTTTCTTTTTTGGTGTTCCATGCAATGTTTTTGTTGACACTGAAAGTGTAGTCCTGACTATTGATAATGGCATTTCACTTGTACAGTTGATCGCTCTAGACATGGGTTCACTAGTAGCTGGTGCCAAGTATCGTGGAGACTTTGAGGAAAGATTAAAAGCTGTGCTTAAGGAGGTTACTTCATCAAATGGGCAGATCATACTATTCATTGATGAGATACATACTGTTGTTGGTGCAGGTTTGGTCCTACTTTTCTCAGTTGTCTTTTTATAAAGAGATTTTCATTAAGTAAGATTGTGAATGTGAATGATTTTGTCCAAGATTAATATGCTAATGTACAAATACATAGATAAATAATTATATGTGGATTCTTTTGATTGCATGCCTACTAGCAATCTCAACTCAACATCTCAAGTGACTTGTGTGCTTTGTTTTCTGTGGTAAAATCATGCATATTCATTGATTGTAGTTGATTAAGCTCCCTATTATATTAGAATATCCCATAAATCATGATACTAGAGTATCCCTTAAATTATTAGATTATCAGAATCATTAGTTTCTATCTACATTTCCTATTCAAATTCTAAGATGGTATCAGAGGTAAGGTAGGCTCCTTGGATCAAGTTGTTTCCAGCCTTCATTGTTGCAAACATATCTTTGTTTTTTCTCCTTCGGTTCAGACTTCATTGCTGCACCCTATTTCCTTCTTTCCATTTCAGCTTTCATTGCTTTCTCTTCCCTATTACCTCTTTCATATGAGCCGCTATTGCTGATTATTGTACTCTAAAGCAGAGCTTTTTTCCAGCCTTTATTGTTGGAATTGTCTAAGGATTAGCATCCTTGTAAAGAGAAGAAAATGCCAAAAGTTGAAGAAGCAAGCAATATCCCTACTGCACAATTGGAAGGGACTACTCGATTCCAACAACTAGGGGAATCAATATCACAAAAGCCGAGTAATTTTAACTGAGAAGAGATTGAGAGCTTGAGATCTCTTATAAACAACTATGAAAAGCCTTTAGGTACTTGTTCTTTGGCTTATTCAGATAAGTTTCCTTTTTCCTTTGGATTAAATGCCTCAAATACAAACTTTACCAAACTCTTGGGTCATGGACTGAGGAGCTACCTACCATATGATCCATTCATCCATATGTTTCTCAACCTGCTCTCCATGTCCAAGAAGTAGAAAAATAGCTGTGGCCTGTGGATCTTTAACAACTATAGCAAGTGGAGAGGATGTTAAAATAAGTCTATTGGTAACTCTAAGAAATGTTCTTTATGCTAGACTATCAATTAACCTTGTTTCCATACAAAAACTCGCCCAAGATTTATGTTGTAATGTGATTTTTCACAGTAGTCATTGTGTATTTCAGGATAAGGACTTGGGAAGGATGAGTGAACTCGCTAGAGAATGGAATTGCCTCTGCTATCTTGAAGCATTAAGTTAGTTAAACATAACTAAGGGCAGATTATCCCATTCTTTCATACCAGATTAAGTTGCATTTAATAAAGAAATTTTTTTGTTTGACCATTATGGGTTAGGACATCCATCATTTTGAATTATGAAGATTATGTTTCCCTCTTTGTTACAAGTCTTGGTGCAAATAAATTTCATTGTGAGGCATGCGCGCTTACTAAACACGATCATGTACCTTTAGGAGCTCTATACCTTTCTATGTTATTTATAGTGATATTTGGGGTCCATCTATTGTTTCTTTCTAGTATTTCTAGGGCAAGATGTTTTGTTTCTTTCATTGGTGATTGTACTCGTGTTATCTATATTTTTTTTCTACTCAAAACATAAATCTAATGTTAGTACCATACTCTCAATTTTTTTAGCCATGATCAAAAATCAATTGGGACCTATATCAAAAGTTTTATGACAGATAATGTTAAGAGATTATTTCAATCAAGTTCTTACCCTATACTTTTAGAAAGAAGAAATAGTTCGAGTCATTTTGTATTTATACTCTACAACAAACTACGATA
This sequence comes from Erythroxylum plowmanianum, assembly GCA_025531925.1. Lineage (NCBI taxonomy): Eukaryota > Viridiplantae > Streptophyta > Magnoliopsida > Malpighiales > Erythroxylaceae > Erythroxylum > Erythroxylum plowmanianum. The sequence goes on along the minus strand of JANVCQ010000008.1, from coordinate 16,679,553 downwards.
CGAAAGGAAAATGGTCATCTCCTTGAAAAGACTTGAGCCTTGTTATTTCAGAAGAATATGTTTAAGGCGTTATGGGGGGAAGTAGTTCTTACAGCTACCTATCTCATAAACAGATTGCCTTCTAGAGTCTTGGGTCTCAAAAGTCCTATGAATGTCCTTTTAGCGTTTTACCAGAATTTAATCACTACCAACAATCTTGTTCATAGAATTTTCAGGCGTCATTTGTTCATGTTCATAATAGAAGGAAATTAGATCCTAGGGCTTGAGATGTGTCTTTGTGAGCTATTCTTCAACTATAAGAGGGTATAAGTGTTGCCACCTCTGTTAAAGAAATTCTATGTCTCAATAGATGTCACATTCAATGAACAAGATTCGTATTTCAACAATTTTTATCTTTAGGGGGAGAATTCAATTAGGAAAGGTAAGGAAAGTTTTTTGCTTGATCTAACGCCTGTGTCCAATTCTACAACACCAATCATACCTACGTATTCATCCTGTCTAAACCATATACCATAACAACCATATGACACAATGCTTGAACAACTCATATTTGAACCCATTCCTAAAGCACCAAGTGAACCACAAGAAAATTTTGATTTTGCCTTTGTGATTTGACAAAGGCAAGGTGTTCACAAGAAAGAAGACGGTTGTTCCTGAACCTACGCAAGTCTAAGAGTCTAGCTCAAATTCTTTACATGAGGTAACAATTTCTAATCCTGAATTACAAAATGAAATTGAAGTTCATTGGATAATGATCATCTGGACCTTCCTATTACTATCAAAAAGGGAACCAGATAGTGTTCAAAACGACCAATATACCCTCTTGCACATTTTTTGTCATTTAAGAATTTTTCCTCCTCTCTCGAAGCCTTTCTTGTGAGCTTGAATACCATTACCATCCCTACCACCTTAGCCGAGGCTTTGTATAGTGAAAAATGGAAACAAGCTATGAATGTGGAGATGGAGACATTGGAAAAAAACAAAACTTGGGAATTAGTGAAGTTAATTGTAGGAACGAAATTAGTGGTTCTTAAGAGGATATATACAGTGAAATATAGGATAGATGTGTCAGTTGAAAGATGCAGAGGCGTGGCTGGTAGCAAAAGGCTATACTTAGACTTATAGTATTGATTATTTAAAGACTTTTTCTCTTGTTGCAAAGATGAAACAGTTCGAGTATTATTGTCATTAGCATCTAATTATGGTTAGGAATTGCAACAATTTGATGTCAAGAATGATTTTTGCATGGAGATGAAGAGATTTACATGCAAGTTCATCAGGTTATAGGAAGAATTTGGTTGCTTATATGGTGTGCAAGTTGAAGGTGGCACTATATGATTTTAAGCAATCACCTTGAGCATGGCTCGGAAGATTTGCATGAGTTATGCTGTCTATGAGAGAGAAAGTCAAGAAGATCATACATTTTTTTATCAAACACTCTCCTTAAAAGGGAGTTATAGCTCTTCTAGTTTATGTTGATGACATATAATGATGGGAGATGATGATAAAGAGAAACTGAAACAATGATTAGTTAAGGAATCTGAGATTAAGTCATTGGGAAGGTTGAAGTATTTCCTTGGAATTGAAGTTGAATATTCTTGGCATGGAATTTTTATGGGATAACCATTTTTAAAGTGCCAATTAAAAAAAATAAATTTGGTTACTAGATTGAGAAAATCCCAAATGATTGGGCATTTCAGTAATAGTTATCCTAATTTTTATCTTGTAACAAAAGTATGGTATAAATCTTCTAAAGAAAACAGGCAAGATAACATGCAAACCTGCAAGCACTCTTGGAAAAGTAGAGGATACTACAGTAGACAGAGAGATGTATCAACATGTAGTAGGAAGAATAATTTTTCTGTCTCTCACACGACCGGATATAGCATAATAAATGTGATTAGTTAGTTTATGCATAGTCTGAAGGAAGTTCATATGCAAGCAACTCAAAGAGTATTATCTTAAAGGAACACCATGGAAGGGTATTTTGTTCAAAAGAAATAGAGGTTTGGTTCTTGAGGCATGCACTCATGCTGATTATGCTAGATCTATTTTCAGTAGAAAATCAATTTCAAGATATTGCATTTTTCTTGGTAGGAATCTTGCGAATTGGACAAGCAAAAAATCAAGGTGTAGTGGCTTGCTCAAGTGCAGGGACTAAATTTTGGGGATGGTTCAACGTGTGTATTAATTACTCTAGTTGAAGATTATTCTTGAAGATTTGAAGATTTAGTGGGATGGCCGTATGAGACTATACTATGACAACAAATCTGCAATCAACATAGCTTATAACCTAATTCAACATGATCGAATGGAGCATATTGAAATTCATAGGCACTTTATCAAGGAAAAGTTAGAGAATGGATTAATTTGTACACATCGTGTATCTACTCATGGTCAATTGGTTGACATTCTCACCAAAGGTTTGAGCAGCAGCTCAATTTTTAGACTATTGTATCCAAGCTGTTCACCAACTTGAGGGGGAATATAGCAAAATCATGTATATTGATTGATTGATTGCATTTGATTACGTTTCTTATTATGTTAAAATATCCCATAAATCATGGGATTAGATGTATTAAATCATTAATTTTCATTTATATGTATTAAAATTTTGTATATAAGCTTTGCCTTTCGTAAACATTGAATATATACAAAAAAAAAGGTTCCTATTCAAATTCTGAGATTTTCTTATGTTGTGGAAAACTTGATGCGGGGCTTTTTCTTACTGTGATTCTATAGGGGCTACAAGTGGAGCGATGGATGCTGGGAATTTGTTGAAACCAATGCTTGGACGAGGTGAGCTGCGATGTATAGGAGCAACAACATTAAATGAGTATCGAAAATATATTGAGAAGGACCCAGCACTTGAACGTAGGTTTCAACAAGTATTCTGTGATCAGCCGTCTGTTGAGGATACCATATCCATTCTTCGTGGATTGCGTGAACGGTATGAGTTGCATCATGGTGTTAAGATTTCAGACGGTGCTCTTGTTTCAGCAGCTATTCTAGCAGATAGATACATCACTGAACGCTTTTTACCTGATAAAGGTAAACCCAGCTTCACTATGCAGTATTCAATATCATAAGCTTAACAAGTTCTTACTACACCTGTTATTACTCATCTTTCCCTATACAAAATGAATTAAGTTTGGATTCTTCAATTTGAAATCTTGGATTTTTTATGCTTTGCGTTGTGCCCATAATAATTTAAGAACATATAAATTCTTTTACTTAACATTCTTAAGCTGTTTTTGTTTTCTCTTTTCTAAATATTCTTTGTAGTGGCTGATATGTTATCTTAAAGGTTGAAACAATCTTTTCAATTTCTCGTGGTTCCCCTAACTGGATTGATTGATCTAAAAAAGAACACGGAAGCACTTGGAAGTATCTACAAGTTCTCTATTCAGTCTTTTGTTTGGCAACTTGGTTCCTCTATATGACTGATTGGATATTGTTCCAACAGCATGTTAGATTAGCAGTCAATTTGTGGTTTTGACAGCTGCTTTGAGCTTTCTAATAACCTCTTCCCGTGCAGCTATTGATCTTGTTGATGAAGCTGCAGCAAAGCTCAAAATGGAAATCACTTCCAAGCCTACGGAGTTGGATGAGGTAGATAGAGCTGTTCTGAAATTAGAGATGGAGAAGCTGTCCCTGAAAAATGACACTGATAAGGCATCTAAAGAGAGGTTAAGCAAGATTGAAAATGATTTGAATGTACTTAAACAGAACCAGAAAGAACTGAATGAACAGTGGGATCAGGAGAAGTCTCTCATGAATCGGATACGATCAATCAAAGAAGAGGTAATGCTTTTCTTTTAATGCTTTTCTTTTACTGAGATGTAAATGTCTAGTTATCCTTGCAGTATTCCTTAGATTTTATGCATGTGGTATCCATATTTGTAGATTGACAGAGTCAACTTAGAGATGGAAGCTGCTGAACGTGAATATGACCTGAATCGTGCTGCTGAGCTGAGATATGGAACTCTAATGTCCCTCCAACGGCAGTTGGATGAGGCTGAGGAAAACCTTGCTGAGTTCCGAAAATCTGGTAATTCTTTGCTACGAGAAGAGGTTACTGATCTTGATATTGCTGAAATTGTGAGCAAATGGACTGGTATACCTATGTCAAACCTTCAACAATCAGAAAGAGAAAAGTTGGTCTCATTAGAAGAGGTTCTTCATAGGAGGGTAGTTGGTCAAGATATTGCTGTAAAATCTGTGGCTGATGCAATCCGACGCTCAAGGGCCGGATTATCTGACCCTAATCGACCTATAGCTAGTTTCATGTTTATGGGTCCCACTGGGGTTGGCAAAACAGAGCTTGCTAAGGCCTTAGCGGGCTATCTCTTTAACACAGAGAATGCTCTTGTAAGAATAGATATGAGTGAATACATGGAAAAGCATGCAGTATCACGCTTGGTTGGGGCCCCACCTGGATATGTTGGTTATGAGGAGGGAGGACAGCTGACAGAAGTGGTTCGTCGAAGGCCATACTCTGTGGTGCTGTTTGATGAAATTGAGAAAGCACATCATGATGTCTTCAACATCCTGTTACAGTTGCTGGATGATGGAAGGATAACTGATTCTCAGGGAAGGACGGTTAGTTTTACCAACACGGTTATAATAATGACTTCAAACATTGGCTCCCATCTGATACTTGAAACGCTACGTAATACACAAGACAGCAAGGAAGTTGTTTATGATATCATGAAACGTCAAGTTGTTGAGTTGGCGAGACAAACATTCCGTCCAGAATTCATGAATCGAGTTGATGAATATATTGTTTTCCAGCCTTTGGACTCCAAACAAATCAATAAAATCGTTATGATTCAGGTAAACAAACTTCGCCCTGAAAATATTTATGCTTTGATAAATGATATGATTTTTCTCCATAACTAACTCTATAGATGACTCCTATAGCATTTGAAACTCAAGAGTCTGTTCTTTTAACGTTTTTCTTTTTTTGTGTGGAATTTACCAAATTCTTCCATTCTCTTGGTGAAGCATCATCTGTGTGAAAAATCTCTTTCAGATGCTTGCACTATATTTTTCGTTCACGCCACAATGAATACTAATGAAGCTTTAATATGAAATTTTCCATTGCCAGATGAACCGATTGAAAGAGAGACTCAAACAGAAGAGTATTGATCTTAATTACACAAATGAAGCTATTGAACTTCTGGGAAATTTGGGTTTTGACCCTAATTTTGGAGCTAGGCCGGTTAAGAGGGTGATACAACAGTTAGTTGAGAATGAAATTGCAATGGGGCTATTGAGGGGAGAGTTCAATGAGGAAGATTCTGTCATTGTTGATGCTGATTTGTCGTCAGACCTTCCACTACAGAATAAGTTACGTATAAAGAAATTAGAGAGTGGTGCTACAAAACAAGCCATGGCAGTCAATGATTAGTATGGCTCTTTGGAGTTGTGAATATGTGGAAAACTGTGCTCTAGTCCCACACTTCTTCCTTTATTGAAAGCAAAACACCTCTTGTCTATGATGGGCTTGTGTTTAAATCATTGTATCACAGTATGAGCAGTCTTATTTAAGCAGAGCGTTTTGCGAAGTAGTTAGTTTATACAGTTTCTGTAAAGGGAGTTTTTATCACCTTACCGCAAATTGTGTGCAAGTGCCGAAATTGCTAATATATTACGTGAACCATGAAATTGCTTCTTGCTGTTCCAAGGCCTGTGGACAAGAGCAGAAAAGCGGGTGAAGGTTACTGGTTCAGGTTCTCATTGTTTTCACAGCTTATGGTGCGAGGAATATATGCATGTGCTTTGTTTGTCTTTTCCTCTTGCTATAGTCCCTTTATGGTAGGATTGTTTTATGCAAATGCTAAATACAAGCTTTTTACACATTGATTTGTCAAATTTTAACTTACCACTAGGTCCACCAATGCCAACAAATCAAGGCTTGGCCCATCGAAGTTAGTAAAAAGTTTATGAATTAATCCATTTGACTTGTAAGGACAGGTGTAAGACGCTAGAACTACTATCTCTTGTTTTTACATAATTTCTTTTTCGTGTAGGATGCTCCTGTTAACGATGTTTCTCTTGCATTATACTCACTTCCCAGTCGCTGTGAACAATTTGTTGGAATCATGCCTTTTAGGCGTTGAAGTTCCTTGAGAATCCCCAGGCAGTTGAGATACTGGATTCCAAGAGTTCTGCACAAATTTAGCCTAGTGTTATTAAAGATAATCCCTGGAGACGAGAGCTACTATTCTGATGGTCAGATTGCAACCAAAAAATTCCATTAAATGCACAGAGAATTTGGTTTAGGTGTTACAGAATATGTTCAGCCTGGATAAATTTTTAGGATGAACAGAAACTCTCATGAAAACATGAGGTCTGTCCTGGAATCTGAGTCTAAATTTGAACTGTCTCATTTGTGAGGCTTTGTTAAATTTTCTTCCCAACAAAGTATAGTAAGAAACTTTCTCGAGATTTAACCGATAGTTTCTGCCGGCTTTGTGTAAGTCGCCATGTATACAATTTTTGTATAAATAAGATATTAATGAAGAGAGCTACCTATACTATATGTAATTACAACCTGTAGTATGAAATGAATGGGAGCCAAATTCAGCCACCCTTGCCAATTCTTTGATGTCCTCAGGAAGTTGCTTTAACTACTTGACATTTACGAAATACTATATTTTACAGATACTTCGAATTTGTCGGTTGATAGTGTGACATAGTCAAAGATCACAGTGTCTAGCGCGAGTTACCTTAAAAGCCTGTTGGTCTTTTAGGTTAAAAGCCATTGCATCTTTTCATTTCTACAAATCCTAGATTATGGAGTTTGATCGCTGAAGTGTTGGAAGTTTTAGCCGTTAATATTGAGTTCTTACCTTGTCATTCTGATCCTTTTATTTGCTTGTTTGTTTTTTAACTAGCGAGATATGGTAGGATTGATAACCTAATCATGACGAAAGGTAACGTTGTTCCCACAAAAGTTGTTCTAACCTGGGCCTGGTGATGGTTACAACACACTGATCTTATGACCTGGGACAAGGAGCTAACCTAGTGGTGTATGTAATAAATCCATCCCATTCAAGTGAGGAATCTAAGATCTAGAAAATTGGCCGGTCACCTACTTTCCACAACACAGCTTTGGTGGTACAAATAGGTACTCGGATATGAAGAATCTAATCTAGTATGGAGACCTTTCTTATTTACTTTTATGGTACAATTATTAGATAACTTTAGTAATCTTCCCATCTTACTTTACGTCGTGCTAACTTTTGACATTGACAAGCATTAATATGTATAATACCATGATATACATGTACTAATCCCAATCTAGTATTATTTTGACATAAATAACTCCGTAATGTTTATTTGTTGGATTTTTTTCGTTTGTTATAAAACGTAAATAAAAAGAAAAGAAAAAGATTGCAGTCGCTACCCTTTCAAAAGGAAAAAGTCTCACCAGGTTGTCCGCTTTAGAACGATGCCAATCCATGGTTAACTAACTTAAACAAGGTCTTTAATAACCAAATTTAAATGGGAAATCAAGTTTTCATCTTGTTGTTTCTAGAAGCAGTAATTCGCTGGCTTTAAAAACATTAATCTGCAGACTGTGGGGTGAACTTGAGCCCACGTAGTTACATCTCTGTCCTCTACAGTCGAGCGTTGGAAACTATTTGCTGCACGCTTTTTTTTCTTTTTCTTTAGTCTTTTCGTTTTCAATTTGGCTTTAAAAAATTTTTCAATCACCACCACGAATAACGGTAATTGGTAACCCCACACAATATTAAATGGTCCGACACTCGTTGAATAGACCGAAAATGACCTTTCTTATTAGTTTTAGATGCAAATATGACGCATATGTTTTGCTCAATTTTTGGAATTTGTTAACAACATTTCCTGTCACGCATTTCCAAAGCAATCATCGAATGTAATTGAAGTTTGATGGGACTTCTATTCATTTGAAAACTATTCAGACATTGATACTGATAGATTATCATATGCGCTTGACATGACATTGTCATTCAATCACTTGACCTTATTGCTTTCATCTCGGTATCGAAACTTAATTAACAAACTTTATTAGAAAGCATACATTACAAACTTTTGAACAATGTTAAGAAATTTGATTTTGCAACATTTTGAAAGAGTTTATAAAACCAATTTATGGTTTGTATGCATGGTATATAGGTAATCAGATGAAATGTTACTATTTAAACTATTTTAGTAATGCATTTCACTTGCCTATCAACCCTTGGTCAGAAGTTACATGAATAATCAAAATTATTAAAAAACGTGATATTGTTAGACCACACGGATCGAAAAAGACTCATTTTACATGGCTTTTAGGTGAGTGGAACATTTTACCGATAAGCCTTGAGGGAGTTACGTCATGAGTCTCTAGCCGATATACTTTTCAATTGATTTTGAGAGCTAAATCTCTGTTAAAGATTAAGATCATATAAAAATGATTGTACTTGAGGCTTCAAAGTTGAAAACGATTAATGGTGTATATATAACCATTTTTAGTCATACTATAAGGATGATGACGATGAAGAAAGACTGAGTTTTTTGTCATGTCAAAGGAATACTCCATAGTTAATATCTATTAAGTATCTAACCTAATTGAATATGCTAATTTATCAGTGGTTGAAACTATTCCAAGAATGTCCATAATAAAGAATTGGCATTGGCTGGATTGGATAAATGTTGATAAACATGTAATGGAGACAAAGCAATACGACAGATATCAAGGGCAGATAAAGTCCAAAGATGCTACATAGTTGGTTTAATAAGAGGATCATAGAAATGATGTTGAGTGTGATAGGGTGTCAGTATATCAGCGATAGGGTGTTAGAATATCAAAGTGGTGTAAATATGGAGGAATGCTCAATGTGGTAAGAACAAGATGACCGTAATAAAAAAAAGACTTTTTTTTAGAAACGCAACAATTTCTTCTAAGTTTTCGGAAGGGTTTCTAGTAAATGAAAGAAAGGATTTCTTAACGCTGGCATAGAGGGGGAGATCCATAATTGGGAGGATGATGAGAGGAATTGGTTTTTTCAAGATAAGAGTGAGAAGTTGGATTGGCTTTCTGGGTCTTGAGAGGAAATCAGCTAGCATGTTGTGATGACATTTTATATGACAGATTGTGAATTTATAACATGAGAACCAATCTTTTCACGAACTAAATAGTTGTGAGGAAATATCTTCTTGTGAGGCTTAAGGATTTTTTGGAAAAGATGTATTGTCCATTTCTATCACAAAGAGATAAGGGTTGAGGAAATATTAACCTTTTCAATGCACTTTTTTCCTGCCAAAATCTCTTTTTGGATATTATGGTATTACTTTTCTGATTCCTTCAATTGGCCATTAGCATGGCCATAATAATAACGTTTTCCATCAACCTTTTCAATCAAGATGACACCTAAATAATTTTCACTAACATTTGTCTGAAGGATGTGTTGTCCTTTATTAGGAATCTTTAAAGAGGGTTAATGTTGACTCATTTTAAGTATTGGACAACTTTGATTTGCTCTTTACTCTATGGCGGTGGATTCTTTCTCAACAATCTTGATTAGGAGCTTGTATATTTAGCCACATGTGGAATGAAATCCCTGATGTCATTAACAATTCCAAAGAATTGTTGGATTTTCTTTGCACTGAGATTTTCATTAGGAAAATATAACAGGGTTGATCAATATGACTCTTTTTGGATGAGAGAATGATTCCATAATGCTTGGTAAGATTAAAAAAAGATTGAAGTAGTGTTTTATGATCTTTATGGGTCTTTGAATATAGTAGAATCCCATCAATATAGATTAAGGTACTGTAAAGAATAGGCTCATAAATCTTTATTATATCCTTCTAAAATAGTGATGGGGCATCTTTGAGTCTAAATGACACAATAACCCATTGTTATTGAGCATTTAGAATGTAGAAAGTTGTTTTGTACCTTTCTTGTGAGTTTATTCCCAATTGTCAAAAATATGCCTTCAAGTCAAATTTCGAAAAGATTCTTGCTTCTTTGAGACGTAGGACTTAAGTATTGACATTTGGTAGTGAAGATTTATCATCTTGAATGAATGCATTAAGAGGCTTATAGTTAATAACCAACTTCTTCTTTCCTCTTCGTTGTTCAACCCTTTTATTTACAGAAAAGGCTTGACAAGCCCAATTTGATTTTGTAGGTTTAACTAATCCTTATTGAAGTAGTTTGGCACATTTCTTGTGCCAGCTTCAAATCTTCAGGATTCATATTAGGTTGAGTAGTCTGGTAGGATTTATATCTTTGTTCTTTTTGAAGGGTAAATGAATAAAGAATTGTTGACTCTTCCAAAGAGGTTGTAGAAGTGAGACTTATGAATGGTTCTTAGGATAGTGTTCCAAAAATTGATCTCTCAATATTTCATATTAAGGAAAAACTAGAGTGGGCTCAAACATATTACGTATATCAGTATAAGCACTAAAATTAGCTCTGCATTTGATACCAGTAGATAGGATTTATAATGAAGATTCCTTGCAATATATATCTATACCAATCAGGATATTTGGGTCAGGTAATGACTACCAAGAACTTTATTCCATACAATGCAACTAAAGAAAAACCTTAACCCAAATTTCCTTTTTGTGATAAGCCTAAATTTGAATGAGTTTCTATCAACAACAGTAAAATATTCATCATGAGATATTTAGGCTTTATGAGGTAAGATATTGGGCTTCATAACACTTATACATGATCTAATATCTATTTATCCATTAGCCTTGATCGGTTTATGATATTTATTCTCTTGGAACAACTGGATATAGACATAACGATGAGGAATGGTGATAGGCTTCGAGTCTACCTTAAAATATGGTTGTTGTAGCATTTATAGATTATCATCCTCAATACCAACATCTTCATCTACTAATTCTTCAGACGAGTCAAACTCATCAACGGAGGAATTGATAGGTACATCAAATTTAGTTTCCTCATCTTCACTAGATTATTCTCCGATGATATCTTCAATGTTGATGTTCTCACATATTGATATGATAACCTCAATAGATTTCAATATTTTTAAATCCATTTTTTTCTTGTTAGGACATTGTCGAGCAAAATGTCCAGCTTGCCACAAAGGAAATATGGATACTTTTTTTTTTATCATGAGGATCTTTTTGTTTAAAGAATCAAAGAAATCGATATCATTTATGTCTTTTGAAAGGTTTTTTATAGTCTTTATTAGAGAATTGGGATCTTTGAGATCATTTATAGAACTTCTTGTGATGATATTTCTTTTTTGTAAGACACTCTCAATCGTTTTTCTCCTTACACTTGATCTTTAGATAAGGCTTTTTACAAGCCTTCTTCAGAAGAGGACCACCTTCAATCATATTCTTGAAAAACACTTATTGATTAAAAAGTTTATCAAGAGATACTAATACAAGTTGATAAATCTCAATAAGAGATATTTCTCTAATATCTCTGCGTAAAGTTGCAATGGTCCTTTGAAGTTCTAGTTGAAGCTCATCTAGAAGATACTTGACGAATATATAATAGAGATTGACATCATTAAAACCATTAAGTAAATAGTATCTTTTTATCATACGTTGAAAGTGATTTTAAAGATCTCATCTATCCAAAGAGCAACATTTTATTTTAAAATATTCTTGTTGAGTTTGCTTGTCAATGAGCTAAAAATCTCTAACGAATTCTTTATAGATAACTCTAAGAAGAATACCAGCAGATGCTAATTGAATATATTGGAGTCTCCTATAGTTATCTAAACTTTGCACCATTCCCTTAAAGTATCGATGAAACGAGAAGTAAACTCAAACATGAAATTTCTTTTCATTTTTAAATCAATTCAAGCACCAAATTTATAAAGACGATCTCTCCAGTTTTGGGGTGGAAGATCATCAAAATTAAACCAAGGTCCTAAGGTAGGCCATGGTAGAGGTACTTGCATAGGTTGTGGATGAGGTTGTAGGGGCTTAGTCCTTATTCTTTTAGTGGTTCAACCTCCATGGTTTAAGAAGTATCTTTCAGAAACTTCAGAATCTTCACATATCGAAAATTGACTTTCAAATTCATCTAAGATAGATACTAGTTTAATATTTGTAATGAATTCTCGTTGAAGAGTTTGTCTTTCCCAGTTGATGGGATAGGTTGGATTTTGGTGGTGAAGAAGGTAGGGTTTTAATTTTCAAGGATTCTGTCCAAGGATCAACAAAGAGGGTGATGGATCAATTTTATTTTTACCTTTAGGTTTTGTAGGTTTGGTAGCTTTTAGCCTGCTAATAGTGTGAACATGTTGCCTAATTAAAGGATAACTCATTTTGAACACATTTTCATAATCGGTTGCTTCATGATAGGTTAGGATTGTATAAATAGGCTGAACAACAAGAAATGTTATACGATAAGCCCCATAAATAGTCTTTGACTATTTTGTCTGCATGTCTACTTTCATTCTTTGAAGTATTTCTTCGACTCATTTAAGCTCTCACTCTTTGGTGGTGAAATCAAGTCCAAAATATTAAGTATGAATATGTCTTCTTAGATTAGCATCAAGTTGAACCATTTGATCTTGCAAAGAAGCATACAACTTTTATATTTGAGAAGACACAAACTTTACTTGTTTTTAAGTAGCTTTTATTTATTGATTAAGACCATCAAGCTTATTATCAATGCGTCGAAGAACTTAGATTTGAGCAACATCATTGTATGTCTGCCAATCGACTGCTTCGTCAATAGAATGTGTACAATTGTGAGAGTTTTCTCTTTAGGAACTTTTTGAACTTATCAAGTTGTTTTCTTCTGGATTTCAAATCATCTTATGATCTTGGTTCTAACTCTTCATAAAAATAGGTCAAGGTTTTTATAGTTCACGATTTTATATAATCATTAGGCCAAGGTTCTATTTTTAAATATGGTTTTAGTTTCCTTGATGCCTGATTAAGAATCACGGTGTTGGGCGTCAAGGTTTCATCTTGGAATTGAATTCACTTTGGAATTAGAGTTTTGATTCTAAAAATCAACTCATAACTATCTTTTATTTATTCTTGTTTCTTAATCCTTTTTTTGCTGCCAACCTTCTTTCTTATTCTTACATCTACTGATTTCTTCTTTATTTCCATCTTAAAATTTTCTCATTGTTTACTTTCTCTTTAATTTTATTTAAAGTCTTTAAATAAAGGAATAAAGAACTCTTTATAGAAAAATGAGAAAAATAATCAACAATTATTAGAAAAAGATTATTTATACCATTACACTTTCTTAACCAATTTTAGAAAATTATGGTTTTATTCTAGTAACAATTGTAAATCTTGTTGAAAATGTTCCTAACATGTTTGAAATTTAAGATTATGGTCCAAGTACAAATTTGAATAGATTTTATACTCCTTTGCAATTATTTTAATTTTAATTTTTAATTTTTTTTGTCGTCATATTTGTCCTTCCCTCCATCAATATTTGAGAATGATTGAATACTGCATGTTTATTCCTTAATTTGTTTTGGTTAGTTTGACAAAGAATCAAGAAAGGAAATGAGTGATAAATGCATTAGTTTATAAACAACATTAGTAGAAAAAGGCCAAAAATTTAGAGTTAAGCAAGAGTGAATTGAGTAAAATTAAATGGGGAAAACACATGGTTGCAAGGTTATTTCTAATATTTTTTTAAAGGTTATACCATGTTTGATTAGGACAAAGTTAAAGAGGGAAGGAAAGATGATACATTTATGCTTTAGGCTTTGCAACAATATCTTGAATGCATAATATGATATTTGGCAATATTAGAGATTAATTTGTAGTTTCAAAGATTCTATAATAGCTAATTTAAAAAGGGGATAATCACCAAAAATTCATAATGCACGTTGGCAATTAAAGAAGGTTTTCTAAGATGATTTTGATTATGTTAAGAATGGTCATGACTTGTATGACAACTACCAGCTACCAAGAAATAATAGGGGAAAAATTATACATCAAAGTGATGATCAAGATAAAAGTCATGGAAGGAGCTCAAGCCAAATGAAAACCTCAAGAATATCAAAATGAAAATTCCTTCATTCTAAGGGAGACATATTCTTATGTCTACTTAACACAAGAAAAGGAAATGGAACTATTTTTTGACACTATTAACTAAAGTGAAGACGTTAAAACTCGATGTAAGTAAGTTTACTAACTATGCTAATATTTGGTAGGATTTGTTTATGATAATTAAGTGAAGGAACTATAAAGCTTACTAGCAATTGGGAGAATATGAAGATGACCATAAGAAGGTGTATAAAGGCCTAATGGCAATAGAGAGAGTGGGATCAAGAGATCTTTTTAGTATAATCATCCTACTATTATAGTCTTGTACAAAGAGGTTTATTTTAATACTAATGATCTTGACATTTCCTTGTTTAATGTTTTTGTTTCCTTGTACATGATTTGTAAGATGTTTTCCCTTATGATGTTCATAGTGATTTACCAATAGTAAGGAAAATAAAACATCAAATTAATTTCATACTCAATTTTATCGTTCTTAGTTGATAAGCCTTTAGAAGTAATTCAAAGGACATTAAGAAACTTCAAAAGCAAATTAGGGAGCTTTTATTAAGAGGGCATGTTAGAGAGAGCAAGCATCAATGTGATGTTTTAGACTTACATGTCTTAAGAAGGATGGGTTATAAAGGACGTGTGTTGATTGTCATGCTATCAACAAAATAATAGTAAGGTATTAACATCTCATTCCTAGATTAGATGACATGTTTGATGAGTTATATAGATCATATTATGATTTTATTTGATTTGAAAAGTGGTTGTCCTTAAATTAGGATGAAAGAAAGTGATATATGAAAAACAATCTTTAAGTTGAAGTATGATTTATATGAGTAGTTAGTGATACTTTTTAGATTAACTAATGCACTTATTACTTTTATGAGATTAATAAACTAGTACTTTCATAATATTAATGAATCAAATTTAGTGTGCTTTAATTAGAAAATTTGTGGTTGTTTACTTTGATATTTTGATGTGTAGAAAGACTTTAGATGAGTATGTTACGCATGTAAGAATTATTTTGAATTTTTTAATATAAGAAAATTTTGTGCTAATTTAAAGAAGTGCTCCTTTTATATGGATAAAATGGTTTTTGTTGGATTTGTTGTGAGTGCAATAGCGACATAGGTGGATGAGGAGAAGGTTAGGGCTATTAAAAAATGGCCTATGCCTAAATTTATAACTAATTTGAGTAGTTTTCGTAGTTATCTTTTATAGGAGGTTTGTGAAGGATTTTAATACACTAGTAGAACTAATCACTCAAGTTGATAAAAAAGTTTGATGGTTTTAAATGGAGTTATGAACAAGAGTATGCTTTTAATTTGATTAAAGAAATGTTATGTTCTACTCCTTTATTAACTTTACCTAACATTTCTTAAACCTTGGAGAATGAATATGGTGCATCAAGAATAAGTATTTAACCAATTGCCTATTTTGACGAGAAATAAAATAGAGCTGATTTTAATCATATAACTTATGAATATGGAGATGTATGTATTAACGTGGGCTTTAGAGACTTAGCAACATTATTTATAATCTAAAGAGTTTTCTATTCATAATGACTATACATTTTTGAAGCTTTTAAAAGGGTAAGGAAATTTGAATCGATGACATGTCAAGAGGTTGAAGTTTTATTGAGACATTTCCTTATGTGGTTTAAGTATAAGCAAGTAAGAAAAACATTATGTATGATGCATGATTTCTACCTTGGATGCCAAATTGTTAGGCTTTGATATGTTAATGAATTATATAAGAAAGATGATGATTTTACATCTATCTTTAGGACTTATGAGAAAACTATTTTTAAAAATTTCTTTAGGCATAAGGAGTTCTTATTTAAGAAAAATAAATTATGTATGTCTAAAAGTTCTTTGAGAGAGTTATTAGTATATGAAGGTCTATGAAGATTGATGTGTCATTTTTGCGTTGAATATTTTAGACAATAACATGTGCCAATTACGTTACGTATAGGCAAGTTAAGTCTAAGGTTATGTAATATGGTTTGAATAGTCCTTTGCTAGACCCTAGTGAAGTTGATATTTAGTGAATTTTGATTTAGGCTTACCTAGGTCCAAAAGGGGTAAAGTTTCATCTGTGTTGTTTTTGATAGGATTTCTAAGATGATCCATTTTCAGTAAAACTGACAATGTAACTAATATAGTTGGTATGTTTTTCAGGGAGATAGTATGATTTATAGTGTTCCTAGGAATAAGATTATTATATATGATAGAGATTTTAAGTTCCTCAGCTAATTTTGGAAGATTTTGAAGGGAAAGTTAGAAACTAAAATTTTATTTCCAACTACTTGTCACTCTTAGATAGATGGTCAAATTAAGGTAGTAAATAGGAACTTAAATACTTTATTAAGTTATATCATTCAAAAAAATTTAAAAATTTAAAAGATTGTTTGCCATTCATTAAATTTACATATTGTTGTTCATAGTATTACTAGTTATTCACCTTTTGAGGTCTTTATGAATTTAGCACACTAACTCCATTGAATTTAGTTCTTTTAAGTTTTACTTATTCATGATAGGATCAACTAGGATGGTAAAAAGAAAGCTAAAATGGTACAGTAAGTGTATGAAAATGTTTGATACCATATTAAAAGAAAAAATAAATAGTATACACCCAAGGGTAATAACAGGAGAAAGAAAATTACATTTAAACCAATTGAGTAAGTGTGGATGCATACGAGAAAGAAGAGGTTCCCACATAAAAAAAGATCGAAATTTAAACTAAAGCAAGAAAGTCCATTTCAAAATATTAATGGATAAATAATAATACTCATAATTTAGATCTTCCAAATGACTATAATGTGAGCACTACTTTTAATGTTTCCAATTTAACTCCTTTTAATGAGATAAATCTTTTTGAAGAAGTAACGAATCATATGAATCAAGTCTCTTTTAATCCATTGAGATTGCTACGATGAAAAGGCTTAAAGCTGCTCTTAAAAGGTTAGCGATGTTTACATATATATAACCAAGCCAAATTGAAGGATGAGCATTGGTTTGCTTAATTCAAGCTATGGTTAGAGAAGGCTTGAATGTGAATATGGCCTCATACATGATCGTGTATTGACTAGTATAATTTGTTGGACAACTCAGTGGTGAGACATGGTCTCTAACATTGATGTGGTCTAGATCGTCTACTTATTCATAAAGTTACATTAAGATTCATGATCTTCATCTATACGTGTGGACTAGGCAATGTATTAATTCATAAGTTGATATGAGGATTCTTGATCTCTAGCCACTAGTATATCGCAAATCATACATAACTCCCTAAAGATATAAAAGGATCAAGGTCTCAAACAGAGGCATATCTTAGGTTGTGCTTAATAGCATTGATAAAATTGTTTGTAGTTAACATAACCTGACTTATGGTCATAGCCTAGACTACGCCCATCAAAAACTTTAGTTTTTATTTAAGTATTGAAACATTAGTTTTATGCTTCAATATTCAAAGTTTTTTTTTTCAATTAGAAGGACATCTTAATCATTAATACAATTGTGAGAGTAGTCTATTTGGTTCTTTAAAGAACTTTTTAAATTTCTCAAGTCATTTTCTCATGGTGTTCAATTCATCTTATAATCTTGGTTTTAGTTCTTCATAATGATGAGTCAATATTCTTGTTATACCTATGGTTTATGATAATGTGTAATCACTAGGTTAAGGTTCTATTTTTAATTGAGTTTTAACTTCTTTGAGCTTGATTAAAAACTAAGTATGTTAGGTTTTACAGTTTTATCCTTGGGGTTTGCATCAATATATCCATATGATGACCATACAATTGTCGGGATTGTGGTTTAGCGAGACAATTATATAAGATTCTCTTTAGTGAGCATTTAAAATTTTACAAGTTTTTTCTCAACTATCTCATAATTAAGAGAAATTGCCTAAATATATACTTGAATCTTTGACGAGACCTTAGCTTCTTTTATATACCAAATGACGTTAATATTGCATAGTATCTTACTAATTTATAATCCAAGAAACCATACCAAGTTCATTAAAAAACATCTTGATCCAAATAAACATTTCCATCAAATAGAAAATTACATTATGGCTTAATTAGAACTTCTTGCTAGATTTAAACCTTTCCAACTCAAAATATTATTATTTAGAATAAAATAGGATTTACTTATTCTAATATAAGTGTGTGTGTGTGTGTCTACACACTTGTATTAGAATAAGTAAGCGAATTTTATATCCACTCTATAAATCTTTATATCTAAAATTTAATTTATTACCTTTTCATATCCAAATGAGAGATGTTATTAGATTATTATATTTTTAACAATTGAAATATGAATTATTATTCTCTCTGATTAATATGTCCTTTACATTCTCCCATTGGAGAGTATAACTATACTTCTACTAACTTTTTTACATATATAACAAATCCATAATCATCTTTAAAAACAAACCCTTTAAATTTATCATAAAAGATAAAATTTCATTATCTCTAAGCAATGTGACTATACATCAAATGTGTCAAACAAAGACATTATCATGGTGAATTGTTCTAAGAATTTAACTACTTTAAACTTCATCTTTCTTCCATTACTTATCTTGGGAATCCTTCTCTTATAAATGTGCGTTGAAACAAATATGTTATTCAATAGGGTTTATAAGATTGCATCCAACCTTTTAGATATCTTATAACTTTATAGTATCCAATTTAATTCTAAACTTGTTGGATAATATACACTTTAACTAAGCACCACATCCCTAGATCGTTAACCTTGAATCTTTGAAAGTCTTACCTTGCCAAATGTTATATATAATCTTGCTAATTAATTTAAATAGAATTATCAAAGGCAAGTTGTTATATTAATCACAACAATAAAAGAAAAAAAAATTGTAACACACTATATCTTATATTGTATATTCCTCTTTACAAAAGTTTATACTATTATGGAATTTAGTTATGGAGCTATTTACTAGAAATGTCATTTCCTATAGACAACTAAGACATTTTAATGTAAAACTTACTATATTGGTCTTACCAGGATGTTTACACATTCTCAAATCCTCGTTTTTATTTAGATCTAAATACTTTAAACCTTTTAAAGTTTATATCAATATTTTATTTAATACATACGACTATATAATATAAAGTCCCTAGTAAACTTAATAAAATACAAGTAGTCATCATTTTGTGAATTGATATTACATCACATACGTCATATGTATGAAATTTAACTATTTAATATTGATTTATGTTAAACTTGCATTATATTTTCATAGTATATTGCTTATATTTTGGATGGATTTGATATTTAGTTTAAGAATTTTTGTCATTCTGGGTCATATTTCTACCCATATAAGAAAAAGAAGCAAAGTTAAAGAAGAGTTGTATAGAAACAGAGTAATTTTAGAATATTTGGAGAAGAACCATGTATCACTGTGTTCTTTATATGACATAGTACAGATTCTTTTGTTGAGGGTCATGCATAAAAGTGGTTGCTTCTATTTCCTTAATGCACTTTACATGACCTATGTTACCTCCTGTATGAAGAACATGATATCACACACAATCCTCATGTATGTATGTATGTTGCGATGTTAATTTTTAGAGAATTTTATAGAATTCATGGCGCGCTACATGTACCCATATATGAGGTTGTGTAGCTCATTAAAAATTAGTGTTTAAAGTTTTTTATAACTAGAGGAGTCAAAAAAGAGAGTTCTTTTGGCTATGGAATAATTCAAGAGTCATATTAAAGTTGTTTCGCCTTGATCGTAATAAAAAAAGTCACCATTTTTTGAAGATAGAGGAGGATTTCAACGATTTTTTTGGGAAGATTTTAAGATAATGAATTATTTATCTTGTTTTGTTGATGTTATTTGTGTTATTATGAACTAATTGGGATATAGGTTTTAAGTAGTTAAAACCTAAAATGTGATAGACTTAAGTTTATTCTTTGATTGACGAAATTATAGTTTTCTTGTGATTTATTCACTATTAATTACATCTTATGTGACCTTTAAATTGGTTAGGTGACAAGTCTTTATTAAAATATATGTTACATGTTATTCCTAACCCTACCTTTAAATTTATAAGATCGTAAGTTTTCTTATTCAAATCATATAGATTTAATTAAGTGGCACCCATTGGCATTAGACTAAACATATTCAAGTTTTGTTAAACAAGTTTAATAATAAACATAACTTTGATTTAATATTATAATAATGAAACACAATAATCATGTTCTTAATATTTTAATAAGATATTTAATTTTTAAATGATATGATCAATTACACAAATTACATGTATATATATATATATACATTATTAATTATACATACATATATATATATATATATATATATATATATACATTATTAATTATACTTATATATATATACACACACATTATTAATTATACAAAATATAATCAAATTATATGTTTAAAATTATGAAGTCATTCATTCAAGTTATTGATAATTTTTAGTTTAAATAATAAATCTAAATCTCAAAATTAAATTAAATTAAAGGTCTAGAGGTAAAGTCCATTGGTGAGAATGGTGCAATTGTTGAAAACTAAGATCATATTGTGAACTAGGAGTTCAAGCCAAGTGGGAGTATCAAGGCACAAGTATTGTAACGAGGTTAAGTTCCACCATGAAAATTAAGTGCTGAGCTTACTTAAAATCATGAGAGCATTCTTGCTTCAATCACATGTTGATTTGAGTAGAATCTTCAGCTCATTTATAAGAGGAAGCTCATGGAACATTGGTTGCATAGAACATACATACCATATTGAAGGGCTTAGTTGGGCTGTCCACGGCAATCCGAGAGGAAGTATTTGTTGCTTCCTTTACTAGAATCAATAATGACCAGAGTGGAGAAGTGTCAGACCGGACTTGGATATGTCGTTGACAGCTTATGTAACAAGACAGTTGTCACCGGCTTCATCAAAGAAGTAGAATTGCATAGTCTTCGTGTTATATTTTGTGGACTGTTTCGCGAGGGAGAGGAAGTGGCGAAGGATGATGTACTAGGAAGAGAAGTAAAATGTTCTCGGTTGAGTGTTTTGAGGCTTTTAAATCAAAGCTCAGAATGTCAATAACTTGATGGTGGTCTCTCGCAAGGCACGAAAGTGATTATGGGTCAGCAGAGAAAAAAAGGCATGTGACATCCGTTAAAATGTCAACATTACTACAAGCTCACGTTAATAATTTAAGCTTCTATTAATTTAAAATTACATGTGTGAGATTAATATAGGTTAAAATTACTTTTTAAGATCATCAAATGTTAGAATTTAACATATGTTTTTAGATAAATGTTTGAAATTTAAAATGAATTGTTTTTTAATTGAGTCATCTCATAAATAATTAAATTAAATAATGTTTGAATATATAACTTTAAGAAAATAAAAGGCAAATGTCAAAAAGGGCAATTCAAAATTTTAAAAATAAAGGATTAAATATTTGAACAAAAACAGAAATCTTCATTCCATGTACACATCAATACGGTAGAATTCTTGGGAAGGGCTGAAAGCTGAATAGTTTGTCCGTCTACTTCAATAATCACAAGCCTGACATCACCATCACATGTATATCCAACGGATCACATCCATTAACAATCAAGTGGGACCTAGTGATCATGGCATCAGCTAGTGATCATGGCATTAGCTGGATGGCACAGATGAGGGGTAGAGTGCGGAGTAAGCCCCATGCAATGTACTGTAGTACACAGAAGCACGTTTTCCCATCATCATGCAATTGGGAAGTAGCAAGCAAATATTGAAGTTAAATGGGATCGTGACCAGCCACTCCACCGCCTTCTCTTCCCAAGTCCCAACTGAATTTTTATGGCTTCTTCGGTAAGGCCTGTCTTGGACTTTTGGCGCAAGGAAACAAGTTGGGGCAGACCTTTTATGTTTCCTGTAATTTATCCATTTTATAGCAAATAATGTATCAATGCAGATCAACTTATTTGTTGTTTAAAATTAAGGAAAAAAATTACTTTCTTCTTCATTTAACAAAAAGTAACAGTGAGTATTTTTAATAACAAAGACACTAATTTTCAAGTACACCATGAATAAATGGTTAGCATACACCCACTATTTCTGCAGATAAATGTAGTGCCTCACTTTACCTAGGGGGACTAAAGTTTATTTTATTTACTCTACATGGAGATGACAACATCAAAACCCTTTAGAGCAGAGTAAATTAGGCTACTCTGTGTCTCAGAAATTGAACAACTCTTCACCATACTCACTCAGTAATAACAGTCTTTATATTTCCCTTCGCCCCCGTGGAGAAGCATTTTATGCTTTTTGGTTTCTCTGAAATGTGGTCTCTTGGTTCAGACTATTAATGGCCAAGTGTCAACGTAACAACATCGGATCCTTGGTCCTTGATCACTCCCCCTCCACCACCGCCGGTCATTTCCGTTTATGGGCCTCGTTCTCGACCGCAGCTTTCCGCCGCAAACTCTTCGCCGCCGTGAGCTGCGGCGGCAGTTCCCGACACCATGACCGCGAAAACGACATGTTATCTTCACCTTCTTCTTCCTCCGGTACTAAAGAAGCTTCCGCAACCGTAACCCAGAGCAGCACTTCAGAGCCGGCGATCAAGAACAGCGGTGGCGAGAAGAAAACAGTGAGTGAGAGGAATGGCAGGTCGGATAAGTTGTCGGATCTTTTGAGCATTGCGGAGGCTGAGAGTGAAATGGAGACCAAGAAAAAGGTTGAAGCTTTGGAGGAACTGAAAAGGGTCGTTAGAGAAATGCAGATAGACGACCAATTGAAGCGGAAGGCTGCTGCTTGCCATGCGAGGTTACTAGCAAAGGAAGATTCTGGAGCTAGGGTAACTCTTGCTATGTTGGGAGCTATCCCTCCTCTAGTTGGAATGCTTGATTTGGAAGATGTTGAGTCTCATATCGCTTGTCTCTATGCTTTACTCAATCTTGGGATTGGTAATGACATGTAAGTTTCCGGGATCTTGGTTGTTCGCTTTTCTCTTTCTTGTTAGTTTACCAATTTTGTGTCCTAAAGATACCGACTTTTCTGGTTTCTTGATTAGGATTTCGTCTTTAAAGGGTAAGGCTTTTCTGGGTTTTGTTTTAGTTCGATTATTTTTCATGGAAGATGACTGGAAAATGAGGAGTCTTGTTTGCTTTTAGATCGACAATGTAGAGTCATTTTCTTTAAATTTGTTGTTTCCTGCCTCTCTATTGAATTTTTTTTTCCTCTTTAAGAACAGTTTTTGTTTTTTATTGGACTTCACTCTCTCGTGATTTGTTTCGATAGGTCACTTTCCATGTTTTACTGTTCAATTTTCTTGGAACAGTTTCGCATTTCCAGAGTATGTTTCACATGGCGATTATCTATCTCATGCATTTAATATGTGATAGCATTCTTAAATGCGGCTCTGTTCTATGAATCCTTTTGAAACACTTCTTCAGGAACAAAGCTGCCATTGTTAAAGCTGGTGCTGTTCATAAGATGCTAAAGATCATATACTCTCCAAATGCTCCGAGCCCATCAGTATCAGAGGCAATTGTGGCGAACTTTCTCGGCTTGAGTGCATTGGACTGTAACAAACCTATTATTGGCTCTTCTGGTGCCATACCTTTCTTGGTTAAGACCCTTCAGGATTTGGATCATAAAAGTAGCGCTCAAGCAAAGCAAGATGCTCTTAGAGCTCTATACAATCTGTCAATATTCCCATCAAACATCTTCTTTATTCTTGAGACCGGTTTGATCCCTTTTCTCTTGAATGCTCTGGGAGATATGGAAGTAAGCGAGAGAATTCTTTCTGTCTTGAGCAATGTAGTATCCACCCCGGAAGGTAGAAAGGCAATCAGCAATGTCCAGGACGCTTTCCCCATTTTGGTTGATGTTTTGAATTGGACTGACTCACCAGGATGCCAAGAGAAGGTATCTTACATTTTAATGGTGATGGCACACAAAGCATATGGGGATAGACAGGCCATGATCGAGGCAGGGATTGTATCTTCGTTGCTTGAACTGACACTTTTAGGTAGTACCCTGGCTCAGAAAAGGGCCTCCAGGATCCTGGAATGTTTGAGGGTGGATAAAGGGAAGCAAGTTTCTGAAAATTATGGTGGGAATTTGGTTGCAACAGTGTCTGCTCCTATTTGTGGTTCTTCGTCATCTTCTGTGAACCCGGGGAAGGCGTGTTTGGAAGAAACAGAAGACATGATGAGTGAAGAGAAGAAAGCGGTGAAACAATTAGTCCAACAGAGTTTGCAGAACAACATGAGGAGAATTGTCAAGAGGGCCAATTTGCCTCAAGACTTTGTACCATCTGACCATTTTAAGTCCCTCACTTCGAGTTCAACTTCCAAAAGTTTACCTTTTTAATAAATTGTGTTCAGCCACCATCAAATTGGAGATTGGAAGATGAGCAAATCGAATTAGCCTTAAATCTCGTTCCCTTCCAACTTCTTGAGTTCTTTTGTAAGCATTGGTAGTCTAAGGAGTAGCATCATGCTTATCAGAATCTCTAATAGTAAATATTTCTTTTTTGGTCTTACTGGTGTTAGAATGAGCATCAGGTGAATCTGCTTTGGCTTGAACTGAACAACCATGTATGTAATGATATGCTTTTCCTGATTCTCCCTATTTAGTGGTACGGCATGTAAAATGGCGCAAAACCGAGGCGTAATGATGTCATTTGCCCCACAGAACATGTTGCATTGGTGTGATGATAGTCAAGGGAGGGTCATTTTCTAACCAAAACAGTACATGCTTGTCTAACTCTCTGGCCCTTGCTCTTAATTTATATCCCGACCTTGCTAGCATGTATGTTCTAAAAGTGGTGTCGGTCATTTTCTTCTGCATAGCAACAGAGACTGTTCACCGCTTGTTTCTTTTTTATGTGAGAATCATTGTTAAAAGAAAAAATATATCTGGGAAACTTATAGTAATGCCAGTTTTCAAATCTGGGTCTGATTCTGAATGGTTTTCTCCGGAATCCAAGGATATCCAGAGTTATATTGGAATTCTCACACATTTAGTAGTAGGAGCATGGAGAGTTAACCCAACTTTTAAATTGATTAATTTAAAGGAAATTACCCGCTGTATAACATGTGAGCTGACCTGACCGTTCCTTTGTTTTTAGCTAGTTGGTCCATTTTACAGATGATGAAATAAGAATCTGAAATGAGCTGTCCTGTCTGGCTTACTAAAATTTCTGCAATTTAATCGCCACAAGGGGTCATTTTGATGTTGAAGTGATGGTGAGATGTGGGGTATGATCGTTTTATAATCATCTACATTTATTACTCCCTCTTTCTCCTTGCTTTGTCTTACCAACCCAACTCCGAACCACCACACCGTCAGACGACCCCCATGCCATGGAGTCAGTAGTATGCTTATAACGTGATTTGGATATATTCACCCAAAAGAAGTGAAACCTTTTTTGCTGCCTAAAGTATACGAGGATAATTTTATCAAGAGTGTAACTGTTCCCACTTAGATACAGTGTACCAAAAAATCCCAAAAAGAATTACAGAAACTAAATCGGCAACGATCTAGTGACTAACAAAGAGCCTCACTACTTTGCAACACATGCCAATAGTTTACAACCAATATGTAGAACGAAGGACACGAAGAAGCAATGGTGAGTGTAGGGAGAGAGTGAAGGATTGGTGGGGTTAGCTAATGGCGAATTCTCAACTCTTAGCCAACACAGCACAGGTTTGTTGGTATAAGACGAGGATGCATGTTTGATAAGATGAGGTTTTCGGCCTTGATTTCAATAGCCGAAAGTCCAAATAATATGTTCCCTTTCTTCATGTGGTTGTCAGAGTAGACCGTCCGCTCAGATTTGTGGGAGCTTCTTGTTTCAGAGGGTACATCAATTTTCTACTCTTGTACCCTTCTCTCTATAACTGAACCACTGACTACAAAAGTTACTAGTGTTTTTCTTTTTCCCTAGACCCAAAAAATTAGAATTTTATTTCTTTGTTGATATTTTAAATCTAGATATAAACATTTTATATTCTTAAAATAGAAGTAAAAAAACAGTTTAATTTTTGTGACGTTATTATAAATTTGATACAATCCAAATCTACAATTACAATGACTATATATATGATCTGCAGAAGTCTTTTCTTGGGGGCGACGTCACAGATATTTAACGTTAGGAGTTTTAGATTTGGTAAAGAAGAGTGAATGATGGCAATCAAAATGTATTATAAGTAAAGGGAATACAATATGATTTCCACTTACTGTACCAGAGCCGAATTATTGTGGCGTGTAGAGGACACAACAGCAACACGCATGACGTGAATTTAATTTGTTCACCGGACCACCTTAGTTGGCGTGTCTATTAGCCTCAGGTAATGATATATTATTGAAATTTCCTATTTTATTCAAATTGCAAATTTGGGTTATTAGGAGTAAGGTAGGATGCTCTTTGAACTTCCCTTAGTTCCTTCTTAGCTTTTAGTAAACATTTTTCAGTTGATAGGGCTCTTATTTTAAGAAATAAATTAAGCTTTGATTTTAATGCTTGAAGTTTCCTTATGATTGGAAAAGCCTTAAATCCTTAAACATCCCTGGTACATGTTTCATTGACCAATTCCATGAAACCATCCTTCTCAGATAGGAAATTTATGAATCTAAAAGATGCATTTATCTTCCTATTGGTGAAGATATCTTTGATCTTTATAAAGGAGTGATATGAGTATAATGGTGATCCAAAAAGTACATGGGAATTTGGAAAGGATCTCATCCATCTTTGATTGGATAGAATCCTATCAAGCTTCTTCCTGATTAATGCATCGCCTTTATGCTTATTGCTCTAAGTGAATATGTTACCTCAGTATCTCAAATCAGTAGCATCTATCTTTGTCATTATCCTTTCTATCTCCCTACCTAGTTTGGAAAGGTTAACTTTATACCCCTAAACCTCAGATGGAGATAAAACATAGTTGAAGTCCTTAGGAATAATCCAGGGATTCACCATCATGTTATTGATAGTACACAAATCATTCCACAGCTTAACCCTTTGGAACTCGAAGTTAGAAGCATAGATGATAGTCACTTCAAATACTAGTTCAAAATATTCAGGCTTACATAAGAGATGAACTTATTGATCAGAGGAATTTTTCAAAGATACCTTAACCCTCTCCATACTAAAAGCATACAATATTCTTCCATTGAAATGATGAATGCAGTCAAAGCCATATTCCCAACTTTTCCTAAGAAAACTCATTGAACTTTGGAGCTTAAAAGCCTTGATTCTAGTTTCTAGTAATCATACTAAGATGTGTTATTTTTCCAAAATAATATCCTTAATGGCTCATTCATGCGTATGATATTCCAAAAAACCATCTAAGTTTATATGTAACTTTACCAAACCCCTTTGGGTTTTCTCTTTTTCCTCATGGACCTTCGACTAGATACAAGAATAAACTTTTCATTCAATGCTTGCATTTCATCAGTAACCCCCTAATTGAAAGCCTTATCCTCTTTATCACTCCTTAGGGAGTCTGCACTAACTTTCCCTTGTTTTAGAGGTTAGCAGTAGCTTTTCCCTAATACTTAACTATAATAATGTTTGAATTATCATAATGATCCCCCCCTTCCAACTAAAGAAAAATTATGTAAATCAAGTATAGAGCTAGTGGAGTTAGATTATGAAGTAGGATCAATCGGTTCTTTCTCTAACCCCATTAACTCATTGTGATCCCCTCTTTAGAAAAATTCTCCCTATTGGTTTCCAAACTTGCTTTCCCAATTAGGGTTTCCAATTTTATGATAACTGAATCTTAACTTTTACAAGCTCAATAGTAGGACTGAGTTTCATGGTAAGAAAAGCTTTAGGTAAGGGCTTCTTAAGATTTATTTCTACACATATCCGAGCATAGCACACCTTATCAAGCTTAGCGGTTACTACATCAAAAGCCACAGTTTTTCTAATTACACTAGGGAAAAAAAGACGAGTCATCCATAAATTGATACTTTAGAGGAATTTTAAGAAAATTCATCCATAAAGGAATGGATTTAATGTTGTTTTTGTCAAAAACTAAACCTGATGCCCATCTCTGAATAA
This sequence comes from Erythroxylum plowmanianum, assembly GCA_025531925.1. Taxonomy (NCBI): domain Eukaryota; kingdom Viridiplantae; phylum Streptophyta; class Magnoliopsida; order Malpighiales; family Erythroxylaceae; genus Erythroxylum; species Erythroxylum plowmanianum. The sequence goes on along the minus strand of JANVCQ010000008.1, from coordinate 16,651,506 downwards.
ATATAGGTTCTCCACCCACATGTCAAGATCCCAATTCCAAAATCTTATTCATATTATCATCATCTATAAACTTGAATAGAAAGGTATCCTCCTCAGTAAGAAGGATTATATATAAACCCATATTTTCCGATCTATTTTGAGCCACATTTACATAAAGGAAAACCTGGTCTTTTGTTTAAGAAAAAACCAACTAAAGTATTGTTCCAAAGTTTTGCTTCTTCTTGAAGAAACTCGAGGGGAGGGGAAACTACACCATCTACCAAGGTAAAAAAGAAATGTTTAGACTTAGCTAGGGGAGTTTCAAAAGAGACAATATTGCCCTAAAATTCACTAATAACATTCAAGTTTTTAGCATTTTGCTTGGATCGATCCTTGACAATATTTACATCAAGAGCTCCTTGAAGAGTGGGGAAATGGTTCTACATTACCAATACGGGAGTGGAGCTCCTTTCGAGTGTTTCCATGGAACCTTCTATAATAAAAAGTTACCTGAAACATAATGGAGAGCACCAAAAATCTTCTACAAGAGGAAAGTTACCGTTCCTTTACTGTTTATCCAAGAGAGCTTCATCTGAGAGATTGATTTAAGCTTATGTTTTTGGTGTGTTATATTATCTTTAATACTTGCCTAAATTTTTAGATCAAAATTTCAAGTATTAAATTGTAGAGAAAAATAAAATTTTAATATAACTAAATTATCTCACTAACTAGGATATATAAGTAGACATTTTTTACAGGTCGTGATATATAGTATTGCAAAATAAAATTTGAGATACATTTGATATTTTACTTATAATTCATGATCTTCAATATTATTTTTTCCTAAAATATATATTTGTATATTTTATTGTAATTATGTTAATGACATAACTTAACAATGCAAAATTAGATTTCACTATCACGTTCATAATATTTTTTTAAGCGCATTACAATACTTGTAAATATTTAGATATATATTTTTATTTATATAATTTTTTTGTATATTCAACATTTAAAAATCGTAACATGATGTTTAAAAACCATACTTATATTTCTTAGAAAGAGATGTTTCTTATTCTCTCCAAGTTTCTTCTCTTATTCCTTCAATCCATCTTGATTCATTATATTCTCTTTAAGGTTAAACTAAAACTTCAACTGATCCTTAGTTTTTAGTCCTCAATTTATAACTTGTCTTCTTCCTAATTCATTACAATATTAGGATTTTTTAATTTTAAATGTCAATGGTCTCCCTCTTTTCCTTTTTAGATTCAGTCACTATGTTGAACTAGAAGATGCATTTCTCCAACTCCTCCTTCCCCCTTTAATCCATAATGATATTCCTCCTTCCAGTCTTAAGGAGCCTCTTACCTCTTATTCAACTCTTTCTCAAGTCACCTTTAGCGTTTAAGCTCTTTAGGCTACCTCATAAAACATATTGCCTTTTAACATTGTTGGTTCTTAAGATCCTAGTTCCATTTTAGTCCCTAGTTCAGGTAAGTGTTTGAAGATAGCTGATACCATATGGTGCTAGATTATGGGAAACTTTTCTCTTAAAAACAAACTTAAATACATGCCTTCCATATGAAAGATGGTATGAAAATTGTTTCTTTACCCATGAAGGTCTTAAAATTAGGCGCTTCTAAGTGGTTAGCTTTAATGGTAGGTTTCTTTCTAGACAAAAGATCGTCATACCTATTATGAATGCTTAGGCATCTACTCACTGGAAGAAAATGGGGCTGAAGGAGATATTATTTAATAAACAAGGTTTGTTCGTATTCAAATTTAACTATGAATTACTCATACAAAGATTATTAGAGGTTGGTCCCTAACATATTAACAACAAGGCTATTTCTTTTTATGAAAAAAAAGGAGATCATTTCATTAAATAGAGGATGCAATATTGAAGCATGACCTAATATGGATTATTATCCATAATTTCCCCTTGGAATATTGGTTTATGGTCAAGCTTAATCACCTAGCAAGTTATGTCAGAAGACTAATATGTATGGATGAGAACACATCTTCAATGAAAAGGATTAATTATGCATGAGTATATATAGAAACAAATGTAGACTAAGAAATTCTAGACTCCATTCCTATAACAAGGCTAAAAGAGAAAAAGGGACTAGTAGAGGACAATTTGTTAGTCTTATATCAATGGATACCATTCTAATCACACTTAGAAAAATAGTGAAGGTTTATAATTAAGCTTTTTATTAGAGGAGATTATTTTGAGTTAATAAGTATAATGGATCCAAATAATAAGAATTATAGAGACCATAACAACTTTTACAAGGATAACCCTTATTAATAAATAGGTGAAGTGATTTATATCAATGTAGGTACTATAGCTATCTCCTTGGTTACATAAGAGGAAAAAAAACATCTAAGTTGCTCTATAAGGGCTTAAGGGTGTTGATCAGATAATTAACATTAGAGAAGTAACCCCTCAATCAACTCAACATTCTACAGATAAAGTAATACACTTTTGATAAGTGCTAATTATTTTATGTTTTAATATGATTTTAAGAGCATTTACTTATGTTTGGATGCTTTTTATTGTATTTGGTACAAAATATGACTTACATTTTGTTTACAAACCTGTTATTAGCTCTCTAATGAAAAAAATGAATTTGGACATGTTAATGTCAAACTGGAGAAGTTTGGCATTATTTTGGAGGAACATGGGTCAAATATAGACCCATATTCTCATAATATGGGCCAAGAATAGATTTGTTTTCAACTCGTATATGTTTTTAATGCATTCTATTTCTTCTAAAATTTACCACAAGAATAAACATATACCAAAAATGGGCTTATGTTCATGCTTTTAGAATTTTAGATAAACCTTTATCTACATAATTTATGATTAATTATTGAGTTACTAAGTTAATATGGGTGCAATATAGGCCCATATTGGTCCTGTGTTAACTGTAATTTTTATAGAACTTTTATTTTATTATGATTGAATACATAAAAAGGGACATGAGACAAAAGAGTAATCAAAAGGAGTTAAACTAAAGCATCTTAGGATAAGGAAGGAATAACATTAGAGATAAAGAAGGGGATTCCATCAAGATTTAACTAAAGAACTTTAAGATTTAAAAAATCCATAAGAATGACTTATTTTATCTTATTTTCTTTCTTGCTTGATGTTACATTTCTTTACCTTAGTATCAATTAGATTGGGATAGATCTAGATGGGATACTCTAGAACTATATATTTGAATTGATTATTTGATTGAATGAATGAGCCAACTTTTCTTACTAATTATTCTTCATTATATCTTATTTTGAATTGAAATATGCTAAAGTTTTGATTCAAGTTCAGATTTCATATATAAGGATTGAGAATTCATATGTATTAATAGATTATGAAAATAAATAATAACAAGGATTTTTAAAGATTGGACCATATATATTTTTTGGATTAGAGTAAAATCTATCAGACGAAATTTATAAGACAAGTTAATGCATTTTTAGGAGTTTTGACTAGAAAGATATTTCAATTAATCAAATTAAGGCTAGGGGTCGTATTTTTTTTAAAAAAAGAACATAATTGTAACTTTGGAATCTCTTATGGTCTAGGAAACTAGGGTTAATAATTAAATTAGATAAATTTATGAATAGAAAGTTTATAGAGGGATTCCTTATTAGATCTTAATTTTCAATTGATTGTTCATCTTGTTTATTACTTTAGTTTGTTATTTCATATTATTATTTTCCTTCAAGTCATTTGTTTTTTTTTGTTAAGTTAGATAATCAAAAAATGGTTAGTACTAGTACTTGTGATCCTTATGATTCAACAGCCATATTAAGTAGATTATACTATTAGAACGATATGTGTACTTACCTAATTGATCTTTAGGATTATTTTGATCATATCCACACATCACATCAAGTTTTTTTGGATGTTGTTATAAAAGATTAGGATATTAAGACCACTTTATTAATTTAATCATCCTTTTCTTTTTTATATTATTTATTTTAGAACTTACTTTTTTTGATCTTGTACTTGTTTTTTGAATTTTAGGATTTAGGTAACTTGGTTTGTGACTATGAGAGTTCTAGACTACTACTTAAGCTAAATCCATAAATAGAAATGACTTCACTACAAAATTTAAGAGAAAAAAAAACCTAAGAATTTGAAAAAAGCTACAATTTTTAAGGTTATAACTACTACATATAATGACATGACAAGAATGGGGAACTATACTAGACTATTGTTTATTGGGACATAGTCTAACATTACTAAGCTAAAAGTGGAGGCTAATAATTTTGAGACCAAGACAAACATGATTAAGATAATTTAACAATTTGTGTAGGTTGATGGTTTGCTTAATAAGGATCTAAATGAACACATTGTAAACTTTTTGGAGATTTGTGATACATTTAAGGTTAATTGAGCTTTGAAAGATGCCATTTAGATAAGGTTATTCCTTTCACATTAAGGGATAAAACGAACTTATGGTTAAACTATTTGCCTTTTGGATTTATTATCAATTAGAATGGGGTTCAGGATTCCATCAGGAATCTTCATGTACATCTCATTGAAACAAATCACATTATTTCCCAGCTACCAATGCAACAATAGTCCCAACGGTATCCATTTTAACTATAGGAGAAAAAGTCTCAATGTAATCAATGTCAGTTTTTCTTGTGTCACCTCTAATCACAAACCTTGTCATCAATCTCTCCATTGTGCCATTAGAACTAAGTTTAACCTTGTACGCCCATTATTGCTAATAACTTTCTTTTTAGGAGGGAGATCAACCTCTTGTTAGGTATTATTAGCTTTAAGAGCATTTATTTGACACTCCATGGTCTTAACCCATTCAAGATCAAGTAAAGCTTGTTTATAAGTTATAGGCCCTATATAGGTATATGTTTAGGTTATATGGGCTTGGGGAGTGGAAGGCAAGGATTGAAGGGTAAAAGTTTACACCAATGATTAGAGGGAAAAGTGCAAACATTGTCTTTAAGGTGAGATTGTGCCTTATGCTCTTTTATGGATCATCTTAAAATATGTTGAAATGTTGGGTGGGAAGAAATATAAGCATAGTTTGAACAAAAAGAGTTGAAAGGGAACCATAATTGGAAATTGGAAATTGAAAATGGGGTAGATGTAAGAGAGATAGGTTAAATAATAGTTGGATATAGATAGTTTAAAGCAAAGAAGATAAGGTTAGGAAGGGACATGTCAAAATATATGGCTTTGATATGATAAAAAAGAAAGAATTGTTCATGAAAAATGATGTCCCTACTATTGTATGCCTTCTTAGTGACAATATCAATGACTTTGTAGGCTTTCTTCCTAAGGTGATAACTAAGGAAAATGCAAGGACTAGATCAAGGTTCTAATTTCTTTCTATTATGAGATGGTGTAGTAATATAGCATAAACAACCAATGTTTCTGAGGTGTTATAGGTTTGGTTTGGTTTTATGAAGTTTTTCACATGGTGTCATATGATTAAGGACATAAGAAAGAAGCCTGTTTATCAAATATATTGCAATGAGTAAACATTCATCCCATGAGTTGATAGGTACATTGGACTAAAAACATAATGCTTTGGTAGTTTTTAAAAGGTATTAGTGTTTACGATTTATAATACCATTTTGTTTTGGTTGCATTATTGCATGAGGTTTGGTGTAATATCCCCTTAGAAGAAATATGACCAGTAACAAAACACTCGGAGAATTCAACACCATTATTATATTTGATGATCTTGACTTGTGCTTAGTACTGGGTTTTAACAATGGTAATAAAGGACTATATAATTGGGCAAAACATTGCTCTTTTGTGATATATGGCATGTGCAAGTGGTTTTAGTACAATTATCCATAATGATAATAAAGGAGCAATAACCATTATAAGTATGTACATAATAAAGACCCCAGAAGTCACATGCAAAAGTTTAAAAACATTATCAACAATATTAGTGCTTACAGGAAAAGTATTTCTATGAAACCTTAGGATAAATCTGACACAGCAAAATATTTTCTAGTATAAGGAATACTTGTTTCATGCTATCAAATGAAGGGTGACCAATTCTATAATGCCAAATATTACATGAATGCACAATAGAAAAATTCTAATGTACTGGTATTAGAAATAGGAAAGGAAGTAGTAAGCTTAAGTTCTTCGAATGGATCTCCTAGTTATTGAGAAGGTTGCCCAAAAGCAGCATATAAGGCATACCCAAACTTACAAGTAAACCAAATATAGAGATAACGATGAGGGTTGTTGTTTCCATTATTATATAATTTCAGGACCAAAATGGGTTTATGATATGATATGATCTTTTATTTACAACAACATGGTACACAAAGTCAACATATCTTAATTAATACAAAATAGGATTTATGGCTACACAAAGTGTTGAAGGAAGTTCTAGATCTGATCTAGGATGAATTGTTGTAGGGCATTTATTGAAACCCTTGAATTTATAATATGGTAAAGTAACTCTTAAGAGTACCATCATTATTATTGGCATGATAAATACCTGCAATTTATTTATCAAACCTTAGAAGCTGATCTTTAATGTTGCCTTTATGAAATAAGTAGTGGGGTAAAATTGACATTAGTGTGGAGTTTTGATGAAATTTTATTGATGGAAATAAGGTTGTTTTTAGATTCTAGTAAATGTAAAGCATTTTCTAAAGTGATTTATGGTGAGAGCTTTATATTGCTAATATGTACAACTTGACCTTCTATCCATTGGGCATAGTGATAAAACAAGGTTGTGGAAAATGTTTGTAGTTATAAAAAAGAACATACCCAATATGTCTCTAATTTTTGAGCACAAAGTCACTTATGTTTGGCTATTTTAAAACTTGCGAGGATATAAGTTAGAGGTCCCATAAGCCTTAACAAAAAAATGATATAGAGAGAAAAACATGAAAAAAATTCATTACATGTTTATGGTCTATTTGATTATAATTCAAGGCAAAATATGGAGTTAGTCTTTCTTGGGAGATGATTTAGGTCATCTTTGATCCGTTTGGGCCTTTCTAGCCAACCCATATTGTGTACATATTGTACACCCCTTAGTCACCCATTTTGTGTTGTTATTAATACCCTTTCTTTGTTTTAGCTAGTTTCATATGCCTAGCCTATTTTTATTTTATCTATCTTTTTTTCCCTTATTCTTAAGTACTTGTCTTGAATTAATCTATATTATGTTATTGTGCTAAAATTATGTCTGGGGGAAGAGAACGGTAAAGTAGATGTGGTTTACTGGTTTGATAGGAGAGTTGTGCATTATAGTTCTAATATTTTGATATCTCTAATTGAGCCAAGAATGATGGAATTGGTTAACGTGTTGCTAGTTCATTTAATTGTTTCTTGTATAAAAGAATGGGATGAGGTTCCATGGAAAAAAAACCTTAAAAAAAAGAGAAAATGGGCACTTTATAAAAAATGTCAAGTCTTTGCATTTAATAGTTGAATGAATTAGCAATGCTTTAGAATAGGTAATGTAGAATTTGGATTAGTAAGTGGGTGGAGGTTGGTGAATTGATGTATGTTCATGCTTATGTGACTAGATGATTTAGATGATCAGGGAGTAAGATTAGATTGAGGAGTACGGAATAATGTATGAATGCTTTTAAATCATTGAAGGGAGCCTATTTTTATCATTTCTTTATCCGACTCATATTATCTTTAGCCTAACATTACTAGCTTAATGAAGACCTATTGATATAAGTAAATGCATAATTTTCAATAGTAGAGAATGGTATGAAATGCAGGCTATGGTGAGGATTTACTTGTGTAAAAAGGCAGAGGGCTATTTGATTTATGTTTTTACTTGAGATGGGCAGTTAAGTGCATGTGACTTACACACACACACACATCTCTAGCTAAATGCATGTGACTTACACACACACACACTAGAGATGTTTTGATTGGCATAAGATTGAGATTGGTATGAATGATGGCATGACCATGATATTTGAATCGTTGGTGTGTTGGAAGGAATGCTTAACTTTGAGAGAATTGCTGATGAATGATTTTTTAATTTAGTATGATAATTGTTGTGTTTAGTAGTTGAAGTAGGGTAGATTGATCCAGGATGAGCAATAGTTTAAGTTTGGGGGAGTTGATAAGTTGGAAAAATGTTATGTTTTAACCTCATTCTTAGATTAATTTGGTTGCCAATTGGTCTATTTTGATTGATTATGTTGACTGATTGTGATACATTTGTGATCGCAGTTTCTTGTTATTAAAAGTGCAAAGAAAAGGTGAAAGATGATGCAAAAGTTATTGAACAGTCATGCCACGAGATGACAAGTTGTTAGGTCACAGCCTGGAGACATCAAAAACTTAGGACTTGAAGTTGTCGTCATGTTGCAGTGTGAGAATAAGTCACACCGCAGCGTAACAATGAAGTAATAAAGCAGCTTTGGCGTAGAAGAGTCACATGGCTGCGTGACATCAGCTTGACGGCCCCTTTTTATTTGACCGAGAAATTGAGCCAAAGTCACGTCGTAACGGACTCCATTGCATATTGAGGCGTGATGACTTCAGAGGATTATTATGCACTCGATTTTCACTTTATTTGAAGCCCATTTTAGCCCTAAATACCTAGATGGTTTTTTTTTTGTTTTTTATTTTTTTGGGGGGGGGGGGGGGGGGGGGGGGGG
>JANVCQ010000008.1:16611317-16625047 GCA_025531925.1 Erythroxylum plowmanianum | reverse complement strand
ATTGAATTACAATAAGTTTTCTGAAAGAACAAGTAATTGTTTTTGAAGGGATTAACGAAAAGTTTATCACAATTCAATCCCCCTTCTTGTGTATCTTGATCATATTATTTCTCAATATATTAACGTGTGATTCACTTCAGTTATATGGTGCTAGCATCTAATACTCTGAAATAATATTAGGCATTATGGAGTTATTCTCAATATGTTCTTGTATAAGGGGTCAATACTAACAAAAGCAACTTGTTCATTTCTTCAAATGTGAGGACTCAAACTGAACTAATAAGGGGAACTAGATTATATATTCAAACTCTAACTTTCAGATACCTTGGCATTCCTATCACAACTGTCTGCATTCCTATGATTGAATCATACAAGGCCAAAATCAAATCTTAGCAAAACAGATTTCTCTTCTTTACTGCTAGACTTACCTTAATCAATTCAACCCTAAATTCTGTATATACATTGGAGTTCTCACTTAGTTCTACCCAAGTAGAGTAATCATAGAGATTGAGAGGTGTATCAAGTCTTTCCTATAGTCTGGTAAGGTTGAAAACTCAAAAGGCGCCAAAATTAAATAGGAGGAGATTTTTATCCCCAAGATGATAGAGAGATTAGAAATTTTATCCATCTGTCTTATGCAAAAAGTTCTGCTAAGCAAAAGGATACAGAGATTACATATTTATAATGGAACCCTTTGTATTAAATAGGTCAATGAATATTTTATGATAAATCAGAACTTTTGGCAATGAGATATAAACAGGGAACATTCTCAGTTCTTCTTATAGTTACTATAATTGAGAAGCCTCTTATACCCTTAGATTAAGCACAAGTTGGGGAATGGTGAAAGAATTTGATGCTAACAAGAAAATTGTTATGACTGTATCCCATTATACTTGATAAATGATCTTATGCACTTACAAAATATAATTCCTTTTGACGTTAGAGTTTCTTCACTTATTCAGTATAGATAATGGAATTGCAATTTTAGAGGTTCCTCTTCACTTTCTAATTATCTTCCTAACCTTAATCAATTACATAATGAAGACATAATCATTTGTTTAGCAAATACCAAAGGATATTTTCCTCATGACTCTTACTATATAATATACAGATCTAACATAGAGGAGGTTCCATGGTATGAGATATTATGGAAACAAACCTTAAACCCGAAAGCCTCCTTAACTAACTTACTGGTTATAAAAAATAAGATCAGAACTAAGGATCAGGTGGTTTGGCTTCTTTTTCCTATTTATGTATTATATAAAGAGTAGGAAGAAGATAGGAATCATCTATTTTTCCAATACAGGTTCTAAAGTAATTTGAAATAACATTTTGCATCTTTTAAAGGACCGATGTCAAGTATATGAATGGAATGAAATGGTGCCCTACTCGTAATTTTTTTCTAATCTCAACATTATACAAAAAGGAATCTACTAAAAAACACTAGCTTGATGTTACCACTCTTAATTAGATCAGAGAGATTACGATAGCAAAAATAGTACAAGGCAATCTCACTCTATATATGAACCTCAGATGGATTCTTTGATCTATAACTTTGTTCTCAATTTGCACTAAATTTACTTAGTAAATGGTCCTGCATTGTAATGGTACAAAAGCTTTTGCTAGAGATTTTTATTGTTTTCATTTGAAGGTTATTTACATTCTTTACTTGGTTGAGACTTGAAATTATTGAAATGTCCATTATTTCTTTAATTATGGTACTAAATGCTCGAATTGTTGCAGAAAAATTTGCGAGTAAAATAAAAAAAATTGTGAATAAGTATATAGTAAAACAGTAACTACTAGTATTCATCATCTTTTTAGGATCGACTCGTACATGCTGGTAGTAGCTACAACTACATGATAAGCTTCACCTAATTCTACTTTGCCATTAAATAATTTGCTTCTTTGCCATCTATACCCATGTTCTAAGTAACGATAATGTCCCATATGACAGGCCCCTATCTTGTAATGACTAGGCGACCTACCTGGCACTCCATGGTGGCTCTTCAGTTGATATCCGAGTTAGCTATAAAGTTCCTATGAAGTTAAACTTGTTGGCCTTGTTAAGGAAAAGCTTCAATTCACAATAAGAAATGTAAACAGTGGAGTTTTGTTTTTCAGTTTATTAAAAATTTCTGCAGCATAATGACTATAGTTTGACATCCCAAAAATTTCAAAGTCCTTGTAAAATTTTAAAACACTTTTAATATTACATCAATTACTCAACTCTAAATTGTGGACTCAAATCCACACACAAGCAGTCTCAAATAGTTACATAAATAAACCTTAAAAAGCTAAAACAAAATCATGCATTCCATTTTAAAAAACTTCATACGTATCCATTTTGTACACAAATGTATATTCCAAAACATGTTCAAGGATATGCAATAGTGCTCAAAACTATGTACAAGGAAAAAAATGCCTACACAATAGCACTTAACAAAGTTGACTCCTTGCGAGGTAGAGTCCCTGCTACTGAAGCTCCTGAGCGTGCACTTGGGAGGTTTTACTTAAAAACATAAAATAAAGGGTGAGTTAAATGAGCTCAGTGAGTGTTATTGGTTTCCAATAAAAACATTTATACAAACATTAACCTCCATAAAATAAAACAATTTCTTTTCTTTTCAACTAATAACCAATGTTGTTACAAAACACATTCTTTTCTTTTTATAAGATAAATGCATATGTAAAACAAAGCATATATATATTTCCAAGATCAAGTTCCACTTTTCTTATAAAGTATACAATGATGGTAATAAATACTTTCATGAACTTTCTTTTTATAACATAGCCTATCACTAATTTTCTTTTCCATATGATACCCTTAGGTGTAAGGCTATAGAGTTGGCTCTGTATCGCTTACCTATGCTTAGTTAACCTCTATATATCGATTGTTATAAAGCTAGTTCTACATCGCTTACCTATATCGATGCTAGCTCTACATATAAATCAGTGGTTATGGAGCTGATTCTACATCGCTTACCAGTAATAGTACTAGCACATTATATACTCCACACGTGTAAAGGGCAACTCACAGGACATACTGATAGACACAACACCACCCATATTAGTGACAGATGCCCCCAAACACTGCCATACACATTAGGACATACTCTGATTGATATAATTGTATGCATAAAGACCTAACGATGTTCCATAGGCTAAATCATAATTAATACATGAGTGCATCTCATTTCAATGCCAATTAAAAACATATTCAAAATCCTTTTCTATGCCAATTCAAAGCATATGCAAATTTCAATTCAATGACAATTCAAAGCGTGTGTACATCTCATTAGTTTCCAACTGCATTCAAAACTTAATTCAATGTTAAATCAAAACATATATAAATCTTATGATGATTAACTTTTAAATTCAAGTAGTAACACCAATGGAATTATTCATAAGCATATTTTCATAGTAAGGTAAAAAACCATCTTAACAAATCAATTTAAATTCACCCTCATTGTTTGTAGTTTATTGTAAAGCACCCATATGTGTTTGGTGCTTTTCCTTCATTAGTCCCGACTCTACGGTGACAAGAAAACTTTATTGTCTTACTCAGTTATGAGAGAGACAATTGAAGGGTTCCTAAAACTTGCCAAGTTCATCCATAACTTACCACCTTGTTTTACAAATTTTGTGAGAAATGGCTTACCCAAAATCTTAACATTTTGTAAGATTAAAATTATGTTTTCTTTTCATTCAACCATTGAACAACTTCTCTGATTTATATATGCTATCTTCTTTCCATTTAAATAACTTACATAGTATATACCTACTGTTTTCCTTACATTGAACCATTAAACTATGTACAATACACGTACTACCATTGAATCGCTATTAAGCCACATATATAGCATCTACATGCTACCAATTAATACACATTGAATAACATACATAAGATATGGATATACTTGTTTTTTTCCTCTCAATTTACCCTGTTGCTTTTCTCTTCATTAAACCATACCTCCATTTGTCCCTTTATTTTCACATATCAAACGTTCAAATTAGGTTTTTATGTCTTCTAGAAATTTGTTCCCTATGTTTCTAATTTTCATATCATCAAAAATCATGCCATTTCAACTTCTAAATTATGAAACATTTCCAAAAAATCATGAGCTACTTCAACACAGGGACAATATCAAGTTACCATTATCAATCTCAATTTTCAATATGATTTAGCTAGAATTAGGTCTAGCTCTCTTCTAGATATTTTTAATACTGTGTCTTAGGTTTCATTTATAGTTGGAATCACCTAATTTTGAGTTCTTTTGACTAAGTTAAGGGCAAAACACTAGAATTATTCAAGGAAACTGAGAATCCTAATACAAAATTTCACTAAACATAGTTAGGAAAACTTGCAACTTTCTTCAAATCATGCTCGAACATTTACGTAATTCATAAGGAAATTCATGTTTGTAGTTTAAGTATTCACGTGACCAGATAAAAAGGAAGGATAAGAGTGGTTTAACATACCTAAAATCATATGGTTGTGTGCTATCCATTCTTTTTCTGCATACAGCTAGCGTTGATAAAGATGTCCATGGCTTCTAGCTTAAACACCATTCTGAATTTATTGTCTAACAAAAATAACTTAGAAGACCTATCTATGAAGAGAGCGGCTACAACTTTTTCATCATCACTTCTGGTCTAAAAGGGAGTTAGATTTTTGGTGGAATGAAGGTGGAGCAACTCCCATCACCTTTGTTTTACATGCTACACATTAAAGAGGGTTGTCCACACATTGCAAAGTTTACTTCCAACAGCTGTTCACTATTTTAATTCTCACCATCTTTGTTTAATTAATTAATCCCTTGTATCATCCACTGTAATACTTGCCTCCCACATATAACAAGTTGCTTTCATTTTTGTCTCACCAAAATGACACATGTCCTTACCATATATTGGTCTCACTTGTAAAAAAATTTATGTCCCTCATATCTACTGCATAAACATGATAGCACAAGGTTTTCAAGCATTCTTGTTCCAAAATAAGAACTTCTTCATGTATGTGACAACTTTCACTTAAGGCTTATTCACATGTATATGTATTGTTTCTTGTCTAATTTCGATAGAAATTTCATATCCACTTAATATCATGTTACACCTAAATATATCAACATATATGTTAGATTGATTTACTTTAATTATCTGTAACTATGACTGATTCTTATGTCCTTATGTTTCAATCTAAGAATGCTTTAAATTTACTCCACAATAATTTAAAACAAGGTCAATTTTGATTTATCATAAATCCATTCGATTGAATTTATTTTTGGCTCATTTTCATACCAATCAACTCTTATATTTGTTGACAATCATTTGACTTAAATACTTATCATTCAGGGTTGGGTTCCTAGTTCACCTTTTAGCAAAAAGAAAATTTACATTGGCCCAAAAACATCATTCACACAAAATGAAATTTTATAAACACATGGAAAAAAAGTTTGGGTTTTTATGATCACCTTTCCTTACAAAAAAATTTGTCTTTGAAATTTAACCAAACGTACAATGACACATTCAAAATAAATGGAGATATAATGCATGCATTTGGTGCTCGAGCTCCTATGTAGCTTCTTCTATGACATGATTCCTCCACAACACTTTAACTAAAGGAATAATCTTACTATGCAAAACTTGGTCGCTACGGTCAAGAATTTGTACCAATTCTTCTTCGAAAGTCAAATCTTTCTTTAAATTCACTGGTTACTCTTTGATTACATGAGATGGATCAGTTAGATATTTGCAAAGCATAGACACATGGCAGACATTGTGAATCCTTGCAAGTTCTTCTGGTAACTTTCATTGATGCACTACTGATCCAATCATTTTCGTAACTTCATAGATCCCATATAATATGGACTTAATTTATTGGGTTTCCCAAATATTTTTTTTAGAAATTAAAAAATTTCATTAATGGGATAAAATGATAGAGTGGAGATCTAAACACTAAAATAGTCTACTTAAACAACAACTCATCAGGAAGTTCATAACATTACAACATTTTAACTCAAACTACTTAACTCAAAACATCAACGTTCAATATTAACCTACACCGACTGTTAAGGTAAAACTACCTATGCCTTTCTCACGACTTCGATTCTTTTCCTAAATTTAGGCGAACAATTTTGTGTCTACATCTAGCAATGAGGAGAGGTTCTAGAGGTGGTGTTGACTCCGGAGAACATCAAGGTCTTCAATTGACCTCCAAACGATTCTTCTTCACAGGTAATCAGATTCTCTCACATTCATTATCTAGCGATTAGGGTTTTCTCTAAGAAATTTCTTCATTTCCAAGAGATACTTCATGATTTCTAGGTGGTTTCAATGGCCATTTTGTTTTCCAATCTTCTTCCAACCGACTATATTCCACAGGTAATCATCTCCTTCTCTTACATCTTTTAGAGATTTGGGTTGAAACTGTAAGAAATTTTTTTGTTTTTTAAGATAGAATAGGATTCCTATATGGGCTTTCCTTTCAGAGACAATTTGAATAGGGAGAAGATGATTCAGGTCAGATCCTTCTATTTCTTCTTCCGTTTCTTCTTCCATATACCTTTATTGTCAAATCTGATATTCCTGAACTGATTTCTCTATTCTTGATTTGCATCCCTATAGGAATACAACAGCTTCAGTAACCTTCTCGACGAGAGGATGGGTAGGGTATGTGTTTAGACTCTCTCATGTTTCTCCTTTCTTTGCATTCCCAAATCTTAATATGCCTTTCCAAAGGGAAATCTTAAGAAATGCCTTATCTCTAATTTCAAATGCAAGATCCCTACGATGATTATCCACATAGTTTTTATGTCTATCTTGAGTTACCTTTAATCTATCCTGTATAATCTGAACTTTATATGTTGTCACCTGTATAAGTTTGGAACCTATCAATTTCCTTTCATCTACCTCATCCCAACATATTGTAGTTTTGCATTTTCTTCCATAAAGTGCCTTATAAGGGGCCATGCCAATACTAGTTTGATAACTATTATTATAGGCAAATTCTATCAATGGTAGGTATGGGTCCCAACTCCCCTTGAACTCTATGACACAGGACCTAAACATATCCTAAAGTGTCTGAATAGTTCTTTCTGATTGATCATCCATCTAAGGGTGAAAGGCAATGCTAAACTTCAAGCGTGTATCTAAGGATTTTTGTAAACTGGTCCAAAATCTTGATGTAAACCTAAGGTCACAGTCTGAAATAATAGAAATCAACGTACCATAGAGTCTCACTATCTCATCCACATATAGCTGGGATAACTTGTTTAAGGGATAATCATTATTAATTGGAAGGAATGTGTGGACTTTATAACCTGTCCACAATCACCCATATAGCATCGTGCCCCTTCTAACTCTGTGGAAGTCCTACAACAAAATCCATACTAATCTTCTCCCACCTCCATTCTAGGATAGGGAGGGGCTGTATTAATCCCACAGGCTTTTGATGTTATGCTTTTACCTACTGATAGGTTAGACACTTAGAAACAAAGTTTGCTACTTCCTTCTTCATCCTTCTTCACCAATAGTGCTCTTTGAAAGAGTGGTACATTTTTGCACTACCCATATGCATAGCGTAAGCTAAGGAGTGAGCTTCCTCTAAGATCTATTTCTTTAATTCTTATAGATTCAACACACATAATTGTTGCCCCCTCACTACTGTACCATCTTCCTTGATAGTAAGATCCATTATCTACCCATTCTCAACTTTTATCTTCAACTTCATCAATTGTGGATCTTGTTTCTGTGTCTGTCTAATATGATCCACCAAGATGGGATGAACATGAAAGGTAGCAATTAATGTTCTTGAATCTATCATATCCAAGTTCACTCCTAGAGGCCTCATTTCTACCAGAAGTGGAAGATATATTGTCTTCAGTTGTGCTATAAAACTAGTAGGTCTCCTACTTAAGGCACTTGCCAATACATTAGCTTTTTCAAGATGGTACTCTATCGTACAATCATAATGTTTTATTAACTCTAACCACCACCTCTGCCTTATGTTTAGTTCCTTCTAAGTAAACAAATATTGCAGACTCTTATAATCAGTGAAAATCCTACAAGGAACACCATACAAGAAATGCCTCCATATTCTCAATGCAAAAACTACTATTGCCAATTCTAAATCATGGGTGGGATAGTTCTGTTCATGCTTCTTCAATTGCCTAGAAGCATAATCTACAACCTTTTCATTCTACATAAGTACACACCCTAATCCCAGTCTTAAGGCATCACTATAAACTACAAATCCATCAGTCCCTGTCAGCCTTTCTTTCAATTCATCAAAACTTCATTGACAAGCATCTGACCTCTCAAATCTTCCCTCTTTTTGTGTCAACTTGGTCAGTGGACTTGCTATTCTGGAAAATCCTTTAACAAAATTTCCTATAATAGCCTACCAATCCAAGAAAACTCCTACTTTCCATCACACTGTTAGGAGGTCTCCAATTATTAACAACTTCAACCTTTTGGGGATCCACACTAAATCCCTCAGCTGAAATGACATGACCTAAGAAAGTAACCTTATCAAGCCAAAACTGGCACTTACTGAACTTAGCGTATAACTGGTGCTCATATAGTGTTTGTAATATAATCCGAAGGTGTTCTGTATAGTCCTCCTAAATTCTTGTGTACACCAATATGTCATCAATAAACACAATCATAAACTTATCTAGATACTCCTGAAACACTCTATTCATTAAATCCATAAAAGCAGTTGGTGCATTCGTTAATCTAAAGGACATAACTAAAAATTCATAATGCTCATACCACATCCTAAAGGCAGTTTTCGAAACGTACTTTCAACTGACGATAACCTAATCTTAGATCAATCTTTGAATACACCTTGGATCCCTATAGATGACTAAATAAATCATCAATCCTTAGGAGCGAATATTCGTTGTGAACTATCACTTTATTCAGTTGTCTGTAGTTGATACACAACCTTAAACTCCCATCTTTCTTTTTCACGAATAACACTTGAGCCCTCCATGGAGAAGTGCTGGGTCTCACAAAACCCTTATCTAACAATTCCTCCATTTGCACTTTCAATTCCTTTAACTCCGCTGGAGCCATTCTGTATTGAGCAATTGAAATTAGTTGGGTTTCTAATGTTATATCTATCTCAAACTCTATTACCCTATTTGGGGTAATCCTGGAAGATTATCTGAAAATACGTCTGGAAACTTTTTGACTACTTGAATATCTCCAAGCTGAATCTCATTATTATTCTATTCAATCATATAAGCTAGATAACCCTAGCATCCTTTATGGATCAATCTATTAGCTACCATGGTAGTCACAATACTAATGGAAAGAACTTTCTGTAACCTATAAAGTATTACCTTTAGTTTCCTTAAACATCTCAGCCTAACCTTCTTTTGAAATAATCCACCATCGCTCAATGTGTGGATAACTAATCCATTCTAAGAAAATCATCAAATATCCCAGATATCCATCACTCGATGTGTGGATAACCAATCCATTCTAAGAATATCATCAAAATCTGGATATCCAATATGATAAGGTTTGCTGGGAATTTCTTACCTTTAATCAGTATTTTACTATCTATGAACACTCTTTCAGCGAAGAGTAAGTTTATGGAAACTACTATCCCAACGTCTAATAACTGAGGCTCAACACTTAATTTTGCAAAAAAAAAACCATAGACATGAAAGAATGTGTAGCACTAGGATCTATTAAAGCATATACATCATGGTTAAAAATAGTACATACCGATGAACACCTCTGGTGTGGCATTGGCTTCCTACTGAGTGATTGCAAAAACTCGAGTGTGTACAAGGTATACCTACCTATCCTGTAAAGGTATCTCCCCTACCCTCAAAACCACTATCAGATTTAGTAAAACTCGACCCTCTAGTATAAGAACCTCGGTTGCCCTGTCTATAACCCCCTTTAGCTTGTGGAGGTGCTAAAGATCTAACCATCGGCTTCTCTGTGGTGACTAACTGTGGACAATCTCTAATAAAATGACCCTACTAACCATAATGGTAGTAACCTGTCATATTCATCTGACACTCACCTAAATGTTTTTTTTCATAAGTAACAAACTCTAGAACTGGGGTCCAACTATAATGGGAGTCTGTAGGCTTAGTAGGTAACCCAAAAGATCCTTAGCTAGACAATCCGCCTCTACTAAACCTCCTACTACCACTCCATCTTGACTCATTTTTCTTAACCGTACCCTGAGATGAACTAATTGGTGTATTGCACTTTTGTTCTAATCTTGAAATATAAGTGATTATTATTGCATTTCTCTCCACTTTTATTGTAGCTTCAACTAATTCCCTATAATGTATCTGTGAAGCCAATGATAGGTGAATCTATATTCTAAGGCCCAAGTCTGTAGCAAACCTCCTGCATTTTAGTTCTTCACTATCAACAATAAATGGGACACTTTTAAAAAGTTCTGAAATTCTCTTATCATAATCTATCAATGATGTTGAACCTTGATCTAGAAGAAAGAATTCCTCTACCCTTGTATCCTTATAACTCTATGGGTAGAATCTGTCTGTGAATTCTCTCTGAAATTTTTCCTAAGATAACCCATCCAGTTGTCATCTCTCAATGGCTTCCCACCAATCTTTAGCCTTGCCCTTAAAGAGGAAAGTGGAGAACATAACTCTCTAGTCATCTGTGCATTCGACAACTCTATTTATCTTCATGACCTCATCTAACCATATAAGTGCATTCTTGGGATCTCCACTCCCATCAAAAGTCTTGGCACCCAATTTATAGACACACTCAATTGAGCAACTAGAAACTTCCACACTTTCATATGATTGCCACATCGCTAAGTAAGAATCTGAGCCATCTATTTTGCATTAAATGTCACTCTAGTTGGTTCTGTTGGCCTTAATGATTAGGACCGTGGTTAGTTCATGGAGGCACTTATTGACTTTAGATTATGGTCATCCTACTGTGCCGGAGGTGACTTAGGCACAAGAGCCATTGAAATCGCTCTCCTGGGATGTCCACGGCCTTGTCTGTGCATCATGTTGTGTATTCGATAAAAATAAAAATATGTAAAACTTTTTGTTTATGAAATCATATTCATGTAAATCACATTTTGTTGGTCACCTCACTTTTAAAACAACGTGAAAACCTTAAACGCAAATGAGGCAACCTGTTTTTAAAAGTCGAGCTCTGATTCCAACACTACCAGGCCCCTATCCTATAATAACTAAGCGACCTACCTGGTACTCAACAGTGGCTTTCCAATTGATATCTGAGTTGGCTGGAAAGTTCCCGTGAAGCTAAGCCTATTGCTCTTATTAATGAAAACTTCAATTCACAATAAGAAAAGTAAACAGTGGACTTTTGTTTTTCAGTTTATTAAAAATTTTGGCAGCACAATGACTATATTTTGACATCCTAAAAATTTCAAAGTCCTTGTAAATGTTCAAAACACTTATATTATTACATCAATTTCTCAACTCCGAATTGTGGACTTAAATCCACTCATAAGTAGTCTCAAACAATTACATCAATAAACTTTGAAAAACTAAAACAAAATCATGCATTCCATTTTAAAATAATTTATACACATCCATTCTTTAAACAAATGTCCATTCAAAAACATGTTCAAGGATATGCAATAGTGTTAAAAAATACGTACGAATATAAAAATGCCTACACAACAACACTTGACAAAGTTGATTACTTGTGAGGTGGAGTCCTTATTACTGAACCCCTAAGCATGCACCTGGGAGGTTTTATTTAAAAATAGAAAATAAAGGGTGAGCTAAACGAGCTTAGTGAGTGTTATTGTTTTCGAATAAAAACTTTTATACAAATATTAGTCTTCATAAAAGAAAACAATTTCTTTTCTTTTCAGGTAATAACCAATGTTTTTACAAAATACATTCTTTTCTTTTTATAAGATCAATGCATATGTAAAACAAAATGTTGGGACCTGAATTTTCTTGAAATTTTTGAATTATAAATTGGCATTAAATGAGGAAATTTATGGTGACTTATTTGTGTGCAAAGAAAAAGAAGAGTCAAGAATATGAATTGTTATATGAGATTAAGATAGGTTATTAATGATTATGATTAATTATGGTCTAAAGGGATGTTTTGAGTTTAAATGAAATTGATAGTGAATACATTGTTTTAAATGTAAGTTGAAAAGCAAGAAATAAAGAGAAAAAGTGTGAGAATTTGGAGAATTATGAAAATTTGACTTTTTGGTAATAAAGAGTTGACTTTTTGATTTAGGCAGAATTTGAAAAAATGATCTTCATGAAACTTGTAGCTTCTGTTGAAAGCTTTCTGTCGCCATAAAGTATGATATTTTTTGATATCATAATTGAAAGTTATGATTTTCCGAAGTTAAGGTTATTTTACTTTATTTGAAAAATGCTATTAAGAGTAAGACTGTGTATGCTGTGCTTTGAGGTCACTGATATAGTTTGAATTGAGTTAAGTGGTCTTCATGAAAGTCATAGAAGATTTTCCTAGCTTTTCAAT
This sequence comes from Erythroxylum plowmanianum, assembly GCA_025531925.1. Classification (NCBI taxonomy): domain Eukaryota; kingdom Viridiplantae; phylum Streptophyta; class Magnoliopsida; order Malpighiales; family Erythroxylaceae; genus Erythroxylum; species Erythroxylum plowmanianum. Next base: position 16,612,552 of record JANVCQ010000008.1, on the reverse strand, counting down.
GATGTATCATAGGTTATTTGTGGAACTGAGAAATTGAAAGATGTGAATTTGTGAAGTTCGGATGTGGTATAGGATGACACATATTTGGCAGAATCTTTGACTGGCAAATTGACCTAGTTAGAGGTTGAATTTGCTTTTGAGTTCTCCATAAAAGTTTTAGATTATGTTTTGATCTTTCCATTGATATAAAGTATGGAATTTTTGGATTATGGAATATGAAGTTATGATTTTTGGAAGTTTATGTTACTATTTTAGCATGAGAATTAGTGGACAGAACCTTTGATTGGAAATTTGACTTCCTTAGAGGCCAAATTGATTTTTCTGTCCTTCATGAAAGTTGTAGGTTACTTTCTAATCTTTGCATTGATATAAAATATGATATGTTTGGATTTTGGAGTTAAAAGTTAGAAATTTTCACATTTGAGTTATTGTTTAGGGATTTATTATTTGGACAGAAAGTTTGAGTGGGTTTTTGACTCCTTTAGAGATGGAATTGATTTTTGAGTTCTTCATGGAAGTTGTACAACTTCCTTTAAGCTTCCTATTGATACTAAATTTGTCAAATTTGGAGTTAGGAATCAAAAGTTATGATTTTTAGAAATTTCGGATTTATATATGTGAAAAAAAATGAAAAATGGCACTGTTCCCTCGGGGCCCTCGCGAGGGCAACAGCTCACCCTCTCGAGCGCTCGTCAGGGACAGCGAGGTCGCTCGCCTCGCGATCACGAGCTGGCGCTTGCTCAACGCTCGCGCGTTTTCGCCATGCGGCGTCGTTTCGCTTCTTCCTTTGCGACGTCGTTTCGTGTTCTCCTCATCTGCGCGCTGTCGTTTCCCTCTGTGCGACATCGTATCACCTTGCTCCCAGCCCGATACGACGCCGTTTCTGCTTCCTTATGATTTTAGGTATTTTTGTTTATAATCCGACCCTTTTGCAATATTTTGCTTATAACTTTTCCGTCCGACATCCGATTGACTTGGTTTTTAAAGTGTTGGATTCCTAAGACAATTATCTACATCCTCATGGGATATTTATGAATTTTGAGATTAAATTGAGGAAGATTTAATTAATTAAAGTGAATTGAGAAATTTTCTGAACATAGTTCAGTCTTTTGAGAAATTCTTGATCTGTGGAGATTCTATTGAATTGATTCTTAAGGCAAAATAAAATAGAGACATGGGGCTACAAGTCATATGAAGAAATTGAATTTCAATTTAGCCCCTAAGACTTTCAATTT
>JANVCQ010000008.1:16581950-16594452 GCA_025531925.1 Erythroxylum plowmanianum | reverse complement strand
ATTTATTACCGACGAAAATTTGTCCGTCGGTAGCTAAGGTATTTGATACCTTCGCCTCACCGACGGACCAAATGACCATAGCAAAATTTCTCCGACGGAATCTAACTTGCCCTTTTCGTCGTTAAATAAATACCGACAACAAACTTTCCGTCGTAAATTTCGTCGTAAAATTGCGACGGAATAATTCGGTCAATATTTTTAGCTGCGGAAGGTTTACCGACCGATTTTTGGGTCACCAAATTCCGTCGGTGATTAGTTTCACTGACGGAAATCTGTTATTTACCGACGGTAATTTCTGTCGGAAAAACGCTGGTTTCTTGTAGTGTGGGTAAGTTTGATTTTCTTGAAACCTTTTGGTGAATGCTTTATTTTTTCAAGTTTTTATATAGTTGAACTTTATTTATAGAGATGTCAAAACTCGCCAGGTCCGACCTAGTCTAGCCCAATTTTGACTCTGATTGACCAGGTCAATGCCCAAGATTGGGCGGGCTACGGGCCGACCCAACCTAACCATGACCCGACCATTTCTTGTTTTTGAAAATTTTCTTAAAAAAATATGATGGGTCAGTCAACTTGTGGTCGGGCTGACCCATCCAAGCTAAGCAAGGTGGTTCGAGGGGCTCGACCCAACCCATTATATTTATATTCCTCGACCCGGCCTATTTACATTTATATTTATTTCTTATGTTATTAAGACACCAGACCTTTTAGAATTTTGCATCATTCAACGAAAACTACTTTCAGGAAAGTCTATTATGAATTTGTCATGATTTTACATTTGTTGTTATGATACAAATTTTTTTATATTTAAAATTTTCAAATCAATAAAAAGTATTTTTAATTAATTATTTCGCTTCTACACGTGACAAATCAATCAAAGATTGAAAACAGAAGGGGGAAGAGATATGATTTTTTGTCCTATATAAATGAATGGTTAAGATGAAATAAAATAAGCTTAGTACATAAAAAATAAGACAGAAGATATGAGGATTGAAAAAGGGGGCGTTGGTTTGTGCTACTAATATCAAATAACAAATAATATATAAATGGCAGTCGACACAGTGACCTTGCTTGCCATTCGCAAACAATTTTTGTTGAAGATTCATGTACCATATTTATACTAGCTCGTGTAATAATTCATGTACCATATTTATACTAGCTCGCATAATGTATCTCCAAATGTTTGTAATCGGCTTCATTTGATAAATTATTAAACAAATACTTAATTTGGTCAATTCGCCCACCCTCCCCGCCACATTAGCACCCCAAGCGGGATTTTTATGCCAGAATTATAGGAAATGTTAATTACGAAAGCCGAAGGGCATAAACGAAAATTCGCATTTCATCAACTTTGTGGTATAAATTCTGCAATTTTCAGAATATGATATAGCAAAATTGGAAAGAATTCTTCAACTTTTCTAAAGCGTGAATGTATTAGAATTATAACTAAGTTCATAAAAACAATAATAAAAGAAGTTATCGTTAGTATAATTTTTGATGAAATTTATCACTTATAACTATTTTATACACATATAACTTGTCAAAGACCTGTAGGTTGGCATTTTATTTTCTTTTTTAAGGACATGCGATTTAATTTAAGGCACAAATAAAATTAAAAATCACACATCAATAATAAAGAGTTTTTAATTATATAAGATTCACACCCATTTTAAACTTAAAATAAAAATAAGATGTTTAATTATGTGGTAAATGTTAGGAGGTGCTTGGTTAATGAGTTTGAGAACACATTAATAAATAAAGAATAAAAAACGTTTGGTTGGTTATGTATTATCATTGTATTGACAATTTTTTGATATCTCATTTTTGACAATTACTCGTACCTTTCACATATGAGAGGAATAGTTTTTATTCTTTACTAAAAGGTGAGTGTCACAAGCATGACACTTCTAGACATACCTATGATATTTACTTTTTTTTTTCTTTTTTGAAATTAAATATAATTAATTAAAAAATATAATTACTTAATTAATTAATTACAATATGATTAATTATATTTTTCTCTTTTTAATAATTAAATATAATTAATTAAAATATATTAGAATTTGATATGTAACAAATTTTTATTTCTTAATTTTTTAACAAACCAATCATTTTTAATAATAATACTAATTATTTTTTATTCTTAACTGACTGTTATACTTATAATAATTATATCAATTCTTATTTGTTACTATATTTTTTTTAATTTTTATTACCATCAAAGCCCTCTTAATACTTATACAAAAAGTTTTATTTTGTGCCGTGTGAACCAACCCTCTTAATACTTCGCGTACAAAAAGTGTTTTTTTGTGGTCCACAAAATTTTGTAATTTTCCAAACATGCCCTTCAATTCGAAAAGATTTTTGTTTATGTATTTGCATTGAAGAGTGAAGCAAGTGGTCCCCACGCCTAAAAATCCAAAAGGCGGATTTGAAGTCATAACACAAGCTGGATTGTAAAAGGCTGGTGGAATCCGCGGCTAAGGGACGTTCGCGTACTAGCCCACGAAAACTCATATTATAAATAAGAACATGGAAAGTAGAAAAGCATTTAGTTGGTTGCATATATGTTGTAAGAATAATCTGATTAACGTTAACATTGCCCTTATATTTTTCTTGGAAATAAGGAAAAAAAAAATCGAAAACTTACTCAAACTCTGTCTCCCCTCTGTCTGTCTATCGCTCTCTCTCTCTCTCTCTCAAAGAAACCCTAACCCCTGTGTTCCTTTAGGAAAAAAAGGAAAAATAATCTCCTATTTATCTCCAATTCAAATCTTCTAGTTTCAAATCGATTCATGCTTTTTGGATAGGGGATTTGAGTTCTCGTGGCGTGATATTGAAGCTTGAGTGTTAGATTTCGTAAGATCTATTTGTTTTTCGTATATTAATTTATAGGAGATAAAAAAGTTTTCCCTTTTCTTTTTGGCTGTCAATGGCGTCTAGTGATAAAGAGCTCGAACACCAGCTCTTGGAAGCTGGGAATCAGCTGGAAGACCCACCTTCGTCGGTGGACGAACTTCTTCCTCTTCTCGATGTGAGCTCAAAATGTTCTTCATTTCGTGTTTCTTTCCATGAATTTTCCTTCTTGTTTTTGTTATATTGTTGTTTGGTGCCTTTTTTTTGGCACTTTGCATGCAATTACTGATTTGAGTTGGTTTTCATGATCTTTGTCGATATTTCTTTACCTGGTTGGTAATTATTGTCTACCTATTGTTTTCGTTCTGGCATTCAAGTTAATAATGGATAGTTCACTATGTGTTCTTAAGTATTGGTATTAATATTAGCGTGGAAACTGTAAGGAGCAGAACTAGTGACTTCAGTGGCAGATTGGTGTTCAACATATTTATCCTGAAGGGGATATGAAGCTTCTGCTTAGTGGTGGGAAGGAGAGTAGAGCATTCTCATCGAGTTGTTCACACTTGGAAAAATTCTTTCTTATGGGGGTGATGATCTATATGTGGAGTCACTCGAAATCTATGTTTGGATTAGAACTATGCCTCAAGTATTCCAATTTTGAAGCTGTTAGATTTCATGCATTGTGAACACTGTGTCAGTGTTATTGCGGTTATTTCGTAAGTTTGTATTTGCGCGGGCTTTCTACATAACAGGCTATGAGTTTGATCTTGCATTTAAAACGAAAATTTACAATTATTGGAGCTTTCAACTACCATACAGCATTTATGGTATGTGAGGTCTTTCTGTGCCTTTTGAAACTAGGTCTGTGTTTCGGGTTATGGGGGATTTATCAGCAATATGAGATGTCTTAGATTTAATGAAAATCAATGTTATTCCATATATTACTTTTACTTAATTATTTGGTAACTATTGCTAACTAGAAAACATCAATATTGGCATTATTTAGTCAATTACCTGAAGCTGGAGATTTGGATAGAGTAAGAACTTTTATGATGGAACCCGTATTCATTGATTGGCCTTAGTGAAACAAGAGAAAATTAATTAGACTTTTTGTTGCTTTCCAGTTCTGTCACTAGGTTGTTTGTCTGGACATACTAGGAGGGGGAATACCTGGTGGGTTAAGTTGGAAATCTACTGGTTGGCCTCCACGTGTAAAAGGTTTAAACTTAAGGATATTAATGGTTGTCCAATTTCTCCTTATTATTTTAGGGAAACAGATTTATGTCAATAAAGTATATCTTGCAAATTGTCCTTATTATAAAACATACAGTTAATTCTGATGATGGTCTTGGATCTTGTGAATATCTCTCAGTCTTTTGAAATATTTATTTTTTCCATTGCTATTTTGGAATGTGTTTTGAGCATGCAGTGCGGTACCTTTCCACAATTAGTTTTTTCTTTCTTTCATCATGTTGCATTTACGTTCTCATAGTTGACCAAATGATGTTCTAAAACCTTATCTGTTTGCTCAATTGAGGTCCCTTGTACTGTTTGCTTTAAGATCATCATGTATTCTCCGCCTCTTAAGCAGTTTGGAGTGCTTGAAATTTTGTGTGCAAAGTTGCTGTTTCAGTTTTCAAGTTTATCATATATGCATCTTATAATGGTTATTTTTGTTCACATTGCTTTTGAGACAGACAGGACATACCAACAACTTGTCAAACATGTATAAGGCTGCTGGAAGTTTCTCTGGTTGTGTTAGAATCTTGAATTTTAGGGCTAGAATTCAAAATAACAAGTAGAGAAACTTCCAGCAGCCTTATACATGTTTGACAAGTTGTTGATATGTCCTTTCTGTCACAACAACTCACTTCTATAAGTGATCTCCACCACCCGCCCAAGCAAACATCTCCCATTTCATCAAACAGCTAAAATAACAGGTAGATAGGTCTAGGAATCACTCTTAGGATTTGTGTCAAGGACTAGGAATCACACTTAGGATTAAACAAACAAAACTATTGGAATCACTCCCATTGGTTTCTAGCAATGGCTTTTGGGGTTTAGGAATCGCTCCTACATAATAATCACTCTTGGAGAAAGAAAGTTCCACACTAGAAAAATCAGTTCCTTATTTTTGAAAATGTTGAGACATATGTACATAATAAAAATGATAGAATCCTTATCCTAATGGAAAATTTTAAAATAGGAACAGAATCCTACTCATGCAAGGATTCTTCTTATTTCACAATAGACTTAACTTCCAAAAGTGACAAGTTAAAATAAGAATATTCAATTCCTTTTCTGAAAAAAAGAAAATTAACAACTAAGAAAATAAATGATTTAACGAATAGAAGTTGGATATCATGCTAAAGCCAGAATGTGCTCCCACTAGAGCTTTTAGACAAATAGAAGAATTCAATAAACTAAAAGAAGGATCGCTAATGAGGAATTGAAATATAGAATAGGTCTAGGAATCACTGTTTGGGGTTGTATCAAGATTTAGGAATCACACCTAAGAATTGAAACAAACAATAAAAAATTATTGTTGTCATACTAGTAGTTTTATAGAAATCACTTCTAGAACTTAGGAATCACTCCTAAATATCTATGGATCAATATTAGAGAGAAAAGTTTCACACTTGAAAAGTATATCTATTTTCTTTTTCCTTTCTTTGTGTAAATCTCCCTAGCTTGATGAGGGTTGACCTAGATGATTAAATTTTGTTAACCAACTTCAACTAGTCCTTCATTAATGGTTCCTTCAAATGAGCCCCCAACTTTGGGCTCACACTAACACTCTTCAAGATATTCTGCCTTTTCTTTCTTATATAAGAATACTATAAACTGAAAACAGGGGCTGCTGGAATATTGAATTTAGGGCTGGCAATTAAAAAATATAAGGAATTGAAATAAATAATAGGTGTAGGAATCACTCCTAGTGTTTGTATCAAGAACTAGGAATCACATAGGAATTGAAACAATCAGAATTATTGGATGATATGAGACTTGGCTTCTTAACGTTCATTAGCACAGGAGATGAATAAATTGAAGAATTCATTTCATGTCCTTGTCCTTGTCTTTAAAAAATCAAAAGTATTACTCCGTTTTGGTCATTATGAATATCCTTTTGGCCCTGTTTGATATGAAAATTACCTTTTTAGCATCGATTTAATACCTCCTGTATGGCTATTTATGTGCATCACTATCTTTTGTGAATCTTTTAATTCGGTATTGGTTCAATGTCTTAAATTTTAAGGTTCGGTGTTTCCTTTACTGTTGCATTAATTAGCAGAATAGCATCTTGGAATTAGGCACTTCTGCTATTTCAAATGTGTAACCCCTTACCTTTCTGTCATCTCTATAATTGTAGCGAATTGAGGATTGTCTTTCAAGAGTGGAGCAGTCACCTACAAAGTCTATGCAAACCGCACTTGCTCCATCACTAAAAGCTTTGGTCACTGATAAACTTTTTGGGCATTCAAATATGGATGTTAGAGTTGCAGTTGCCTCATGCATTAGTGAGATAACTAGGATTACTGCTCCGGATGCACCTTATGATGATGATCAGATGAAGGTACCTAAGCTAGCTACTTGTCATCTTAGAAATTTGACACGCTTTTGTCCTGTGCTATTTAATGTATTTGTTTCAAGTTTATTCTGCTTGTCCTGCTGCTTTGTAAATCCAGAATTTTTTTTTTTGCAGGATGTCTTTCAGCTAATTGTATCATCATTTGAGAACCTAGCTGACAAATCTAGTAGATCATATGATAAGAGGACATCAATCCTCGAAACTGTTGCAAAGGTGCGGTCCTGTGTTGTAATGTTGGACCTTGAATGTGAAGGATTGATTATTGAAATGTTCCGGCATTTCTTTAATACTGTAAGGTATGATTTGTTACTCCACAGAAGTATCCTCACTGCTGCCAATTTCTTTTCCGTGATTTGCATGCTTCTGAAATATAATCTTAGAGGCTTATGATTTCTGCAGTTGCTTTGTTTCATGCTTTAGTTTCATCATGTTTTTTTATCTCATTTACTGTGAAATGATTAAATTCTGGTGACTATATCCTCGATTGCTTATGCTTTTCAATTACCATTGGTATTGCAAGTGTTTTTGGATTTTGCTAGGGGTTGTATGTCTATTGTTACATTGATTATTCTTTCTCTTTGCAGAGATTATCACCCTGAAAATGTTATTTTATCGATGGAGACAACTATGATCCTTGTATTGGAGGAAAGTGAAGATATATCTCCAGAAATGCTTTCTCCACTATTAGATAGTGTCAAGAAGGGCAATGAGGTTGACCATAATTATTCTGGCAATACATGTTGTTCCCAGTAATGTTATCTATCTTTTTACTAACAGTTGACTATTCTCTGACTACCTTTTTAGGGTCTTCTACCTGTTGCTAGGAAGTTGGGAGAAAAGGTACTTGAAAGCTGTGCTTCTAAGGTTAAACCTTACTTGTTAAATGCAGTGAGAACTTTAGGCCTGTCTTTAGACGCATACAGTGATGTGGTTGCTACAATATGCCAAAATATGTCAACTGCTGACGAGCAGATTGATGTTCCTGCTGCCGCTGAGAATAAGGTAAGTTTCTTGTATTGAGCACTGTATGTAATATAGGTCACAAACAGAGTATTCAATCTTGATATCTTGTACAGTTCTCCTGTTATGTTTTCTCTAGAAAAAAAAATGTAATGCATCATTGCAAAGACATGTTATTATTTCTTAGTTGATCTTGGCTGAGGTGGTGATGGGAAATTTGTTCTTTGGTTATACCAGCATAGTACAGAGGTTATCTTTTCTCAAGTTATTAGTATCTATGTTTTTTTGGCTTATGCAAGAGATTGGCATCAATGCTGTGGAAAAAAATTTGATGCAGGGCTGTTGTTGCTACTCGTTTGTTTTTTTTTACCAGTTTTTTGGTTTGTGGATCCACACCATCAAGCTATTTGATATTTGATCTCCAGTTGATGCTACAATTTGTTTACTAAAACGTTGGATCAATTTGAGCCAATATCGACCATATTATGGTTCTCATAAGCATTGCATTTTCAACTTGCTGCAGGTTGAAGAGAGCAAGCCAGCAGAGGTATCATTGGATGAAACTGTTCAGGCATGGGACTTCATGTTGTAATGATGTTTTGATTTCTTCTTCATATGCAACTTTTAATTTAAACTCTTACTCAGGCTGAGAAAGATATAAAAAAAGAAGCATCTTCACCGAGAGAAATTGATCCCCCAGATGATAAATCCATCAAGTCAGTTGTAAGCAATGGTGTTGCAGAGACTGAGAAAGATGATTCCTTAGCAGAGGCTGATGAGTTGAAGCAGCAAGAAGATGCTGATAAGCAAGAGAGCACTGAGAAGCAGGAGGATACTGAGAAGCAAGACGGTAGTAAGAAACAAGAGGACAGTGAGAAGCAAGAGGATGGTAAGAAACAGGAGGAAATTAGTGGTGCTGATCAATCAAAAAGTATTGAAACATCAAAGAATGTAGGGCATGATGATTTAGCCGTTGAGGAGGTGCTTGATGCAGAAAGTGAGCAAGGACAGATTGCTAAGGTAAAAGGGAAGAAGGCTAACTCCTCAGCTAAAACTGCAGAACTTTCTGAGAGTTCTTGTGCTGACACTGGTAAGGAAGACAAGAAAGTGCCTGATCATAAAAATAAGGACAATGTTGCTTCTACTCTACATGAGGATCCCGCTCTTCAGGTTGTTTCTTCTGATAAAAAAGATACTGCAAGTGAGTCTTTATTGCCCAAGGCAGTAGAGGGTGAGACTGTGGCAGTTACTTCCCCAACTGTTGGTGAAGGCCTTCCTGATGAAAATTCTTCCAAAAAGGCTGTGCGAATAAAGAAAAAAGAAAGGCTAATGAAGGATTCTAATCTTTCTGACAATACTTCCAAAAGGGCATCTGATGGAGCAAGTGAGTCTGAAACAAAGGCAAACAAATCACCCCGAAGAAGTGCAACTTCTGGGATTGTCAGTGAGGATGAGAAAGCAATTAAAATAGATGCATCTAAGGAGGAAGGTGGTGCCACAAGTGAATCTGAAGCAAAACTGCCTAGAGGGCGATCGAAGAAGGTGGAGATACGCAGTGATAAATTGGATGGATCCTCTTCCAAGCAGTCTGAGGAGAAGCGATCTCGCAATCGCGGAAAATCTGTTTCAGAAAAACATGTTTCCAAAACTGTAGCTCAAGATGATGACAAAGTATCTTTTGTTCTTGATCTTCAATCCAAATTGCTACTTGTTTCTGTATTTTTTGCTTGTAATTGTCAGCTCAATCTGTTAACTTCATTGCTCTGTTATAATGGTTGCCTAGGAAAAGCTGTCAACACTGAAATCAGCCTCAAAGTCAACAAAAGAGGAACAGCAGTCAGTGGAGACTCCTAAGACAGGTACCAAGCGAAAGCGTGATTCAGGAAAGGACAAGGCAAGTGTTATCCTTGCTCAATAACATCCATTGTAGTTCTTACCAATTTACTTTTCTTGGAGTTATTTGTTAGTGACAAAGAGGTCAGTTGTCGTGCTTTATGCGGCAAGATGGATGAACTCATAGTTTTCCCTTCAATCTTGAAATTTTATTCTTATCATTTTACACTTCATCAAAGCACAGATCATTCCCCAAGCAGTGACCTTAAAAAAAATACAGAAGTGTTGTTTGTTCAATATTCATAGAGTTATGAACTAATTTAATTTGTGCTACCCCTTCTGTCCCCTCTTACTTCTGTACTATTTCATTGGTATCAACATCAGCAAGTCCTTTACTCTCCTTGCTCCTAATAATTTATTTTCTTCTGTACTATTTATTCGGTTTCAACATCAGCAGCTCCTTTACTCTCCTTGGTCCTACTAATTTATTTTCTACAGCACATAAGAGTACTGCTCTGCTCGTATTTCCTCTTGGGCCTTTATCAAAGTTTTGTAGTCTCCTTGGACCTCAGCTGCATTAATATGGTTTTGCCAAGGGTCACTTTTATGTTTGAAGTTTTGGCACATAAACAGGGATCTTTTATTTCATTCTTATATCACGAATTGCTATATCAGGTAACTGATATGAAAGAAGATGATGATGGTCTTGTTGGTGCAAAGGTTAAAGTTTGGTGGCCATTGGATAAAAAGTAAGTGCTTGCCTTGTACTCTGTAGTTAAAGTATTTTTGTTCTGAAGCTATTGCAAAAGCTGATCTACTTGTATTGCTAGGTGTTGCATGTGGATATGTTATTATCTGCTTGTTGCTTCAGAGTGAAATGTGCAGATGTATGTGCATGCAAGTGTGTCATGGTTGTGAGATTATTTCCATTCATCTGTGATCTTTAACAGTCAATAATTGTACACTTGTCAATAATTGTACACTTTTTTAAGTTGTCATATAAAAGTGTAAAGAAAGTTCTATAAATGAGAGAAACCCGGATGGTTATTCAGACATTGTCTCAAAGTTGACAAAGCTTTTAATTAAGTTGTAGATGTTTACAAATGGTCTTTCCAAATTATCGAGGGTTTAACAGTGGCTTGTAGCGCCCACTTACCCTGTGGCAAACTTTCCTTGTACACATGGAAACTCTTATTGATTATGTACTAACTCAAGGATTAATATTTTTCTCATCAACCAACAATAGCGAAATTCGTGATGCGTTATTTTGATTAAATTCCTTGTGTGGTTCTGCAGATATTATAAGGGTACTATTGAGTCATATGACCCAATTAAGAAGAGGCATAAGGTAAGATGTTGAGCCTACTAACTTTTACTTGCACCATACCACCACATGTATACATTTATGCAGCTGCTTAAATGCAGGTTATATATAAACAGATGTGATTTCATGCTTATTTGATTGACCTGAAATTATATTGTTATAGGTTGTATATGTGGATGGTGATGTTGAAAAATTATTTCTGAAAAGGCAAAAGTGGGAGTTGATTGGAAGTGATTCTGAGTCAAATGAGGTGAGTGGCTATCTGATTTCCTTATGAGTAGAGTATCATGGATGTGGTACTTATCTAATTTCTTTACAGGGAGAAGCAACTGATCACCCAAGTCCTGATGATTCGTCTGAAATGTATGTTTTCATACATTTGTCTCGTCCTATTTCTTTAGCTATGCTCTGAAATGATATTATGGTTCTTGTCAGGCCTTTGAGAAAGAAGGCAAATAATTCTGAACATTCGACAAAGCAAGAAAAGATGGATTCTTCTCATAAAGGGTGAGTATATAAACTTTGTTTTTAGTTTTTGCCCGTGAGAGAATTTGGATCTTTGAGAATTGAATTTAAACTGTGTGTCTTCCTCTAGCAAATCTCAAAGTGGCGCTTCAAAGTCTGGGCGAAAATCAAAGGAAGCTGGAGAAAGTGATGGAAAGCCGCCAACAAATGAATCCAAAGCTCTTAAGAAAACCGAGGATGATAATGACAACAAAAATAAAGATCATACCCCTAAAGGTGGAAATAAATCTGCTGATGCTAAAGGAGTTGGCAAGTCGAAAAATGATGACGTTATGATATCCAAGACTAGTAAATCGAAGGAAGAAGGCTCAAGCACGCCCAAAGCATCCAAGTCCAAGCACGATACTCCAAAGGCAGGCAAGTCCAAACAGGATACCCCAAAGGTTATGTCAACTGCCAAGGAAAAACTCACAAAAAGTAGTAGCAAATCTAGCGCTAATGGGACTGGGAAGTCTGGTTCATCAAAGGTCAGGGGAGTAGAGATGAAGGAGAGCAAGACGGATTCAATTAAGGGGCAAGTAAGTGCAAAGGGGAAGATGGCCAGCTCATCCAAAGGTCAGGGAAGTGAGGGCAAGAATGAAAAGAAGCGTCGAAGAGGAGGTTGAAGTGGATGGCCTGTCAGAATTTGCTTATTTCAGCAACACAGTTCTCTGTCTTCAGCTTATCATTGTAGAACATTACCCATATTTGTCGCAGCTTTTGTTGTCTAAATGCTGCACTCACAGTAAGCCATACTTTTGGTACCAGTCGAGGTCTCTTGCCATAATTCCAAAGGTGTGGACACCATGGTTATTCTAGCGGTTGGCAGTCTGGTTTATAGTTTGTAGGGATAGTGTTATTAATGTTTTTAGTGGTAGAGGAATTTTTCGCTAAGCCACAGTAGATACTATGGGGGTAGCTTTGTCAGATAGATGCTTGCAGATTAAATGTCGCAGGTTAATGGACTTGGTAATACCTTGGATTAAATGTTATTAGTCTCCTAATTGCCCTATGATCGTTGCATTTTGCGGTATAATTTTTGCAGATATGTATAATAGCTTCCTTAAAATCTTCAAGACATTTACTTTTTCTTGTACAATTGTGACAGACTGTTTTGGAAGTTGATCCGATTGATTGGTTATTGGTCCATGGAGCTTGTGTTTAAATTTGAAGTTTTAAAGGTTAGGGGGGTGTTGGAAGTGTTAGAGAATATATAAAACCAATTGAGTTAACTTAAACTATTGTAGTGAAACGGTCGCTTAATATGGTATCAGAGCCTTTATGATCAAACGGTCATGAGTTCGAATCCTACCACCGACCTATTCTAATTAAATTAAGCACAAGATAAAGTAGGTTTGTGCAAGTTTTAAGTCTAAAGGGTTTTCACTTGAGGGAGTGTGTTAGAGAATATATAAAATCAATTGAGTTGGCCTCAC
>JANVCQ010000008.1:16553124-16576199 GCA_025531925.1 Erythroxylum plowmanianum | reverse complement strand
TAAAATCACCTTAACTTTGACTGGCCATAACTTTCACTCCCGATATCGAAAAATAGCAAACTTTATGGCGACAGAAAATTTTTTACATAATCTACAAGTTTCCTGAAGACCATTTTCTCAAATTTGGCCTCAAACAAAAAGTCAACTCTCAAGTCAACTTTCTATCACCAAAAGTCAACTTTCTTAATTCTTCACATTTTTACACTTTTTTCTTCTTAATTCTTGCTATTTAACTTCATTTCAATCAACTCATCCACTTGAACGTTCCTAAACTATACAAATCTCCACAAAAATCAAAATTATCAAAACCCAATAATTCTTTTTCTCATGACTTTCCTCAAAGCATAAATACATCTTTTACACAATACATATATAAAACCACTCATTTGATTTTACTTCATATTTCCAAGTTTTACTCAAAAATCGGGATCCAACATTAACTATCTCAGTTAATGGTGTGATAATGGAGCTAAAATCCTTCATAAACTGTCTATAGAAACTAGCCAACTCATAGAAGCTCCTAATATAGCTAATTGACCTATAGGTTGACCATTCCTTGAATGCCATCACCTTTTCCTCACCAACCTCTATGCCCTTTGCACTCACTATAAAGCATAAAAACACAGCTTGACTAGTGCAAAAAAGAATTTTTTTCAATTTTACATACATTTTTTGTTGCCTAAGTACATTCAACACTTTATTTAAATGTTTAACAAACTCATTAAGTGAATTACGATAGACAAGATTGTAATTAAAATAAACAAATACAAACTTGTCAAGAAATTCATGCAAAACATGGTGCATAAATCTAATAAAGGTGATGGGTGCATTAGTTAAACTAAAAGACATTATTAACCATTTATATAATCCATATTTAATCTTAAATGTTGTTTTCCACTCATCTCTTTCTTTAATTCTAACCATATTTCAAATCAAAATTGGAAAAATTAAAAATTGATACTAATTCTAGGAGACAACACTAAAAACTTGATTGTATTTTAATTATAAACACACGACATAGTTAGAGCTGGCATCAGTGAGTATAGGTCAATCAGACAAGGAATGTGATTATCAGTACCAATTGTGTTTTCATTATCTAATATAAATAAATAAGTAATTAAAATAGAAAAATAAAACTAAACTAGTATAAACGATAATCAAGAGTTAATCAGGCAAAGGAATACATAAAGCCAAACGATCAAAAGATACTTTACTATCTTCAATCTCTCTATGATTTAATGAACATTTCTAGTTTCTTAGACCAATTAAGAATTCCTAAATTATAATTTTATTCTCCCTTGAGATAGATAACTCTTATTCTTAGATTATTCAATTGCAATCTTTTCCAAATCAAGACATCCTAAGAATGTATTAATTCACTCTACGAACTATTCTGAAAGGTTTTACTCTAACTTAGGAAGATCGTATGGCTTTCTCTTAAATAGCTTATGCTTAACCCCCTTTATCTATACTATGATTTAGTTATACATGTCATCTCTTGAATCTTGTTAAGTGAATCAAGTGATTGAATCTTCTAATTTTGCTATTTTAATTCAATCAATTATAAAAACATAGATAGATCATAAGCAAATTAGGTATTTAATTAGACTAAAAGATCAAATGAAAACATAATTATAGTGTTCATCATATCTAAATCTATAGCCTAATTTATTGCATCATCAAATAAAGAAAACCAAAATGAAAAATAAAGAAAAAAGAGATATGAATGAGCTAATGGTTATTGAATCTTGGTTTTTCAAGATTGATCTTGATGGAATCTTGCTTTCCTTTAAAATTGCTTCTCCTTAATGTTCTCTTTGAGAATTCTTGGCCTTGGAACTAATTTCTAGTCTTCCCAATTGTCTCTCTCCTTTTCTTTTATCTTTTTCTCCCTTTTATAAAATAAAACTTTAAAATTTTACATTAAATAAGAGTAAAACACATCCTTCTATTGGTCCTATGTTGTCTTATGCACCTCTCAACTTATCTTTTTTAAAAATTATAACCAAATCAGGTTTAACATGACCCTTTGTTATCCCAATATGACCTTGTGTTATCCTAATATTGCTCTATGTTATCCCATTATAGCCCCATATTGGTCCTATGTTACTCTAATTGTTAATCAAGTGTTACTTCTATAAAACCCTCAATGTTCTACAAGTGCAAAGATTGTAAGCGTAGTAGTTGAACTGTCGATCCCATGAGGAATTAATGAACTAATTGAATCCTAATGTTATCTAAGGTTATAACAAATGTGATAAAAATGAAAATAAAAGCTAAACAACAATTTAAACAATTGAATATGATTTGAAATTAAAAAAGAAAAATTGAAATTAACACAAGGAAATCAAAACAGAACACAACACTTCATAATCAAGAAATCGCATAAGAGAAGATCAAACAATTATGAGATGAGAGGATTTATTTTATCGTCAATTGCTACTTTAATTACCTTTGATTTAATTAGTATCGGTCCTAGAATTTGAAAAGGTTGATTATTCTATCTTGAGACCTAATCATTAAACCCTAAATCATAACTCTTAATTGAATCCGAATTTCTCAATTAACAAAACAACCCATGTTCCAATTAGTTCTTAAGCAATCTAATAGACAATCGCGTCCTCATACAAGATCTCTCTTCATATAATTACTGATTTGATGTTTATGTGATCTATTAGGTTGTTAATTCTCATTACCTTACCCAATCATGTTACTATCGATTCACTCTCTTGATTTATTATCGAAGTATATAAAAACCATAAACAATGACAATACCTAAACATTCATTAACTTCAATAGCAAATAACTCATAATTGATTCAAGAATCAATCGTAAATGAAGTTAGAACATCCTTAACAAAATATTCATCATCGTGACAAATTGTAGAAAAAAAACTTAGTTCCCAACTTCCCTTACAAAATTTTTCAAAAATAGCTCAAAATTTTAGTATCATGGTTAGAAAAATGGTTCTAGGAATATGTAACTAAATAATTTTAGTAAAGAACAATTCAACATTGTAAGATGCATCATTAATTTTGTGATTTGCAATAAAGTATTCCATCTTAGAAAACCTATAAATAATTACAAATATGAAATAGTAACCCCTCCTAGACTTAGGTAAACCAAAAAAATTTCCTTGGAGATGTTTACCTACGATTCACTAGGTATATGTAATAGTTTGTATAATCTACAGGGTTATACTCTCGATTTAGCTTACCTACACTCCACACATCTCCCACATACTCTTTCTACATCTCTTCTCATGTATGCTCAAAAGAAACGTTCATTCAAAACATTAAGAGACTTTTTAACACTAAAGTGCCCTATGAAACCTCCCTTGTGTGATTGTTTCACTAATAAGTCTCTTAAGGAATTTGGGGTATAGAAAGCATATTCCCTCTAAACAAAATACCCCTTATGCCTGAAGAACTTCCTAAAGGAAAATTTCTCATATGCTTTAAACATATTACAAAAATCATGATCATCATTGTATAGCTCCTTAATGCGCTCAAAACCTAGTAATCTAGTATTCAAAGTGCTTAATAAGGCATGTCTTTTAGACAATGCATCAGTTATGATGTGTTCCTTTCCTTTGTTATACTTAACCATATAAGGGTCTCTATAAATTATACTAGTTGGCATGCCTTTTGCTAAGTTTGTTTTGCCCTTTAATGTGCTTCAATGACGTATGGTTAGTATGGATCACAAACTTTTTTAGGCCATAAGTTGTGTTGAGTAGTATAAGGCTATCCCACTAAGTTTGTCACTAAAGTATGCAATCAATTTCCTATTTTGGATCAAGATGACCCTAATTCCATCCCCACTGACATCACATCTATCTCAAAAGTGTTGGAAAAGTTAGGTAAAGCTAAGATAAGTGATGCACTAAGTTTCTCTTTCAACAAGTTAAATGTCCTCTTTTACTCATCCCCCACTTAAATCATACACTCTTTTAACTATCTTAGTTAAAGGTGCGAGAATGGAGCTAAACAGTCTATATAAATTAGCCAACCTATATAAGCTCCTAATATCACTAATTGACCTATAGGTTGATCATTCCTTAATTGCCCTCACCTTTTCCTCGTCAACGTCTGTTTCCTTTGAACTCACCATATAGCCTAAAAACACAACCTGGCTAGTGAAAAAATAACAAATTTTCCAAATTTACATACATTTTTTGTTGCCTAAGTACATTCAACACTTTATTTAAAATATTTAACAAAATAATCAAGTGATTTACTATAGACAAGATTGTAATTAAAATAAACAAATACAAACTTGCTAAGAAACTCATTCAAAACATGGTTCATAAGCCTAACAAAGGTGATGGGTGCATTAGATAAACCAAAAGGCATTATTAATCATTTATATAATCCATATTTAATTTTAAATGTTGTTTTCCACTCATCTCCTTCTTAATTCTAATTTGATACTAACTAGATTTCAAATCAATTTTGGAAAAGGAATATGCACCATATAACTCATGGAACATATCATCTAATTTAGGAATAGGGTGATGATAATTTATAGATATTTTATTGATGGCATAGCGGTCTACTCACTTACATTATAAACCATCTTCCGTTAGCACTAATAAGACTAGAATTGAACACGGACTAAGGCTCCCACACACTTAGCCTTTTTTGAGCAACTCCTCCATTTTCATTTGAATTTCATTGGTTTCTTCCAAGTGTATTTTATATACTGGCTGATTGGGCAATTGTGCCCCTAGAATCAAATCTATTTGATGTTTTATTCCTCACTTAGATGGTAAATTACTTGGGACATATTTTTGGAAAAGATATTATATTTTTACAAAACAAAAACAACACTAGGTAAATTATGGTTATGAAGATATTCATAGGATAAATTAGCTTCTTTGTAAAGCAAAAGTATCATTTGGCACTTTGTTAGAAATGCATCTTTCACATCCCCCACTTTTGCAACCATGCTCACTCCTTTCCCTTTGTGTTTTTCTCTTATATAAGTGTTTATCATAGTGTTTGAAGTTTCTCTAAATGTTTGCACTCATTTCTTAACACTCTTTTCTCTTAACCCTGCTGGTTCATTCTTATAAAATTTCAGTTAGTCTTTACAAACTTACTTCGATGAAGGAGGGACAAGAGCATATTCCATTCAATCCATAGACAATGAGTAATGATTCTTGTAACTATTACGGATTGCTTGATTATCAAACTACCCTGGACATTCCAACAAAATATATCCAGGTTATATAGGCACTATATCACAAAAAACTTCATCCTTATACCTTCTAATTTGAAATGCCACTAACACTTTCCTAGACACCTTTACCTTCCTCAATTCGTTGAGCCATTGCAAATTATAGGGCGTCGGATGCTTGGTAGATGATAACCCTAATTTTTGAACCAACTCAGCACTTACAACATTCGAGTAACTTCCCTATCATTGATCAAGTTACAAATATGATTATTGATAGAACATCTTATATCAAACATATTCTTCCTTTGTTTGCTCACATCATCTTCATCTTATATAATCCGAATGCTTAAGGCCTTTCTAGTTACCAACAATCTCCCCTCCACTGGTTACTCAATTTTAGCCTCATCATTATTTTTCTCAATGTCCTCTAATTTAGGCATGTCAACATAGTCTTTATCTTCACTTTTAGAAATGGATCATCCACTTTGAATTTTCATCAACAACTTATTTGGACATTGAGAGGAAATTTGACTTCTTCTTGTGCATTAAAAGCATTTGATATTTGACTCTTTAAATTTAAAGAGGAATCGTCGTTATTTTTCTCCTATAGATTTGATTTCATCTTTCGTGTTTTAGATTTAATGCTTGAAGCTTTATCTTCCCTTTTACTCCATGATTTACTCTAAGAGGAATTTCTTACACTAGAAACACTTGTATGATTAGTGAAATTATTTTTAATTTTTCTCTAAACTTTTATTGCCATATGCACCACATACTCCAACTATATAAAATGGTGCAACTCCACGCTATTAGCAATTTTAATTTTAAGACTATATATAAATTGAGCTAAAGTAGCTTCTTAATCTTCCTCTATTTTTACTTGTGCCTTTTCTACCACTATCTCTTTATATATTCATCTATGATTTTGCTCCCTTTCGTAAGATTATGTAATTTTTAGTAGAGGTCTCTATAGTAAGAACTAGACACAAACCTTCTATGCAATACAACTTTCATCTCTTTCCAAATATTGATTGGTGGCTCTCAGTTCTTCCTATTAGCTACAATCTTTGGATCCTACTAAGTAACTACGTAATCACTAAATTCAGAGGCTGTCAATTTGACTTCCTTCTCTTCAGAAAAGTTACGTCACTCAAATAATAACTCTAATTTCTGTTTCCCACTCTAGATACACATTTGAGTCCATCTTCCAACAAAGGTAGGAATTTTCATCTTAATGCTACCTATGTTTTGGCTAATATATCATCAAGACCCCTCTTATTCCCATACCTAATTATGCCCCCACCATTCCTACCAATTTTTCATCTACCACGACCACGTTTGCCCCCTCTAAATTTATCCACATCTTCAAAGATGCTAAACTGGTCATCATCATCATCAAACTCATCATAGGTGGTTCTAGGTTTCAATGTCCTCTCCCTCGAGTTAGATTGGTAATTTAACCTTAATAATATCTCAATCATCTGTTCCCTCATGTTCTTCAATGCCCTAAAAGTCCTTTCAAACACCACTTATATTGATTTCATCATTAAAGGATTGCTCTCCATCATCCCGAATCCTTTTTGTAGGTTTGGCAGAAATGTCTTCTTAAGTTGTTAATTCGATCTTGATTCATGTAGAACCATCCTTGGATCCTAAATCCTTGGTCCACTCCTTACCTTTCCAACCACTTTGATCTTTGGAGTCCTTTTAAGGATAATTTAATCTTTTCTCCCTTGCCTTTAAATTCCTACCTTAAATTAGTTTCTTTTTCTAACTCACTTTGCCTCATTCAGCTCTAAAACTTAGGGCTATGAATGTTAGAATTGTTGAAAACATCTTAAATTTCCAAGATCAAGTTATTTTTTCACCCTTTCCCATCAGATAAACCTTAATTGCAGATACTTCAAGAAAAAGTGAGGTTGAGAAGAAAGAGGAAAGTTTTTCAAGAGATACCAACTCTCAAATGAACTAGAGGAATATTATTAAGGAAACCTCTAATACATCTTTACACTATTGTCCTCCTACCATGAATGAAGGAAGACCCATTGTGACATATGACCTATAAATAATGAAGGAAGGAGACAAAAATTAGAACATCACCTTAGTTGGATTCTTCTTTAAAAGACCTCCTTTCCTTGTGATAAATATCTAACCATAAAAAGCATGGAAAGGGAAAGTTCTACAAGAAATCTTAGTTTATGAAGATATTCATCTCATATTTAAATTCATAACAAAAGAGGAGGCCACAAGTAGTCCGGATTATGACATATTCATAATTGCCTAATTTATACAAATTAAATATAATAATATGCCACTATGGATTAATATACACAAATTTTCTTTGGAATATTGGTCCACTTAAAGATTAAACATATTGGCTAGCTACAACTTAGAAGCCCTTATGCATGGGTGATTTTACAACTAGGAGAAAGAGAATTGGCTTTGCTAAACTATATGATAGTGTGACACTAGATAAAATACTACCTGAATCCATACTTTTAATGAGGCTTATAGAAGATGAACATTTGATTGAGGATTTAGTGCTAATGTGCTACTATTATAAGCCCTCTTTAAAGAAGTAAGGTGAGTAGTGGGTTGCAACTAGAAAGAAATTTAAGAGATGTAATTATTTATAGCTTATAGGGCTGGATGATCAATAAAAGGAGTATAACATTGGTGATACATAGAACAAAAATAAAAAAATTGGTCAAAATATAGATGGAACATAATCTTTAAGCTTACCTAAGGTTAGCAAAGATAGGATAGGTAAAGAAGCAAACTAAGATCAATTAGATGGGATTATACTTAGAAACAATTAAGAAGAGGGAAATGTTGATAATATATTGGCTTCCTAACAATCTACAACCATAGAAGTGAGGTCGAAGAATCAATCACCTCGTATGCTATTGGCAAGATAAAAGAGTGTCAGAAGGGCAAAGAATTAAGCATAAAAGTCAGAGCTAATATTCAAAAACCAACAGAGCAGGATCTAGAAGGCTTCTATAGTGGCAATAAAAGGAAGGCAGGTAGAAGGGATAAAGGCAAGTGCTCCAAAACTAAAAATTAGCAATAATGTCAAGAGTGTCTTAGAATATAATGGGTATCAAATGCATTAATAAATTAGTAGTATTGATAAATTTTATTATTGACTTGGATTGTTGGAAACAAAAGCCAAAGAGGAGAATATTCCTAAATTGATGATTTTAGGGCAGCATGGGAATTCCTGTCTAACTATCAACATCATCATTATGACAAAGTAATAGTGGCTTATGATTCTAAGAAAGCAATAGTGTCATTTTGTTAGATTCTTGTGACCAAATGATGCAAGTCTTTATAAAAATGACCTAGAAAAACTATAGTGTAAAAATAACATTTCTATATTTTAATTTCTAATTCTAAAGGAGACTATTATGAGAAAGCATGGAGCAAATTAATTTATAATACAAGGTCTTTACTTTAATAGTAGATTGCATAAATATGACACTGGGGGATGTGTCAGATTGAAGAATTTCAATAATGACTTTAGAGAGTTTATGCAAATATAAAGGTAATAGATATGAAACTAGAGGGGTGCTTCTTCATTTTGGGGTAACAAACAAGCCTTAAAATGGCACATGAGGAAAAAACTAGATAGGGCACAGGTCAATATGGAATGGTTGGGTGAGTTCCCTTAAAGTAAAGCAATCAATATGGAGCCATTGATTTCAAACTATTCCCCTATCATTGCACAAGACATGGTAATTAGGATAAGAAGGACTTTTCCATTGAGGTTTAATAATTTCATATAGACGAGACAAGATTTGATGAAGCAATCCTTAGAAGAATGACATTAAAATTATAGGGATATAAGGTGTTTATCTGTGATAGAAAGCTAAAGGCTTTCAAGAAAGAGATAAAAGATCATAATAACAAGAGGAATTTACATACTAAAAGGAATGGAGAAGAAGCTAGGTAGAAAATGATCTAGGCCGGAGAGGATTTATACTTGCAATTTGAAATCCTTAAATTGGATGAAAAGAAAAGAATAACAATGTAGGAATACACTATAGTGGCCTCAATCCATAATTCAATCTTTATGCAAAGCGCTATAAACTGGATTAAGGAAGGGGGTAGAAAACAAAATATTTTCACTATTAATTTAAAGTAAGGAGTATCATGAATAGAATATGCTCACTTTCTAGAAGCAATGGAGAAATTCTATCAATGCAAGAGGAGCAAAAAATGAACTTTTCAGATACTATGAAAGTTCTCTTGGAACATTAACTAATAGTAAATCAAAAGTAAGTTTGCTCAAGTCTTTTATCAACTACCAATCTAATAAAATGGAGGAGCACTTAAATAGAACCTTCATAATGCAAGATATTGAAAGAATGCTATTTGAACTTAACCCCACAAAATATCTAGGTCAGATGGTCTCAATGGTCACTTTTATTAAAAAGCTTGGCCTTTGATTATAAATTTTGTTACAAAAGCAACTCCATAGTTCTTTGAGAATGGTAAGAACCTTAAGGAAGTTAACAAAACATTTATAAGTATGTTATCAAAGGTCCAAAAACCCATCTCGTTTATTCACTATTAACTAATATTGTACTGTAACTTTCTATTTAAAATTATCTCAAAATTATTGTCCTTAAGAATGAAAAAGTTGACGAGCACAATGATAAATAAAACTCAAGGGACATTCTTGGAAGGAAGATAGATTCAGGATAATCTTCTACTAGCAATATAGTTGTTCCCTAAAGATAGATTTTCAAAAGGCATATGATACAAATAATTGGGATTTCCTTTTACAAGTATTGGAAGTGTTTAGATTCCTCCTAAGATTTAAGGAATGGGTTAAAGAATGCATAAACACTCCCTCCATCAATGTCTTAGTGAATAGACTAAGTTGTTTAAAAGGGAAAAGGCCTGAGATAAAGGAATCTTATGCCTCCTTATCTATTCATAATATCTATGGAAGTCTTGGTAAGATTGGTGAGACACAACTTATACCTAAACCCTCATTTTAGCTACCACAATAAGCGTAAGAAACTTAAATTGTTTAGTTTTATCCTTATAGATGATTTCCTAATGTTCTCTAAGGCTAGTGATAGGTCAATATTTTTACTAATAACTTCCTTTTAAATGTTTAAAGAGTTATCTAATCTTCAAAATAATTACAAAAAGAGCTAACTAATCATTTCATTAAGTGCCTCTAGTGAAGTTGTATGGTTGTCTAGGATCTCAAGATTACAAATTAGTAAAGCCCCATTCACTTACTTAGGACTCCCCTTATACACAAAAATGTTACAGTAAGGGACTACACAGCTCTATTGAAAAAGGTACAAAAAAGACTAGGATGTTCATGTAATAAGGATATTTCCTACGTAGGTAAAGTTATAAAGTCAATCATAAACTATTTACATGTGTATTAATTAGCCCATATCCTTTCAAAAGAAATAGTTAATTCATCTGAAAGATTGAAGAGAAGTTTCTTATAGAGAGGAAAAGAGCAAGTAGATATATGGGTAAAGCAAGTTAAAAGGAGGTTAATAAACCAATTGTAGAGGGAAGGTTAGGGATAACCTCTATTAGCTTGACTAATAAGGTGCTCAAAGTGAAAAGATTGTGGGGAATATTATAGAATAAGAGCAACATGTGGATTAAAAGGATAAATAAGTATCTCTTAAAAGACAATAGCTTGTGAGATATTTAACCAAGGCCAAAGATCTATTGGTTTATGACCCAACTTATAAAACTAAGAGACAATTTGTCAAGTTCCATGAAATGTGAAATTGGAAATAGAGAAAGAGATTCTTTATAATAATTGGAGTAGAGTAGGACCTTTGTACTTGACTAACCTATAAAAGGCCTGACAAAACAAATTTACTATCAATGCTAAAGTAAAAGAATGGATAAATGAGAACCAATAGTATAACTTCCCTTAGGAAGCAACATTAATACTACCAGACTACAAACTCGATCTGGAGAAGGAAGATAGATACATTTGGCTTCAACACTTATATATAAAACTCATAAAAGAGTCTTTTGGGAGAGTGCTAAGAGAAGGAGGGGAAAAGGTGAGATAGTAAAAGGTTACATAGAACAAAAACTTAATGCCTGAGATGTCCTGTCTAACGTGACAGTTAGGGTTCCTTGAAATTCTAGATGTTTGCATACTATGTAAGGAAGCAAATGAATCAATAATAAATATCTTCTCTTATTATAGTTACTCAAGGTGGATATGAGATAAAGTACAGGAATTATGCCACGTGAACAGGAAATGCTTCAGATATAAGGATATGATAGAATGGTTAAGGATGGAAAAATCAATTAATAAGGGTGATAGGGTTGTGATTATCTTCAATACGGAAACAACCATTTACAAGATATAGGAAGAGTCCAACACTAGAAGCTTTAGACGTAGTCATAACACTAAAAAGGTAGTTCTTAACGAGACCATGCAATGGGTTAAAGAGCATCTCATACTCAATCAAAGGATAAGAAGCTGTCAACCAAGTAGGGCAAGAACATGGAGAATCCCCAATCATACATCTACTTCTCATCTATGAAAATTTTTAACTGAGATTAATCTATAGGAGGGAATCGAGGATGCAACATTCTCATCTTTAACAAAAGAAAAGTGTCATTCTCTTAGGAAATGAACTAAATGATGTAAAGTACAATATGGCACAAGAAGAACTTCAAAGAAATCTAAATTCATATTATCCATAATTACCAATCTAACAAAATTACTATTATATCCTAGATGTTGGTTAAAAACAAAAAGAAAAAATGAACACTTATATGAAGAGTCAATTAGTCGGCTAGAGAACAATTCTAGTAAGGATTACAACACAATAACAGGCAAGTCATGGAAAACTTCGCAATATTTGAATGAGCATCTCTTGCAATATTTAATGAAGTATGTAGTCAAGTAGCTTAGAAAAAAATATTGAACTATGAAAAGATGAAATTAGCCTATTTCAAGAATTCAACATGCAACTTGGGCAAAGGACATCTATCCATAAACTAGTTTAGTAAAGCAACGATAATAGACCATCCAAGCTTAGTATAAGCTAAATATCTCATAATTGGAGATGGTATTTGATAAACTCCTTTGTTTCTTAAGCCTTGTTATTTGTCTTGTATGGAACTTAATTATCATACATTAATGTAATTATTAATTTCTAAACTCATAAAATTAATTAAATTTTAAACTAGTTCTATTTGCAATGAGTTAAGTTTTGAAAATAAACAATCTTAATATTTCATTGACAAAATTATCATATTCAATTGTTAATAACAAATTAGTAGCAAAACCATCAAATTAAAATTATCAAATAATAGAAAACAAAATAAAGATCCTGGTAGTTGTATATCTAGAAAATTGGAAAACCAAGACATGGAAAATAACAACACTTTTGTATGTTAGAAATTAATATGATAAATAAATAATTCAAAGTCAAAATAATTATAGAATATTTAATTAAATAATTAAAATAAAAATGACATTATTTTTCGAACCGTGAAGAGAAACCATACTTTCTAAGTTGACTCAATAACATTTGAATAAAATAGGTTATCAGATTAAAATAAGCACTTGTTTAATTAGAAGAAAAGATGTGTCTATTCATTTAAAAGAAATTGAATTGTGTTATATAGTTTTTATGAAATTGAATATGGAAATTCAAATTTATATTTATTTCTTAAGCATATTAGATATGAAATTGTAATTGATATATACAAAATTTTGGGAAATCTTTTTGTTTCAAATGGAAGATTCATTTGATTTTGGCGAGAGGTAAATTATGACTAATCGGTTTCGGTACAAAAAGTTATTTGATATTAATGGCTTCAGGAGTCTGCATCTTCCGATTTCAAGTATTTTCGATATTTTTGTATTTAAATTATGAACTGAGGGAATTATTTACTTTTTGATATATAAAAAAAATCTCAAAAGAGCTTCCTTTATTAAGTCGCAATAAAGTTGTGGCTAGGGTTTTTAAATTGTTGATCGACTCTTTCAATTCGGGCTAGGGCTTTAAAGCAAAACAACACAGTTCACGGTATCAAAGCCGACACAAAAAACCACTTAGTTTGGGCCATGGGATAAACTCATTGGCTGGTTTACGTGCTGCCGTCTTCAATCTCCCTTGCCGGGAAAAGAAGGATATATGATCTACATTTCTCTTCTCCAACTTTGGCTATAAGGATATATGTCTGTAAACAACTAACACCACCTATCACTCATGTCCTCTCTGTAATTAATATTTCTTTGTTATGACCTTAATGATGGCATGGATGCTTTTCTGGATAAACAAAATGAAATCCACTTGACTTCTGTATTTCTGCATCTACTAGAAAGTTTCCTAACCAAATCTCCTTCACTTAGCACTGTGGCTTCAGTGCAGTTGGACTACAACAATTGGTTACTTAGTATCACGTAACACGTATCAATGTGAACTCATGAATGTATATTTCCCTTTCAAACTTGAATTATTAGGGCGTGAAACAAACACTCACTTTTAATTAACACTAACACACTGCCACTCTGAATAATTAAGCTAGTGGGCATGTTATGTTTCCGACATTTTCCAATTATGCAGCGCATCAACTGATGTATATAATTCTTGCCAATATATTCTTCTTCTGCAACCACTTAATAGCTAGCTGTAGTGCTTCATCAAGTTGTGGCTTGTCCACTATATGGACATGGATTTCCTTTTTACATTTAGAGTATTTAATATAGAATTATAGATATAGTTTCATTTGGGTAATCATGTGATGGCTATAACTTTCGTGACAACAGGCCCCAATCCCCACATGCAAATATCTACTTGCCTCAACCCCAAAAGGAGTGGTTTGCCTTTGCTTTCTTGGTCGTTGTTATCAAACTCAAATCCCATCCTCTCCTTTATCCTTTCTTGTTGTTTATAAATGTATGTTTCTATATGCTCCTATTTTAAATACGTTTTCTTGTCATCTCATACTTTTTATTGGTCAAACATTACTGCAAAGTAAATATTGCGACCTATCTTTCAGGAATAGGCTGGACACTCCTGAAGACTGCAGGTTCATGAACCCATTTGTGACCCTTCACCTTTTCTTATTTTTGTTATTTAGTGCCAAAGAACAGGTCAGAACTTATCTGTTTTTTGCCATTGTTGTTGAACAGTAATACCATACTCTTGTGGTGTAATCCTTTTTTTTTCTTTTTTTTTTCTTTTTGGTCGTATTTCATGGGATTATGGACACATCCCACCAGATAATAAGCACCAAATTAAAGAAATTGATAGGTAATAGAAGATAGAAAACTAAATTTCATGATCCCAATGCGTCTTTTCCAGGGCTTTACATATGTCATAATATATTGGATTAAGAACAGACAGGATGTAAGTTTTTCTTGGAATGAATAGGGGGTTTTATTGGCGTCTTAGTAAACTACTGGAGACGAGACTATTCGTGGGTGCTAGAACTTCAAAGAAGCTAAAAGTAGATTCCACTTTAACCAGAATAAGGGGCTAAGAATTGAACAAGACATAAGAAGTGACATCTTTTGTATTTATAGATATATTCGGATGAGGCAGTCAAAGCGGGGCTAATCTTGTTACGACAGGCAGGCTAATTCGGGATTATCAAGGAAAGTAGTACGGAGAATTCCTACACTATATAAGAAGGGGATCTCCTCTTATTGCGAAACTCTGGAGCAACTACTCAGGTCTCACTCTGACTTGGGCGCTTGGATATAAAAGAGTCATAGTAGAAGTCGACTCTCTTAAGATAATTAACATCCTCTCTTCTTCCAGTACAGTACTAACTGATGATCATCTTTTGATGACAGGTACACGGGAACTTCTCCATCGAAGCTGAGAGATTCAAATTCAGCATGCGTATCGTGAAGGAACCAGAGTGCAGATCGAATGGTCTCTCTCGCAGAAATTTTAAGCCCAGGGCTGCACATTATTCAGGAACCTCCGGAGACTGTCCGAGAACTCCTTCATTGAGATCAGCAAAGCGCCTTGTACCGCAGAACCCTGCGTTAGTTATGGTGCTTTTGTTTTGTTTTGTAATCTTCCATTTAAAAAAGAAGTTCTGAAAAACTTCTCACTAATTTCTGTCAAATCTGTTTATTACGTGTATTCTTTTAAGTGGTAAATCTTCTAAAAACAGACGATAGGTTTAAATTGGGCGAAGATGATATCATTCAAGTACTAAATAAGATGAAATAATATTTGCTGTCAAGGAAGCAATAAATTAAATTAAAATTAGATAATAAATATATTTCACTAGCCCTTACAAGTTCACATATATATATAAAGAGAGCCAAGACGATGTAATCATGAATTATACAATATAAGTAAATAATATAAATATCATTTCCTTTTACGGGTGTTAATGTTTGATAGTATCTCTTAATAGCTTTACTAAATAATGAAAGTAGTATAAAAGTATTCCATTCTCTCTACATATCTTAAATTACTGAGTACTTAGCACATAATAGCGGCCAATCAAGTAAAGACATATAACTGTATATTATTAATACAATCATATAAAATATAATATTAAATACTTAAATACCTTATTTAATTGACTTGTATATATAATTATTTCAAAAATACAAATTTTCACTTTTCAATTTTTATGATTTAAAGATGAACGTTATATATATTTTTTCAATTCACTCATCTGTAAGCTTCACAACTTCAATTGATTTCATAATCTTTTCAAATTCCAATCCTATAGAAGTATGACGCCTTGAATTTTAGGGTTTTATAAGTAACTCTTATTCTTAAACAGATTTTTAATATTATTTCAGCAAGTTACATGTTTAGAAAATTTTCAAATTTTTTTCTTAGTTATATTTATTTTCACATAAAATTTTGGGGTTAATCACATTGAATTCTTTGTGATTTGATCCTTTTTTGTCTTTTTAATTGTGATTCTTATGTTGTGAAAAGTTCATATACTTCCCTATATTATTGTTTAGATATTATATAAGTCTTTTCGTTAAATTAAATTAGTGTTTTATATTATTCATTCATAATTTTAAAAGAATATCATATTCAAATGTAAAAGTTTTAATTTTATTCCATTTTAAGTTAAAAATAACAAAATATGATAGAGAAAATTATATGATAGATAAACAATGTCATAGAGAGGTAATACTTTTTGAAATATGAAAATTGAAAAAAGAAAAGGTCAAACTACACGAGTCCAATGAGAATTTAAAAGAGATTTAGATTCAAAATCAATTCAAAAATTATATTAATTATTTTTTTAATGTGATTAAGATTAATAGTTAAACTGATTCCTAAATAAAATTTAAAAAATTATTTCTAGAATTATAATTAATTATACTTCAATTAGCATGTATTTAACCCTATATTTGTAATCTAAATTTATTTTTCACAGATAATATCTTTTTTTCTATTTATCTTCTTTTCTATGCTCTTTTTTAAGTTGTAATCGTGAAAATTTAAAAAATTACTAAAGAAAACAAATCATAAAATTACCTTTATTTTTTTCTCTTTAAATTTATTTTTAAAAATTTTGGACATTTAACCTCACTTATTTTCTTCACTAGTTTCACTTTAACAATATAAAGTTTAAATTCAATAAATAAGAAAATTTTACTAATGATAAAAATAACATTATTGATTTTATGTAAAATTCATAAAATTAGAAAATATTAATATTTTGTTTAATTATTAAACTAAAATTTCAAAAATAAACAAAAGTTGCATGCCTTTCCCTTTTTCTTTGTTTAATTACCTTATGCCTTATAATTTTCTTTTATAATTTTAACAATATTTTATAAAGTAGTCTTGCAACAAACTATTCAAAGCAATAATTAAGCAATCTTTACTCGATTTGTTGATTATTAGTATATAATCAAATTAATTTTATTATTGTACTATTTTATGAATATTTTTTGTTAAATATTATTTTTAAAAGTATGCATATAAGCTTGTGGTAAACAGCTAGTTATTATACATTTAGAGTATCATTAACAACAATAAATTTTAAATATAGACTTAGGTAATCATTCAACAATTATTCAAAATTATCCTAATTAAACATACATAATGATATTCAACAGTTGTAATCAAAATTATAAGTTCAATAGATGCTAAAGAGCCAAAGTTAAAGGTCGATTCTTTTAATACAATTAAAACTTTTGCACAATTAATCACTTATATGGTTTGCATATAAAACCATCCATATAAATTATGTTACTCATATTCAGTTTGCATCTAAACTGATTTATTTATTGTATAATTATTTTACAATTTAGGAAAATGGGCTCCCTACTAATAAGAAAAAAGGAAAAAATTAACATTTTTTACAACACTTCAATGCGAAATCTACTATATCTTTCTTATTATTGAATATCAACCCTTTAGTTTTCCTTCTAGTTTTGCAAATGTCTCTTTATATCAAACTTTTTTGTTAGAAATTAAAGAATCCATAAAGAGATATGTAGTATATAAGCTACTAATGAACTAAACAGCTTAGGAATACATGAACACAAGGTAATCCATCTCTCCAATAAACTAAATGCATAAGATAACAAGTTGCTTAGAACAATCATAAGATGATATTATAGCATCCATATAAAACCTATATGATAAGTAGATCCATTTCACTAAGCACATTCAACTGTTTAAGTTACTACCTTTAAGGAGATAGCTCCTTAATTATGTTCTGGTATTAGAATATGACTCCCTAAGTATCAACAAGCAAACACCACTGGATTACCAAAGATCCACTACATCTTAAATGGATTTAATGAGTCACTATTTGTATCCTTATTGTTTTAATTAACTCCTATAAGAGGATGATTTTCTATAATACTTGCCGTCAGAAAATCATTTAATTTCTTTCTTTCGATAAGGCATATGTTGTGTTACTGATAAGTGCTTAATCATTTCACATTTTTAGGTTTATATTTAGTGTGATTTACTTGTTTATTTGAGTGTTTTTAAAGATTTAGCTACTTATTTTGTTCATATTTTATTTTTCAGGTCTTAATTCAATTAGCTAGAGTAAAAAGAACAAATTCAAACAAGTTTATAGCGATTTGGAGTTGTTTTAACCAAGATATGAATCCAAAATCTAAAATTTGAATTTTAAAAGGAAAAATATGGTGACAAAATGGAGAGAGGTTTGGGAGGTGCAATTAGATGACCTAGAATGGTAGAGAAAACACATCCCTCGATGTAAAGTAGATTTCATGAAAATTAAAATGGCTTTAATTATGTATCTTTTAGTTTTTAGTTTTCCTTTAGTTTTGACATTATGTCTTCAATGATTAGGAATTAAATATTTATGTTATCTAGATATGATGAAGCTCAGTATGGACTTTTTTATGATTTCATTTAATCTAATTTATTATTCAGTTTTATTGAAATATATGTTCTCTATTATTCTATTGTTTCATTTTTTATTTTGGGTATTTGATATTGAGAAATTCTTTTTATGAATTGATCTAGCGTAATCGAAAATAGTTGCTTGTAATTCTAGAGATAGTTGACATAAATTTTCTCAATCAAGGTCAATCCTAACAGAGAAATTTATAAATTAGTTAATACAACTCTAGTGGTTTTAATTGAGAAGAGATTTCGATTAATCGACTTTGGATTACTTGTTAATAATCTTGAGAAAGATATTAACATAATTGAGTGATTCCCATGGTCCAATGAACTTTAGGTTAAATTGACGTATGAAGTCCTATTTAGATAAGAAGTCTTAGGGGGATTCACTTTTTGAGTACTATTGGTTTTTTTTTATTTATTTAGTTTGTCAATTGTGTTGACTTGTTTTAGTTTATTACTTTAATTTTAATTTGGATTAATCACCATCGTCATAATTTTTCAGTTAGATAATAGGAAAACGGTTAATATTAGTACTTACAATCTCTGTAGGATCGAAACTTGATACTCTATAACCTATACTATAAAAGTGATAGGTGCACTTACCTAGAAAGATATATAGGGTAGGAGATTGAACATCTATTACTAAAGCTAAAATTAAATACCAATAAGTCACTTTTTCTTACATTATGAAAATTTCTTTATGTTAACTTGAACAAAATTTGTTTTGAAAGTTACAGAGAGTTATATAGCTATAAACATGCTCGTGTCTTTGACCATGTTATACAAATGGTGACAAGCGATTCACATGAGCAAAAACATACCTATGTATGTAAGTCAGGTAAGTTTTTTGTTAATGTTAATATGGTCGTGTTAAGTTGCAACATGTCTGTGTATTTTTTCCTTGTAATTTTGGTTAAGAACACAGTCTGCAACACTACTATATTATAGCCCATTTTTGTCCTATCATAATACATCCTTCTTACACACTTGTATTTTGAAATCTTAACTTAAAATTGGGCAATATAGGTAGATACCCGCCCATATGCTTGCTCGTGTTACGTCAATCCCTCTTTAAAATTATCCATTTAGTCAATAAATCTCCCATTTTTTTTCTTTCTCCTCCATTCCTTTCTCAGCTAGGTGACCTATTCTTTTAGTTTAGATGACACTCTCGACCACTTAAACTTTATTTTTCTCAAACACGTAACTAAATAACATAAGGTTTATGGTTTATTCATGTTTTGCAAATTTGCTAAATTGACTTGGGCAAAACAGGGTGAGTTAATCGTATCTCTTATGTCTATTTGATTGATCATGATGAAATTTTATGTTTTAGGGTCTGTTGAATTGGTTTTGGTTAAGTTGGATGATTACATTGCTTGTTAGGATACGTTGAGCTAATTTGGATAATTTTGGCGATTAAATCACATTTCTTAGGTCTTTTGAACTAATTAGGGTGATTTTTAGGTTTTAATTTTGTTTTTGGTTCTAAGTAACATATTACAGTGGATTTCTCATACTTCATTCATTCTATTTTATAGATTAAGGTATTTTTTTTTCATCAATCGTAATTTATAGTTGTTTACATAGTTAAAACCCATTTTTAAAAAATGCTCACATTAAAGTGGGTTGGCTATGACCTAATTATTTTTCTTCATTTTCACCCGTGATTGTTGTATTGTGAAAGTTGATTAAAGTGGAATGCTCCCTCTTATTTGAGCATTGTGTTTCTTTTTTATATTTCAAGGCAAAATGACAAAGAGAATAGACATCATACATCAGTGTCAGGTTAAGGAAGTGCTTAAAGAAAGACAAAGAAGTGAAGGCACATTTGTAAATCCACTAAGTCAACCCAAGCCATCACAGTCTCCACCCCTAGTTCAAATTATATTGAACTTTATTGTACCATCACATACCTCTAGATTTGAGATATTGGTGAGTAAACCATTACTAAAAGTATATGCATAAATTGGGAGGTGTTTGATCAGGTCGGCTTGAAGAACTCTAAGATAGCTTTTATAACCTTTTCCTTGGTTATAGCCCATGATCTCTGAAAGAAAAATGCATTAAAGCTATCAGTTCTAAGAGCTTTATTGGGGTTTAGGGCAAGTAAGGCTACCTTAACATCATTTGCATTAAAAGGTCTAGTCAACATAAATCTTATGAGAAGTAATATACTATTTGATTAAAGTCTAAAGAAATTGCACTAAGAAACTCCATAACTACAACATTTTAGAAATAATAAAAGGTCATATAGCCTAAATCAGATTAAGAATCAATTATAGAACCAGTATCCATTATTAATGAGGCAATTATGTTAACATTTCTTTTATAAAGTTCTAATTATAAAAGAAATCTAAATTCTTATCACCCTTTTTGAGCTATTGAATTCTAAATCTTCATTTCAAAATGGAGTGGTGCATTTAAATTGCTCAATTGTAATTATTCAAAGCCACTTTTTCCTTAGCTTGCAATTCCATATCAAAAGGGATTGAGTATAGAAGATTTTATAGTCTGAATAACTTCTTTTAGCCTCAAATACAACCTGTAATGTGTTACTTCTTATTGAGTTCTTTAAGTACTTCCTTTACTTATTGAAGTTTTATTATATATATGTACATCTTGTGTCTTTAACTTTCAAAGCTAAGACTTTTATAAATTGCATCCTCAAGCTCCTTTACGTTTACCAAATAATCGTTAAACCTAAAAATGTCTCCTTTGAAAGTGTATATATTCTGAACCAATATATGGGGAATAGTCAGAGAAGAGAGGATTCTAGAAAGAAACTTTGCTCTAAAGAAAATATAAAATCCAATAAACCTTGTCCAATTTCTTTCTCATGAATGGCTTCCTTTCTACTTATTACTCTAAATGAAGAAGCATTTTTCCATTTTAAGGTCAATCACCTAAATATGAATAACATAATCTTTTGAATCCTGTATACAGTTCATGAGGCTAGTGTTTCCTTAAGCTTCTGAGGAGTGAATTATATTGTTGAAATCACCAAGGATGATCTAAGGGGAGTTAATTATATAGTAATATCTTTTCATTTGATCTATAAGGTGAGTCTTTAAAAAGTGTAGTTAAAAGCATAGATGTACATGACCTAAAAATTGCAATTCTTTGACTTCATCTTAAATGATAAATGTATTAGCTAATTCAAAATGTTGGTATAAAGTTTCTATAATCTATCTAGATCACATATAATTATTAGCATGCCATTATAGTGGTATTGGTGATTAGTAATGGTTGGCCAGTGTTCGTCACAAAGTTGAGATTATTACATTTATTCTCCACTAACTAGGTTGCCATAAAACTAAATAATTATGGTTTAACAATGTGAAGATAATTGATAAGTGTAAATTGCATTATGTTTTAGAACATAGTTTGATATATGTTTAGCCGTTAATTCGATCATTTAGTATACGTTTAGGTTAAAATTGTGTTAGTTTATTAATTATTTGTGTTTTAAGTGTATTATGAGTTAGTACAAGCTTTTAAGCTTAAATATTATATTTTTGAGATACTTTGATGTATTTGCTAGTGTTTCAGGGTCAATATTGAAAAACAGAGGAGTTTTAAAAGACATTCGGGTCAAAAAAACAACCCATAATCATGACAAAAGGCTCTGTGTTAGGCAAACGTGCAGATGCTTACAAATTTAAGGTACCTTAAAAAAAACCTAGGGTTACCCAAAACATAAAAGACTATTTAAAGAACAATAAGAGAAGAGAAGGTAGCTTTACATTCAGCCACTCTTGGAAACCCCAAAGAGAGAGAAAAAAGAGAGAGAGAGAGAGAGAGAGGAAGAAGGAGTGGATCCCGACGTCGCTGCCTTCCTGGATCAGGTGGTATCCCAACGTCACTGCCTTCCCAATTTTTCTAACCTAAGTTTCATTTTCTCTTCATTTCCTTTTTCATTTAAATATATAAAGTTAAGATGGATTGTATGAAAATAAATTTCGGGTTGTTGATAATGTTCTAAACTCTCCTTCGGGAGTTCACTTTGAGTTAATGTTGATTTAGTTATTTTTGTGTTTATTGGTTTAAGTGTTGTGATTGATTAATGTATTTGCATGTTTTAGTAACAAATCGAGAGGGTAAGCCAGAAAAAAATGATTAAATCGAATTAATGAGAGTTAGACGATTTAATTGACCACATAATCAATCTAGTCGGTAATTTCATGGAGAGAGATCCTATACGAGACCTGATTGTTTATTAAAAAGCTTTAAAACTAATTAGAATGTGGATAATTTATGAATTGAGCGATTGCAAATTCTATAGTTTGATTAGGGTTTATAATTTAGGGTTTAATGGTTATAACTCAAGAGAGAGTAATCAATCCTACGACCATCTAGAACCGACACCCCATAAACACATAAATGGCTGGATTAACATTAATGATAGGTAAAATCACTCTCTCATAACTTTATTAACTCTCTTGACGGATTTCTATTGTGACCTGTGTGACTGCTCAGTTTAATTTTGTTTGTTGAAATTCTCGCTTTAAAATTCTTGAATCAATTTCTCGTATT
>JANVCQ010000008.1:16498225-16532433 GCA_025531925.1 Erythroxylum plowmanianum | reverse complement strand
GAGTCGACGAGTAGCCATGATCAAAATGCTAATAGTTGAGATTGAAGGTTTTGAATACTTGAAAGACTTATATGTTGGCGATGGAGACTTCAAAGGAATGTAGCAAACTTGTCGAGGAGAGAAGTCGTATAAAGACTACCACATTCATGATGGGTTTCCTTATGAGAGGTAACCAACTATGCCTCCCGTGGACATCAATAACGAAGAAGATGATTAGAGACTTACACAGAGGAGGGTTAGCTAGACACTTAGGTAGAGACAAGACGCTCGAGGAGGTATGTAAAGGATATTTGTGTCCTAAATTGAGGAGAGACATTGTTTCTATTGTTTCTATTGTTTCTAGTGCCAGATTTGCCAAATTTATAAAAGTCATGCATCAAACGTAGGTTTATATATGCCATTACTTGTGCCTGACAATATTTGGGAAGACCTTTCCATGGACTTTGTACTGGGTTTACTAAGAATGCAAAGGGGCATGGATTTAGTTTTCGTGATGGTCGACAGATTCTCTAAACTAGCGCACTTTTTACCATTTAAGAAGACAACAGATGCGAAAACCATTGCTAAACTGTTCTTCTGAGAGGTGGTGAGGCTCCATGAGGTTCCAAAATCAATTACCTATGATAGAGACACTAAGTTTCTGAGTAATTTCTGGAGAACTTTGTGGGGTATGCTTGATTTATCCTTGAACTATAGTAGCACATCTCACCCATAGAATGTTGGATAGACTTAAGTGGTGAATAGGACTCTGAGTCGATCTCCATTCTTTGTGGTTTACACTAAGGTACCAAATCATGTACTAGACCTTATTCAGTTATATAAAAATGTTAACATCCATGGAAGTGCAACCAAGTTTGCTAAAGAAACCTAAGAAATACAAGTCGAGGTGAAGGAATGACTTGAAAAGGTTAATGCAAAGTATAAGGCTAATGTGGACCCACATAGAAAGAATCAAGTGTTTAAGGTGAGAGATGAAGTAGTGGTCTTTGT
This sequence comes from Erythroxylum plowmanianum, assembly GCA_025531925.1. NCBI lineage: Eukaryota > Viridiplantae > Streptophyta > Magnoliopsida > Malpighiales > Erythroxylaceae > Erythroxylum > Erythroxylum plowmanianum. The sequence goes on along the minus strand of JANVCQ010000008.1, from coordinate 16,531,443 downwards.
GAACAAGAAGCGGATTACTAAACATCACCACAAGTTGAAGGCCAAAAAAGATGGTTCATTCAAGATCGTGAAGAAAATTAATGACAATGTATATGTCATTCATTCAGTTACCTTCATGGATGAGTAATATCAACTCAACCTTTAATGTTGCGAATATTTACCCCCGGAGTGCAAGTTAGGTTATCCAGAGCATGACTCGAGGTCGAGTTCTTTACAAGTGGAGGGGATTGATGCGGAGCTTTAGATTAGAAAATTATTTATTTATTTGTTTGTTTGTTTATTTATTGTGTTTTACTTTTATTAAGACTACAAGAACGTTTTTATCCTTATTATTGGGTTCTAGGTCATTAAAACTCATATAAATACTTCTTTAATGTATTGTGGAAGAACTTTTGCCTATTTTCAATCAAAATACCCTATTTCTCTTAAGGTTTTCCTCTACCTTTTGATTTCTTTATAGATCTTGGATTAGATCTGCATTTTCTGTACTCTCAGACTAGAGTATTGCATTTTCGCGTTGTGTCAAATTTTTACCAATATAACTCCTTTATGAACACCTCCACTCATCTTAAGCAATTGTAAAATACAAATAAATAAAAAGACACAATTCCAAAATAAATCACACAATTAATCCCCGCTTTTTACCTACTTCATTGAGCCATTTTCGCAGGTTTTCCTATATGACTGCACAAATGATCAACTCGCCAATGCAACATCCTCCAGCACCCATTTCTTCTGCTAGGTATCGAAATTTCAACCCTCCAGAGATCATTCTCATGGTAGTTGTAGCCAGGTTTTTTTAATTGGAATTTTTCACCATTTACCTTTGCCACTGCAGAAACAGTGCTAGGCTATTTTCAAGGTCTCACTTAATTAGACTCCCCTTGGTCTAGTTAGAAGGAAACTTTAACTGATTTACATTGCTAGAGGGCTTAACTTCGTCGATCACTAGGTTCACTATTTTCTTCATCCATCTAAGCATGCAATCAAAAGATCTATTTTAGGGCACCAAAATCACAATGATCTTTGTTTTGGTTTAGTTGCCGGGCGGTAAAAATCGATGACTTGGTGAGAAACTATAAGACAATAACACAAATGGAGATGATATGGGTTTCGAGTCTCTCATAAGCACTTGAATGTTTAGTCTTTAAACAAGTAACAAATTTTGCAAGTTTAGAGTTCAAAATAATGAAGTCTTATTATAATAATTTTAAAAGTATCAATTGAAATTTGTTGAAAGAGTTATACTTTCATCAATTATGCTCTTTCTTTTTAACACTTCCAACGAGAAAAGGAGGTGTATTATAATTATTTCTCAAACTTAAGTTGAGAGGGGGTTTCACATTAATAAAATGTGTCAAAAATTGTTATTATATGTCGATCTTCACACATATATTTTAATTTATGTGTTCTTTTTGATAAACTGCAAGGTTTGTATACAATTAATAAAATATTAATACTTCGGGAAGCTTTTAGTATTTTCTCTTAAATATATATACCAGTTGTAGATTTAGTATAATTGACTTAAACGCTATCTTAGATTATTTTAAAAAAATTATAATGGCTATCGTTTCTTCAAGCTTACAATTGCCAATTTATTCTTATGAATCGGAAACTAAACCAAACAAAGTTAACCAATAGATGTGTTGTTAATTGTTAGGAAGTTAAAGATGGGAAATGAGCTAAAAACGCATATTTTTTTGTTCCTGCTTAGTTAATCTTGCATTATCATAATTGATCTGGAGACAACATTTGATTCCTCTTCTTAAAAGTCTGGCATGCTTCAATTCATGCAATAAATACCAATGATTCTCCTGAATTTAATTATTAATTTAAAATGGAATGCCAAGTGGTCCCTGACCTCCTTACAGCTAACTTAAAGGTTGCAAGCTTGGAAGTATTAAATTGGTGAAGGAAATGCTTGAGATGTGTGGCTATCGGAGACTTTTAAGGGTGTGGTTTACCCTTCCTATACAATCCTCGGTTCCCACCCAATTTCCACTTATTTATCACTAATTTAAAACATTACTATTTTTGTAACCCTAACCTAAACAACTCATAACTTAATCGAATCCTTACAAATCAATGCTGGAACTTTGTATTCTTACATTTGGGTATAAAACTGGTGTAAACCAAACGACCGAGAATCCTAATATATATGATGCGATAAGCTTTAAGGCTGACAGAACATAGTAACACCATTTTGGAATGTTTTGCCACAATATAGCAGTACTCAGGCTTCTATTGCATCTTCATCGGTGAAAAATAAAAATCTAGTAACAATATATGGTAATTTATCAGTTTTGGACTTATTTACATTTTCTTTCCCTATTTTAGTGGGAAAAATATATGATGTTGTATATGCTCCCTTCTTTCAACTACAACACCTAGTAACTTCTGTTTAATCTTTCTCCTTATTTTCAATTTTCTTAAATTTTAATTTTTTTAAAAGAATTCATATATCTTAATTTTTAATTAAAAATAATGATGAAATATACACGATATAAAAATCATACATGGGCTAATCAAGTATCACCGACATGATAACTTAACTTAATTTTTAAACTTAATTGGAACTAATTAAACTATGTTTAAATTAATAATTAATATATTTATAATAAATTGTTAATTTAGATCAAGTTTAATTAATTTAGTTTGAGTTTAAGAACTAAATTTAATCATCATGTAAATAATATTTGATTGATTTAAATGCGGTATTCATGTCACATATATTTTGTTATTATTTATTAACTAAGAAATTTTCTATACAAAATGAAAACTAAAAAAGAGTTTTAAATTTTTTTAAAGATTAATAAATTGTTCTAAATTTTCTTAAACTATAAAGAAATTTACATGTCTTTTGCCTTTATATGTCTTTTACTTTAGAAAAAAATTGAAAGATTGCTTTTTAATATATATATATATATATATACACTAAAACACTATATAAAAATGTAGAAAAATTAAGTATAAAAACATAACATTTAAAAGTCACAAGATAAAGAACTAAATTAGAAATGAAAACAAAACGTCAAATTAGAAGAAATGCTTTCTAAATACTAAAACACATTTCTAATTACAAGGGACATTTTTTAAATGAAAAAAAAAGAACAAGTTCTAATATTTTTCGTAAATCATTCTTGCCTTTTCTTTTCTAGAGAAAATAACCATAATGTTGTATCGAAAAGTAAAATAATCATGCAATAGCTCAATCATTTCCACTTCTTATCTTTTATCTGTAATCACAATTGGATGGAATTTCGAATATATTAAACGACCCAACACCGTCCCAAATTCTCAACCAGTGCACCAAAAGCATGTTAATCCCTAAGAATCGAAGAAGAATGGATCATAAATGTGCTGGTAATGTTTCATATATATTCCATCCTTTATACGTGAACGTTAGTAATTTAAAAAAATGTATATAATAAATTGGAACTTCTATTCTATTAATAAACAAAAAAAGTAAATAAAGTTAACTATGATCATTTACAAATACCCAAATTGTAATTTAAATTCTTAATTGCAAGTTTAAATATAATTTAATTACCCATTAATTTAGCCTTAATTAAATGCTAAAATTTTTTAAAAATATTTTGGACCAGATTTATTCGAATTTGGGTTAAAAAATTTTCTATTCTAATTTTAAATTTTTTTAATGTGATAGGTTAAAGCATCGATGGTTTGCTTACACTCTAGTTTCATTATCACATTTACTCACTACACACTTACCCATGTTTTTCAAAAAGGAAATCAATGCGTGAATTTTTTAGCTCATTTGAGTTCGACAAGAACACCTGTAAAGCGCATCTGATTTACCCCCCTCCTGGCCTAAGTCACCACTTACGTACTAATGTGCAAGGAATTTTGTTTAGTTGTTAATGTGTTTTTTATTATGTAACAACAAAATTATCTGGTATATGAATATCAAATATGGTCCCCTTTTATTTTTCTCTTATCCACGAACGTGACAAAAATAAAGAAGAATGAAAAATATGATAAAAAAGAACAGTAGTCAAGACTAAAGTGCGATTGGTCCCCGCCGACAAGACTGCCCACATTAAATGTATAGATTCATAGCAACTCTAAAGGCAGCCGTCTTTTCGGGGTTTGTTCCTCTGCTTATGCCCTTTAATATTACACCTTCAATGTGCTTACCCCTTATATATTAAACAATGTATATATGTATTACAAAGAAGGGGGTAGCACTAGCATCCTTGAAAAGAAAAGGCACACTGTCGTTTTACCTTGGTGGACGATTGAGTTGCTTAGTGACTTTCTACTTCTGCTTTTATTTTGGTGTACGCATAATAGCCAAAAATAACCAAGAATCCTCTGGTTCAGTTGACTTTCACCCTCACCTAAGTGCTTCATGGCTGTACATGGTTCAAGTCGTCTAAACATTAAAAAATTGGAAAAGATAGTATATGCAAATAAGAGAATTAAATAAATCCCGATTATCACTCATTAGATGAAAGTATGACATAATGTAAGTGTCAACAAGGTCAAATCATTGACTAATGTAACATGAATCAGGCTATAAGCTAACTCCTATATAGGATTTTATGTCTAGACTAGAGTTCTTGACTGACAAGGAACGATGAAATATCCATTCAATACAAAGATATGAATGAGGATGATTAATATGGAAAACTTGCGCATAATATTAAGAAAAAGGAAATTGAGATGACATGTACTTAAAAAGGAACACTAATATATTGGCAAGTAACAACATCATAATTTTATTCTATATTAATGCAAACTGGGAAAGTTGCTGGTGAAGTAACCTGTCCAAAAACGAACTTGGAAAAACATAGGACTTAACCCAAAGAAGAAGTGGTCAAAACCGACGACAGAACTTGACCTTCTGTACGTTTGGTGCTTTATATTGACGGTTATAAGCGAAACAAACAAAGTGTGGACAACATAGAGAGAGAGAGAGAGGGAGCCAGATCCAGTAGATGGCAACATGCTTCCCCAGAAGATGCAGTCTATCATATATAATGAAGGCCCAATTCCCAATATGAAAACAGACAGAGACAGAGAGAGAGCATCTAGAGAAATGAGCTACTAGTACTATCCATCGAAGCAAAGTATGAATCGGACGGCAGGGAATAGGGTTGAAAAGGAGTCAAATCACACGGCTATGAATAAATCCGAAGTCATCACGCTTATGATAGCAAAACGTACCCTCAAACAATCTCAGCCAACCAATCACATCCCCACTGAACCCTTCCCTTATATTACATCTCTCCACTTTCTCGAGTAGAAAAATAGAAAAAAAAAAAAAGTGTCTGTCGCCCCCACCCATAAGTCATGATAAGAACCCCAAAACACCACCAACAAATATCCAACCAAATCCAAGTTCCAATTTTTACGACATGCCATATGCAAAGTTCCATTTTTTTTATCAACGCCCAGCTGTGCTCTCTCTCCTCTCACAGACTCACATACTTACTTTTCCTGTTTTCTATCTTCATGTTGTGTGGCCTGGCCTCTGATATATATTTCTTTCTGATTTTGTTTTTGGTTAGCCCTTATCTCCTTCATCTTTATGTTCCGTGGTTGCGCGTCCTGTTGGATTTGTTCAGATAAAGAAAGGACACCTGGTGTATATGTCACCGACACCTGTACGTCTTGCATGAAAGAGAGAGAAGTGATACAGAGAAGGCTACAAGTGAAGAGATAGACAAGCAGTGGTGATGACGATGATTCATTCTAGTGAATGTGGGATGTTTGGAGTTTTAAGGGTTTCTGGGGGCTCTAGTTTATCATGGTCCCTATGAAAACCCTAAAATTTTCCTCAAAGCTTGTTTCTTTAGCTTAAAACAGTTTGGATCCTAGGCTCTTGGTCGTTTTCGTTAAATCGTTCCAGTTTCTTCTCAGATCTGACTCATGCTTCTATACAGTTTGTGATTCCTTCCAATTCATGATTGGGATTATCTCTTGCTGGAAATCCTCCAAAAAGAATATAAAATTCTCTTTTCATCTTCTGGGACATATATAGAAATTGACAGAAGAGAGTGAGCACACAGAGGCATTGGTATAAAACTATACGGTTGCTTTTGCGTGCTCACTTCTCTTTCTGTCAGCTTCCAGCCCCGGAGTTTGATCTCTTTCTCAGGTCACTTGCTTAGGCTGCTTTTGTTCCATACTAGACACAAACCTCTCTCTTTTCTTTGTGTAGCAACCAGTCATGTGTTTTATTGTGTATATCGGATATAACTGCATTGAATAAAAATTGCAAAGATCTATTCCTCAGGTCACTTGCTTAGGCTGCTTTTGTTGCACACTAGACACAAACCTCTCTCTCTTCTTTGTGTAGCAACCAGTCATGACGTAGATCAGGGAAAAATGAAGAGCAGGCAGCATTCAGAAGTCATAACCTTGGGGAGTATCCGTTAGCCTTCATTGTCACTCTTTTGAAACATTCATTTTAATTATAGTTTAATCTTCGTGTTTAATTATATTTAACTGCTTGAAGCGTTGTTTTTGATGGTGTTTGCTTTCTAGGCACCCCTGAAAACAGTATAATTTAGCGGCAGAACAGTGTAGTAGCATGGGACCATTCACGTTGTCTAAGTTTAGCATGGTCCTGCACTTGTAAAACCCTTCCTTTTTCACATAGCTTCATGCTCATAATCTTTATCTTCATCTTTGCATTTGCGTTCTATTTTATTTACGCATGCGATTGTAACATATTCGAGATTTTTTTTGAAGTTTTACTTTGTTTTCACCTGAATCTAGCAAGAACCTCGTATCTTGTACTGTTTTGATGGGTTTTCTGCTTACGGTTTCAAAACCCTACTATAAGGTAGAATAGGGTTGTTTACTAGCAAGCTTGTGCCACGAGTATAAAAGGGATCAATCTGTCTCTAGTAATTGTTTTGAGATCTCCGGAAGCACATATGTGGTGCACTAATTGAAAGTGAGTATTGAAAGTGATATACAACCTTCTTTCCGAATACTTATTCCTCTTACCATGTGTACTTAAATTGATTTGATGTTTTGAGCGCACAAAAGACTTCCAGATTAGGGTATGTTCGTGATGGCTCTTTTCAAACACTGTCAATTCAACGTCAATTTTCTAATTCTTCCACTGCTTGAATTTGACTATATGGATATGAATCCTTTCAGATCCCGTCAAATCGTTTGTCACAACCAGAGGATCAGAACCAGTTTAAGAGAACCAATGAAGTTCTTAATCATTGTCATCTTTAACTGTCCAAATAACTATGGGTTAGTACTTGTACAATTGTCTTAATTTTCTTTTTCTTGGTCAAAGGAAGTTCTCACATCTCTTATGATGATGCGATAAGTGAACTTTTTCATCAACTAACAAGATAAAAGGTACTTCTAATCTGTATTGTAGACGGCAGAAAAGCAGACCACAACATTATTTTCTTCTTGAGCAGCTAACAGATATTTTGAAGTTACTCTTCCGTTGAAACGGGAAAATTTATGGCAATTTAGATAAGTTTTCACCTCAGCTCTATCCAGCGTCGACTTTCTGCAACTTTTTGTTAATTTTTATTGTGTGCAAGGTTCTGGATAGAGTATGAAAAAAGCGATTCCTTTAGGAATAATATGGCATATATTTTATGTTATCTGATCCCTTTATTGTGTCTTGCAAAGATTTGTCTATTTGGTATTGGAATCAAGGCCACAAGTATCGCTTTGGAGAGCGAGTAGAAATGTTCCATGGAATGTCAATAAATCAAATTGTTTCTTGAGGTAGGTGTTTTGAACTTTTATTTTACATATTTTACTATTTTGATGTCACTTAATGTTGGCGTTTTGTCTCTCTATAATATCAGATAGTATTTAAAGCCACAAACTAGACATAGCCTTTCTGATATGTATCTTCTATAGAGGATCCTTCCGCTAGTAATTTGCTTAAAGCATTTAATTCTACTATTTTTTGATTGAGTTTAATTTCAAAGTGTCTTAAGCAATGTTTTAAATTGCCAGCTGCTCCAAATCATTAACACAATTGGTCGTAATTGCGATCACAGTATCTACAAATATTGTAATATACCGTAACCTACAGAATATTATGCAGTTTCGCAATTTGAAACTTTGGTCTCAAGTGCAATGTGGCACATATATACCTTTCAATTTTCTGCCATAAATAGTTTCAATCCTTAATGTGGTAGGTTTGTTTGTTTTCACGACCTATTACATTAAGTCTATACTGGTCCCAGGAATTGATGTTCATTGTTGTTTGAGGAACTTTGGTTGAACTAGTAGAGTTAGTCCCTGCTGGTTTTTAGAGTTCATGTTCATACAAGATATGACAATCATAGGTTGTTTTAGGAGGGGCTGAGTAGCTACTAGATATTGAAAGTGCTCCAGATTTGTTTTACAAGATAGGGAAAAGGTTGGTGTCCCATTGTACATTCTTTTAATTTGCAGGAAATACGTTGGTTTTTTTTTTAATCATTCTTCCTTATATTTTTAATTGTTAAATAGGAATCAAATGTTCTTTTCTTTGTTTGCTTTTGTCTTCCTTGCTTAGCGCAGTATATCCAATGAAAGACTGTTGGATAGGCTTGCTAGGGAAACGTATAAAACTTGGGTAGTTTGTTTGCAATACAAGTACTTCGGTACTATAAGTGGCGGATGCACTAGATGGATGGGGATTTTTGTTTCTTTGGAAATTAAAGTAATTTTATTCCCAAAAAGGCAGTGCCTTACAAAGTATTGTCATCATGACTGATCCAAAGGGAGAGTAGATTACATTGGTATTTAAAAGAAATCTGGGAACCGATTATCCTATCAATCGATCATCATGTAGGAGCTTAATAAGCTTGTTTCTTCATATTATAAGCCCCATCTATTTGTTCACTGTGTGGAGAATTTAGCTTCACTGAAGTGTCACCAGAGTAGCTCCTTGATAGCATGCATAGTGTTCACTTTAAAGTGTTGTCAAGTGGTCTGCGTGTGCTTGAATCTCCTGAGGTTTCTTTCTCTCAAAACCTCATACACCAGAGTGCAGAATTAAGAAGTTTTGGATGCATGGGAATTAAGAACAGTTTGTTGAGGAACTTTTGGATTAGGTATATATGTCCCACAAGTAAAATAGCAAACATAGAATGGACAATACTAATCATGTAGAGGAAAATGACCTGTATAGGCAAGCGTAGCTGAGTTGGTTTGGGGGATGTATAGAAGCAATCTAACACATTGGTTGAGTTTTTTTACTATTGGTACATGGTTCTTCATGATTCATGATAATATGGTAATATTTTGGGCAGTTTGAGCGCTTAGGGTATATATTTAAAAGTACAAAACTAGATAATTGATTTTCATTTTTGAGAATCAGATGAGCCCTTACGGTATATATTTAAAAGTACAAAACTAGATAATTGATTTTCATTTTTGAGAATCAGATGAAGGAATCTGTTATGATCAGTGATATCTCATATATATAATATTATCAGTTAACACATATGACTTGAATTCTGAATGTAGCTCTGGTTAATCAAATTCATTGCTAAACATGGGTTTGTGTTGAGCACGTTTATAAGTAGTTTGACTGAAGAACTTTAACTTCAACAGCATATTCATTGTTGGTATAAAGGCAATTAGTAGTTGAAAGCAATCTTATATCTATTTCTAGAATAAGATCTTATTACAAGTGTTTCAAAACATCACAAGAGATAGATTGAGAATTTGCAATTTACATTTTCCCAATAAAAATGCAATTCATGTAATTCAGCTAGTAGTTCAGAATTAGCATGGAAGTAGCAATCTATTTCCAGTTTTCACCAAATCAAGTTGAAACCATTTGTTCCTCTTTGACACCTCTAAATGGAGTGAAAGAATTCCATCTGCCACCATATGCCACTCATCTCAATTCAGCAAATAAGCAAAAGAACTGGAAGCATTTATGTATTGATAATGTTTTAGATAACATATAGAAGGTGATACTATACAGTTATGACGGATATGACTGTGACAATTTCAGATTGTGAACATAGGACTAAAACATTGCAGCCATTGCAATTTAAAAACGAACGTTGCATAATGTTCAGGTTCCAAAAGAGTTATAATTAAGCCAATTTCTAATATAGACACCGAAACAATAATAAAGCAGATAAGTGCACAAAGATACAAAAGTTTAGGCTATGAAGATTAGTATATGTCACTTGCTTCTCCAAACATATCTTCTCAAAATTGGGCAAGGAATTAATAGGAGCATTTTGTCTCTATATCATGAATTAGGAAAGTCTACAACACTACAAACATTAGTTGAAAGATTTGGAGTAGTTCTTGATTGAAGCTTTGTTTATCTGTTGAATTTTTGCTCTAGATCGATAACAACAAATCCATTTATTTGCATAAGTTTATTATTGTGTTCTAAGTGTAATTGTTTTTGTTCATTTTGCAAAAGAGGTCAGAGATAATCTAATTAAATATGAATTTGGAGTAATCATGGTTAGGTTAGCCATTCTTATAGCAGTGCAAGTAATGCAAACTATGTCTGATGCAATAAAGAGGCAATTTAGTGCTTGGAGTTTCATTTTCAGGTAGGTTGAAGTATTCGTATATGGATATGTCTAAGGCAACTTAAGTTGTAAGTTTATTCTCTTTTACAAATTAGTGGTTTGTTTTAGGTCCAAAGAACATCCTATATTTTCAAGGCCAGCTAATTTTCTGATTAAAATTTTGTTAAATAGTTTAGACTTATTTTTTCACCAACAATGCATATTATAAGAAATTACCTAGTACTAGTGAAGAAAATATGGTGTACTTAGTGGTAAGCTTTTTGTTTACAAATTTTTTGTTGTAGTATGCATCGGGTTTCAATGCATCTATGTAAAGTTTAAATTACAGGCTACGTTTTAGACTCTGATTGGGATTACTTATGAATTATATGGGCGCAACTACGAGAAATGTGGTCACAATTGCGTTAAATTGTGGTAACGGTCTGAACTACAACCACATTATTGCTTCTATGAGAAAATAAAGATAATCAGTTCCCTTGGGTTAGAAGAGTTGATGTTTGTTTTGTACGTTAGTTTTCCTGGAAAGATGTATTTGGTAACATGAGTATTCTAATTGGAGTAGGATAGACTATAAATGTAAACTGTAGCATTTTGGAGCATCATTTTGAGCAATATAGATCATGCATTTTGACCAACTCTCTTGCTATAAGAGCAACAAGAGTGGTGTAATCTCCTTTTGTCCATTTTCTTAGTGGTTAATTTCTAATACCAATAGCTAGAGTGTGGATTTTAAGAGATTTTGTTGACTTGGTGATTTGCTTAGATGTGGATGAGCCATATTCCCATGGCTAGACTTGAAAATTCTGAATGATTTAATCTTCTTATTTGAAATTATAATTGGTACAGGATATATATACACATTTCTACATAACTAATTAAGGAAACTATCACCTATAAAATAATAAAACAATAAAGACTGATTTCCGAATGTCTACAAAATAGGAAACTAACTCCTAACTTTGAGGACTAAATATTCGACACTCCCTCTCAAGTTAGGTTGTACATGTTGTATATACTCCAAACTGTAGCATTTTGGAGCATCGTTAAAATATTTACACATTGCTCCTAAGTTGGAGTGTATATTACCTGTACTTCAGAATTCTCTATCTTCTCTGAAATGAAATGTCTATCAATTGTAGCATGCTTTGTTTGATCATGATGAACTGGATCCTTTGCAATATTGATGGCCGCTTGATTATCACATTTGAGCTTCACAATCATTCTAAATTCTATACCCAATTCTACCATTACTCTCCTGATCCATATCCCTTCACAAATAGTAAATGCAAGTGCTCTTAACTCTGATTCAGCACTGCTCTGGGAGACGACAAAATGTTTTTTACTTTGCCAAGTCACAAGATTTTCCCATACAAAGGAACAATAACTTGTAGTTGATCTGCTATTTATCTGACTCCCTGCTCAATCTGCATCAGATTATAACATTACATCTCAGTAGTCAATTTTTTAAATAGTAACCCCTTTCTAGGAGTCCTCTTTAGATACCTGAGAACCTAGTATACTACCTCCATGTGTTCTTCCATCGGATTGTTCATGAACTATCTAATTGTGCTCATTGCAAATCCAGTGTCTGGTCAAGTATGGGAAAGATATATGATTTCCCTACTAGACAGTAGTATCTCCCATTATCCACTAGGAGTCTTTCTTCACGCCCAAGCTTTTACTTGGAGTCCATTGGAGTGCTTGCTGGTTTACAGCTAAGCATATTAGTTTCCTTTAGTAAGTATAAGGTATATTTGCATTGTGAAACAAATATGTCTTTCCTTTATCAAGCCACTTCCATTCCTAGAAAGTACTAGAGAGGACCAAGATCTTTGACTTCAAAATCTTCAGCCAATGCCTGTTTGATCCTTGCTATCTCTTCTTCATCATTTCCAATTAGAATGATGTCATCCACATAGACAATAAGTACAACCAACTTATTTACTTAGGAAAGCTTCATAAATAATGTGTGATTAGCTTGGCATTGGGTAAAACCATGTCCTTTTACTGACTTTGAGAATCGTCCAAACCATACTCTTAGAGATTGCTTCAACCCATATAAAGACCTCAATAGTTTACACACCTTTTCATTGTGATGATTCTTTTGGATCCTGGATGGAATCTCCGTATAGACCTCCTCTTCGAGATTCCCATTTAGAAATGCATTCTTGATATCTAATTGATGAAATGACTAGTCTAAGTTTGCAGCCAAGGACAGAAGTATCCGAATGGTATTAAGTTTCGCAACTAGAGCAAACATCTCTTGATAATCAATTCCATAGAATTAGGTGAAACCTCGGGCAACAACCACGCCTTAAGCCTTTTAATGCTTCCATATGCCTTGTGCTTCACAGTGAATACCCATTTGCAGCTTATTGCTTTCTTCCTGGTAGAAGATCTGTAATAGACCATGTACCATTTCTTTCCAAAGCGCTAATCTCCTCTTGAATTGCTTGTTTCCAACCTGGATGACGAGGGGCCTTGAGACAAATGCTCGATAAGTCCCTAACAAACTCCTATAGGAAATAAAATTTTTAATTGGATGTTGAGTACATGTTTGAGTACCTTTCCTTAGGGCAATGGTAGTTCCAAATCTTCTTTTGTTTGAATCTCCTCCCACTCTTACTCATTCTTTCCTGCTGTCTGAGTTTCTACAGTTGTTGGATTTGATTCAGAATTTTAGACATGTGTGAACTGTGGCATGAACTCAACCTCCTTATGAGCTTGCCTCTGCTTTCTTGAACAAACCTGTAGTTCCTTAGTTGTTGATTGAGACGCAAGTTTGTTAGTTCACATTGGTGAAGATGACAAATTAGGTACAGAAGGAATTGACTCACAAGTTGGATTTAAGGAGGGACGTTCAAATGTAGGCTGACTTGGAAACGTAGGTTGACTTGTAATAGATTCAGAGTTTGGTGGCTGATGACTTGAAGCAAGCAAAATTTTGTTCAAGCAAGGAATCCCAACTCCAAGATTAAAATCTACTGTGGTCTCCCCCTGAATTTTAGTCTTGGAAAAAAAAAGAACTGTTTTCAAATAATGTAACATACATGGTTTCAAACATTCTTCGAGTAGTGGGACAAAAACATTTATACCCCTGTTTGTTTGTGGAGTAACCAATAAAGACACACTTTGTGGATCGTGGATCAAGTTTGTTTCTATTGTGTGGATAGATAAGAATAAAGGTTGAGCATCCAAATGCCTTTGGAGCCAGATTGGATAATAGAAACTAGGCATGAGGAAAGATATTAATAAGGACTTGATGATGTGTTTGAAGCTGGAGAACTCGAGATGGTAGCCTATTGATGAGATATGCTGAAGTAAGGATAGCTTCTCCCCATTAGTATTTTGGTACATTGGTGGAGAACATTATGAAGCGGCTTACTTCCAACAAATGTCTATTTTTTGTCTCCACGACTCCATTTTGTTATGGAGTATTGACACATAAACTTATTTGGACTATCCCTTGCTTAGATAGATATTCTCCCAGAATAGAGTGGAAATATTTACTAACATTATCAAACTTTAGGATTTGGATTTTGGAACAAATTGAGTTTGAACCATGGTATTGAAAGCTTGGAATACTTTTCCTTTCATAAGAAATAACCAAGTAAGTCTTGTATGATCATCAACAAAAATCACAAACCACCATGCTTTGTTAATGTTTTTGACTCGTGAAGGTCCCCAAATATCACTATGAATAAAGGTAAAAGGTTTTGATGGTTGGTAAGAAATTCCTAGATAGATAGATTTAGTATGCTTTGCAAGTTGACATATCTCATATTTGAAATTTTTTTAATTTTTATTGATGAACAAATGGGGAAATAACTTTCCAAGATATAAGAAATTAGGATGTCTTAACCAATAGTGCCACATCATGATCTCATTGTCTTTATTAACACTAGATTGACTCAAAACAGAAGCAAATAGACTTGGCAGAGGTTTTGTTCCCATTATTCTTCCTCTAACATCATCTAAACTTTTATTCAGACCAAGCAGAAATTTAAAAATTCTTTTTTGCTCCACTATCTTACGATATAATTCATTTTCCTCCGAACACTTCCACTCATAAAACTCAAACACATCTAATTGCTACTAATGACGAATTAGAATATTAAAATACTACGTTACTGTTAATTCTCCTTGACGAAGATCATGAGGAACCGTCTCCGCCGTGAAGAGTTCTGAAGTATTTTCAGAACTGGAGTAAGTTTCTCTCATTGCCTCCCAAATATCTTGAGCCATTTCATATAGGAGAAAATTTTCACCAATATCCACATTCATGGAATTTATGAGCCATAACATGATTTGATGATTTTCAACCTCCCGCTTCTTGTAGTTCAGATCAATTTTCTTAGGAATTGGAGCTTCCCTAGTTAGGTAATCTTCTTTTCCTCTACCACAAATGAACATCCGGACAGATTGGGACCACTGAATATAGTTCTATCCATTGAGTTTATGACTTGTGATTAGAAGAGACAGATTCTCAGATATTCTAGAATCCCCAAAATTGGATTGGACCGGATTTAGGTTGGAAGGAGAAGATATCTTAGAGACGGAACTAGCTACTTCATTTGCTATTTCAGATTTTGTTTTTCAGAAAGAAAAGAGATAAAATAGAGATTTTTGAAAAAAAATTGAGAATTCCCGAACGAGAAGGATGTCGAAATATGAGGATGACGACTAGAGTTTCCTAGGCTCTGATACCATGAAGATTCTGAAAGAATTAATCTTCTTATTTGAAATCAGAATTGGTACATGATATATATACACACTTCTACATAACTAAATAAGGAAACTATCACCTAAAATATTAACACAATAAAGACAATAAAGATTGATTTCCTAATATCTACAAAATAGGAAACTAACTGCTAATTTTGAGGACTAAATATTCTACAAGACAAACTCTGGTAGTTACACAATTAGTTATAGGATTTCAAGGGAAAAGTTAAGGTCTACACATTGTCAAAGTATAGAGCATTGAATAACAAAGTACAGCTTAATTATTATCCTCTTATGACTAAAAGCTCTGATTTTGGAGGATGGTTTTGGTTAAGACAAGAATTTTGGCGTCTTTGGTACCTGGGTATACAAAAACATGATGATAGTATGCGTTAATTAGTTGCTATATGGGTCTGATATCTTAAGCCAGCATCGATGTATCATATATCATATTAGTGGGTTCTGATAAAGTTCCTGATATTGTCTTAGTATCAGGTGCTCCTTTATGCTCAAGACTTATCTCTCTCGCGATCTTCCGGAGAAAATCAAGTTGGGAAGGAAATTGTCTTTAAAGTAGGGAACTTGAGAATTTGGTTGCAGGATAGTGGAACATGAGAGGATAACGAATTTGACAATGTTTTTCACTGCCTTTAGTTAGAAAATGAAAGGCCAGTGCTTTAAAAATGTACACATATGACTAATTGGAGGTACTGTTGAGGCTGATATAGAATTAGGCTGTTTATCGTAGTTGTTTATTTGAAAGGGAATGTTATGTCAGGAACAAAGAGTAATTCATCTTTCTTCTCTTTGGTCCGTCACATGATCAGACATTCAAATTGTAGGAATGTTATAAAGGGAAGAGATTGAGGATCGGTTTTCATTTTCCTTCGATACTACAAAAGTAGCGATTGCTTTCCTATCAACAACAAATTCCTTCCATTTCCTTACCCCTTCCTCCTTATTCCATCCAAGTGATTTGGTGTCTCAAGGCTTATATGTTTAAATATGATTTTGCAAGCCTTGAAAGTTTGCTTGTAATTTAATCAGTCAGTTAGACCTTGGCCACTTATTAGCAATACCTACCGCTGCTGATGAGCTATTCAGTAGTGTCAAAACCTTCGAACAACAAATAAAAAGTTCATAAGGCCAACGTGTTATTGGCTGTCGTTGAAAAAGATAGATCCACCAAGAACTGTTCCTTTTTTTTTTTCCTTGTGTTGATGTTGTTGCCTGAACTGTAAATTGCAGAAGTACCGACATGAAGTCAATTGGTGAAACAAGAGAAGTGCAGATTAATACATCTTGTTAGGCTATATTTTGATGAATTGACGGACTTTTCAGATAATCAGGGTATGAGTTTTGCCAATTTTGTGGTTTACAGGATTTAGAAGTTGTTTCTCAGGGGAAAAGAAAAAGCTGCAATTGCTGCAACAATGAGCAGAGTTGGGGATCGAAATTGCTGGTAGAAGTTCATGAGTAATTCTATATTATAAAGTGAGTTATATATAAAGATATGACTCAAAATATTGTCTTAATTAAGATTATGATGTCTTTGTTATAAATGAGCTTATTTGAATCCGGTCTACTTTTTTTCAGCTATCCTCAAAACCCTTCAATTGCAAAATGCAATTACCTCTACAACGAGCAAAGTGAACCTGAACCCCACTTTACTGCACCTCACCCAACTGGAGTGTCTTAACAATTTTTTTTCTCTCTTTTATGGCTATACTTTTCTAGCATCTGGCGTTGTTCGTAAAGTATGAAAAACTGTCAAAACTTTTGTTTATTTGTTTGTACTCCGTGTAAACTATGACTACAGGTATCGTTATACAATGTGGTACTATCATTTTCTGATTAGCTGTTGAAGTGGACTTCTAGTGGTGATTTAAAAACACAACATGGAAGTCATTGCACTTGTGGTAACTGGTAAGTGTTTAAATGGTAGTTGTCTTCAACTATAATAGTGATCATTGTTGTAAATTTTAATCTTCATGTGACCTAAATCATCCGAGGCCCTCATTTGCTGGCAATTAGCCAAGAAACTTTATGATCTTCTGCCCGAGTCCAAGTTCCATGTATCCTAAACATTCCTCTGATTTGTTGTTCTAAGAGTGCAGTTGCCTAGGGCTCTATGGAAAGCTAATGGAAATAAGAGAACTTGCAACCAAGAATCCGCCCCACACTGGTATTGACAAAAAATCCCATATAAAGGATCAAATTCCTGATATTTTTTTTTAAAATCTTGGTTGTTTCTAACACCGGGTAAATAAGCATGCGTCAAGAGATTTAAGGTAGACTTATTAGAGCTTTCGAAATCTTACATTTAATTCATATATCGGTGGAACTAAAAAGTACTCAAGACACTACTCTCGCATCCAACACTCGTCTCGGAGGAGAAAATGAGCATATTGTTGAAGGACTTGTATGGTTTCTGAGGAAAAAGAGCCGTTGCTGAACTTGGTGGAGTTGCAAGAACATTAACATGTTGCTGAATCTAATATTTTCATGTGATAGAACAGGCAGGAAATAACTGAAATCTCTTACCTTTTAAGTATTTATGAGAATTTGGTGCTCTGGAACTGTTTTCGATTGTATGTCACTTCTTGTGAAATCTCTTACCTTCTTTTAAGTATTTATGAGAATTTGGTGCTCTGGAACTCTTTTGGATTGTATGTCACTTCTTGGGCAGTTATCTGTTTCGAGACTCTTCAACATCTCGGAAAGTAGAAATTCTCATAATTTGGTTGTTGGTACAAAGCCAAATAGCCTTCACCACCCACCCTTTGGCTCTCCTTTCTTCTTCTCCTCCCTGCTGCCATGCTGCGTCTTCTTCTCTGGTGCATTGTTGTCGGTTGGTGGTGCGTCGGAAGGTCGTGGTCTTCTCCCCACCTTGTTGCATTTTCGTGAAGGTTGGGTTTCACCGTGGTTTGATTAATTGAGTATTTTTAAGTATGTTTGAGTAATTTGTTTCATATGTTTGAGTATTTTGTAAATGGATAACAACATTTAAGGTTGAAATGTTAGTGTTAGAAGATTAAGTTTTCAAATTTGCTTTTGAAGTTGGGATGAATTGTTGATGCATTTTAGGTGTTTGATGAAATGCCTCTTGTTTGAAAAATTTGTTAATGTGTGAAGATAAAGTTGATTTATATCAGAGAATGAGTTAATGGGTGAGCCTACATGCATCTTTGGGGGTCACTAAGAATCATTGAAGAATATCATTGATGATAGTATTCTTACTTTTATAATTTTAGCTAAATGAAAGCTTGCTTTAGTTCTTGTTAATTTGTTGACTTATCTTTTTAGACGTCTCAATTTCTTTTGAAATTTGTCTTTGAATTATTTGAGTTTTCATGAACCACAATATAAGCTACATTTATTATTTTTATTGATTTTCCTTATAATTTTAATTCGTTAAATGATTATATGAGCGTGTGTGCATGAGATCCAAAATATCATTATTGTGAAGTGATTCAAGTTGCATATGTGAATGTTCTTAGCATAATTTTGCAATGTATTTAACTTGTATTTTGAGTATTTTTATATGCTTTGGTACTTAGTGTAGTTAGTGCTTCTAAGTTCCTAATTATTCATCTAATTTACCCTTTGAAAACCACCCATATGAGTGCAAACAACATTAGAATCTACATTTCCTATAAGTTACAACTAGCTTCTCACTATGCATAATGAACTCTTCTTTTTCTTCCCATTCTATATTATAAAAATACTTTCAACCTTTGGGACAACTTCTTAATGTTATTTCCTTTAGCTTTTTGAGACCAAGCCTATAATGTCATCACTCTTTTCACAAAATCCATATCCTTTTATTTCCAATAAACAATATAACCATTTGTTGACAGGATATGGTCAATTGAGTTATTGGGCACTAGCTTAGAAAGCCTTTCTTGAACTTGATTTGTTAATATCATTATGAATGCTACATGAATTAAGAGCCATTATCTAGATAATAAAATTTTATGGTATTTACATAAAATCCAAATTAAGGGAGATGATAATGGTGGAGGAAGAATATGCCAGAGTGTAAGAGACGATTTTTCTATAGTGATTGTTATTATTCTTATTAATAAATAATAAGGTTTTAACAACTTTATTAGACCGATCAGTTTAACTAGGATAATTATAAACCAACTAATTTTTCAATATATGTACAAACATAATTGTATATATGTATCAATAGTTAACTAATAAATTAGTATTATATAAACTATATAGACATTTTCCCATTTCCTTCTTCAATCAAAGTTCATCCTCTTTACCACAAGTCTTTTATTTCAATTAGTTTGGTTTAATATTTCAACTATATTTCAATTTATTTTATGTTTTTGCTATATATTTTATTATGGAAATCAATTTTCTTATCTCCTTAGGCATCCATTCCAAACTAATTTTTATTTCCTCTGCCATCATCAATCAAAAATTTAGAAAAGAACTTGGTAAGTTTGAAATTTTTTATAATTCTTTGATTTTTGGGTAAATTACATGATTATTAATATACATATATATGTATTTAAAATAGAATTTCAGGAAATAGATTGTGTATTTAACCCTTTTGTTATATATGTTTTAATCTTTGAACTTTCGCTAATTTTGTAATTTTAGGTTGTTCGATCTATTTCTTGGTTTTGCTTCATTAACCATCACATGACTTTGTTAATTGACATCACCAATTTCTTATCATCTTTGTTTGATTTTGTTTTCTCACACTATATTAATCTTACGATGGTTCCTAATGAAGCTTATAGAACTCCAAGAAAGTTAATCTTCTCTCATCTTCTCTCTTACTCTTGTTTAGAACTTGGCTCAATAAGTTTTGACTATGAGCTTATGGTTATTGATTTAAGTTTTATTACGTAAAATTATTTGTAAAATTTGCCTACTTTGGGATACTAGTGAGTGGATGTTGAAATGAGCATTGAAAAATGTGGTTATGTTTAGCTAAATTCATTATTTCTTCGTAACTAAACACATTTTTAGTCTATAATAATTAAGATATATTTATTATAAAGATGTTTCATTTTAGTGCATTAGATTCGATGCTAATATTTCTATTCCAAAGGTTGGAACAAGAATGGTTCTAAAACTATTAATACTCTTTCATCTTGAACAGCTTCCTAACAATGTTTTCATCTTATAATTGCTCCTACCTTGCTTAATATGTTTGAATTTCATGGTTCTTCGCTGTTATCCCTTCTTCTAGCTTTTTAGGTGTTCTAGGCTTTTTATTGACAAAAGGAGGTTATATGAGCTACAATTTTTTAGTCTCTGGTTAAAAATTTTCATGTTTTCTAAATTGTGCTCAATATGTTTTATATGGTTGTTTTAATCTATCTTGCTTCTAAACTGTTAACAATTTTGTTCTTGGTTGTAGGAACTCATTTGTTGGCAGTATTTCTATTTCGAACGAGATTGAAGAGAAGTTTTACCAGGCATTCAAATGAAATTCATTTCCTTATATTTTTTACAATGTCAACAATGAATTTGCACACATTTTAATCAAATTTGTATCAGTTTCTATATTTTTCATTCTAGTTCCATCATCAGCTTCTTTCACGTACTTCAAGAAGATCCTTCTGTATGTTGGTTGAGGTAAGTGAATTTGTTTTTTACTACGTTTTTTTGAACTTGACTTAATTTGAGTATTTGTTCACGGTTTGAAGTTCCCATCTGAACGTATTACATGGCTGATTTAATTTGGGTTGCACGAATTGAAACTTGTTTATGGTATAAACTTCGATTTATCAATGAATTAATATAAGATGAGTTTGACTTATTTTATTGTTCCAATTACCTTAATTATGTCAATCCATTATTTCATTGATGCTTTCTGAAATGACTATGTTCTGTTTACTTTTCATGTGCAAATTTTGACATGGGTTTTTTTAAATTGTATATGTTAAACTAATTTATTAAAATAAGTATTCATATTTTTATGAATACTTATTATATTTCACACTAGTACATATTTAATATCCAATAAATATCGAACTTTTAACATTAATTCTCTTCTAACTAATCATATATGTTCGATCTTCAATTTAAAATATTTTAGATCTCTGGCCATAAACCTCAATCCATAACCCGTGATGGAGCTCCCGTGAGGCTTATCGGTGGAAAATACCAGGAGCCTAGGAGTTAGAATGAGAACTTATTCTATTGATTCACAAGTCTTATCTTAAATGTTTTGTAATCTTTGGCCAACATGAATGATACTAACTATGGATTCACTATTTTAAATTAACAATTTTTCAGAAATGAGTATCTGGGAAAGATCTTGGATGTATAGACAATTAACAACTGATGGTTTCATTAATCCTGAATTTGTTGAGAGAGTTGAAGCTTTTATTCATTATGAATATTCTCAACCTGCATATAAGGATGAGCCAAAGATTAGATGTCTATGTAAAAAGTGCAAACACAAATGTTTCCTTCCTATTGATGAAGTTAATGGGCATTTGCTGAAGAAAGAGTTTATCTCCAATTATTTTGAGTGCACACGATATGGGAAACCGTTGATTTGTAGGACCTTAAAGTGTAATGAAGCATAATCGTCTGTCAATACTAATGAGTTTCAAGAGGGATTAGATTTAGAACAATTTATATGGATGAAACTGAAAATCTGTACATGAAAATGGTTTATGATGCAGCCAGTTATACCTTTGAGAAAAATGGGAAAAATATTGAAGAAGAATCTAACCCACATGCAAAACAGTTTTTTGACTTACTACAGTCAGCTGATCAAGAATTATGGCCAAATTATGAGACAATGACCTAATTGTCTTCAATTGCTCAAATCTTGAACATAAAGTCTAAAGGACATATTTTGGACCGTAGTTTGATAAAATTTTTGAATGGTATAATGAATCATTATCTCCTGATCATACAATGGTTGATAGTTTTTACAATATGAAGAAACTTATTAGGGGTCTTGGTTTTCCTATTAAAAAGATTGATTATTACAAATTAGGATGTATGTTGTATTGGGGAGATAATGTGGAATTAGAAGAGTCCAAATTTTGTGGTCAATCTAGGTTCAAGTCTAGAAAACATTCTATGAAATAGAAATTAGTACCCTGGAAGTGGATGTATTATTTCTCGCTAACTCCGAGACTTCAAAGACTATATGCTTCTAATATTACTACATCTCACATGAGATGGCATAATGAACATGAACAGGAAGATGTAATAATGACTCATCCATCAGATGCACTGGCATGGAAACATTTCAATGACACCCATCTTTAGTTTGCAGCTGAAAGTCAAAATGTTAGGTTGGGATTGTCAACGGATAGATTCCAACCTTTTAGTCAATCAGGCCAGCAATATTCATTATGTCCAACCATAATTACTTCTTATAATTTACCTCCATGGATTTGTATGAAAGACATATATATGTTCTTGACAGTGATTATGCTAGGGCCTACAAATTCGAAGTATATAATTAATGTATTCTTATAGCTATTGATATCTGAATTGCAACATCATTAGAATATGATGTTCAAACATATGATGTGTCTCTGAAACATAATTTTGTGTTAAGAGTGGCTTTGATGTGGACCATTAGTGATTTTTTGGTATATGTCATGTTGTCTGGATAGAGCATAGCAGGAAAATGACTTGTCCTTATTGTGACAGTAATTCTGATGTGTTTTTTTATTCGAAATAGGGGTAAAATATGTTCGTTTGACAATCACAAAAATTTCTTCCTACAGATCATTCATTTAGACGCAACAAACAAAAGTTAATTAAGAATAGGATGGTAAAAATACCTCCTCCTCCTCTCAAAGCTGGTGAAGAGACTTTGTAAGAGGTTGAGAAATTAGGCTTGCTGAAAGTAACAGAATTTGAAGTTAATGAAGTAAATACAAGCATTAGTAAAAACTTTGGTTAGAGAAAACGAAGCATCTTTTGGGATTTGTCATATTGGAAAAGTAATTTGATACGTCATAATCTAGATGTGATGTATTTTGAGAAAAATATTTTTGACAATTTGTTCAATATCATAATGAACATTGAAGGGAAGATAAAAGACAATGCAAAATCACTAATTTACAACTTTTTTGTAGAAGGAATGAGTTACATAAACATCTTCACATTAATAAATATCCGAAAGTATATTACACATTGGACAAAAAACAAAAGGAGATTTTGTGTGAATGGTTGAAAAGTCTAAAGTTTCCTGATGGTTATGTCTCAAACTTGGCAAGGTGTGTGGACTTCAGGAAGTACAAATTATTTAGGATAAACAGTCATGATTGTCATGTATTTATGTAAAGGCTAATTCTAATTGCATTTCGGTCATGATTGTCGTGTGTTTATGCAAAGGCTAATTCCAATTGCATTTTAAGAGTTGCTACCGAATAGTGTTTGGAAAGTAACAATAGAATTAAGTTTATTTTTTAAAAGTTTAACATCATCTGAAATCCAATTGATTGAAATGGAAAAACTAGAAAAGAAAATTCCAGTAATTTTGTGCAAGTTAGAAAGGATTTTTCCTCCAAGCTTTTTTGACTATATGGAGCATCTACCTGTGCATTTAACATACTAGGTAAAACTAGCCGGTCCAGTTTAATATCGATAGATGTATCCATTTGAGAGGTAGCTGAAAAAAATTTATTGCAATAACCATAAAAACATGATTTAACTATTGTAATAACCATATTCTCTAATATAGGTATTTGCATCACTTGAAGAAAAATGTCAAAAACAAGGCTAGAGTTGAAGGTTCGATATGTAATGCTTATTTAGTGGAGGAAGCTAGTACATTTTGTAGACATTATTTTGAGTCGCATGTTCACACAAGAGAAAAAAAAGTTCCTCGTAATGACGATGGGGGAGGATCGAGTGATGTTGATGGTAACTTATCCATTTTCAATTATCCTAGATGAACATATGGATGTGCAATAATAGAAGAAGAAATTGAAGCTTCCCATTTTTACATTTTATTGAACTATCAAAAGGTTCAACCTTTCGTGCAATAAGTTGAACATGATTATTTCAGTTTTCAAATTTTGTGTTGTTCATAACTGAAATACATAATAATGTATTTAGATTATACGAGGTATTGTTACGCAAGATAATGTCGAACAACACACAGGATGATATAAATAAAGAAGTTGGAAGATACTTTTCTTGATGGTTAGAGAGATATGTAAGTTTTCACTTATAAATATTCTTGTAATTGAATTATAAGATTTAACAGTTGAAATGACATTATACTCTTTGATATGATAATTTCTTTTATGTAGGCTTTAGAAAATCCAATAGAGAATAAGTTCATTTATGATCTTGCAAAGGGACCTCTGCGAATTGTTAAATTATATCTGGTGTATTTTATTAATGGATACAAATATTATACAGAATATCATGGTCATAGCATGGCAACAATAAACAGTGGAGTTTTCATACAGGAAGAATTGATAGATTACTATGGTAAAATTATTGAGATACTTGAAGTTGAGTACCCTGCATTACCAATAAAGGGATGTGTGATATTTAAATGTAACTAGCATGACCTGACTCTAAATGATGGAACAAAAGTGCATAGTCGATACAATCTAGTTGAAATCAACAACTGAAGAAGATTGAGATAATTTGAACCTTTCGTGTTGGCAATGGAAGCGAAACATATGTATTATGTCCCTTTTTCAAGCTTACGATGAGATAAGTCAGATTGATTGACGGTTTGCAAAGTTAAACTTAGAGGTATTTTTTGAATCACATAGAAAGGGAGAGCAGAGAATTCAAAGTGAGGTGTTTCAGAAAGATGTTTATTTTATAAAAGCATCTGTGAAATATGACAATAATGAACCTTTGAATGATCTATCTAACGAATATGTTAAAATTTCATCTGAAGAGGATGACGAGGATCAGAGATCTGAAGAGGAGTCAGAGTTTGATTCTTATTCTTCTGAAAAAGAAGATGATTGTAATTTACAATCAAGTTATGATAGCGATTAATTTGTGTTTGTAATTGAATATTTTATTTTTCAAATCAATTATTTCCTTTTCAGTATATTATGTAAAGTATGTAATTCAAAATCTTAATCAAGGAATGTCGACATGGCGACTGGTTCTGGATGGTAGTAATTCATTCTGTTGGGAGGAATGTGGCGAAATTATCCCAACAAAGGAATTAAAAATGCAGGAAAAATCTCCACTTCATACACTAATGCTCGTTTGCCTTCCATGACCGATCTTTTGCTTGAAGGTGTTTAGTATCATTTGGACAACGTCACTTTCCTTATTATGTACATCTCATTTTCTTTTATGAAGCTATTATATATATTCACATTTGATGGTCTATACCACATGTTGTTTTAAACTTCCTTAAATCTCAAAGATGATATGTATGCCGATAGAGGCGGGAGCGATGTCATAACAGTCTATAAAGGATTAGGGAGATCAGTTCATTTGGAAAATTTGTCAATTCCACAAACATCATTTAGACATTCACGTATGCATTAATATCCAGTTTTGGTTTGTTTAACGGTTTTCTAATCTGACATTATCTAAGTTCTATACTGACTGTGTGTTAGGTAAATTGCTTCGTACTGGTAGTTCATTTGGAGAGTTAGTCTTCCATACTAAATTTTGCGACTCATTCACTATACCCTCTACAAATTTAGCTATAGAAGAAACGTTATTGCAAGAAGGTATTAAAAACCTACACCTAAAGGAAGAAGTATCACTGTTTCAATTGATACATTTGAACATGCCAGGACCTTTCTCAGAAATCCAGACATCAGGGACTTGTTTACCTTTACTAATTCTGAAGTCATATGGGATCCAAGAAAATAATTATATCATTGTGATTTATTGATGCAATACATTAAACTTAGCTTTAAAGTTAATTTATTATTGTATCTGTAAGAATTTGTCAAACAACCTCCCTATTAGTTAGGGATCAACCTGCATCCTATTGAGTGTGGGCTGTTATTGTTCTTGTTCTATGATTATAACAATTGTTAACCTTCTGTTTCATCGTTTGTACTTGAATATAATATTCAACAAATCGCCTTATTTCCTTTTCTATAATATTGTGTAAAAAATTGAATTCAAATTCGTATATTTCTAGAAAATTCAATAAACAATGAATTTCAAGTAAAAATATGGGACCAAAGAGATAGCGTAAGATAATGTAGCCCAGGTTCAGAGGCATGTTTGGAGGTACTTGCTGTGAAGGCAAACTGTCACAGTTTGCAACTGGCACTGAATCACCTCCTCCCCCTCCAGGACCTACAGTTGCAGATGAGGCATCGCCTGCTGCTCGTTATGCTACACCATCCCTAACTCATACATCATCCACTACTCCTTTATTGGATGGAGGAGACGACCGTTAGCCTAGAGCTGAGGGACCTGATGGAAGAAAGTACATAACAATTGTCAATAATCTGTAAGTAAAATCACATTAAACATTATATATTATTAATTAACTTATAGGTTTAACAATTTTTTCATCGTATAAAATTAATTCTTAGATTAGGTTGATTCCGTTGGAACCATATTCCAGAAATATGACATCTAAATTTAAGGAAAGGATTGATATCCTGAGGGTTATGAGTGGAAGAACATATCTCAGGCTACAAATGGATTTTACTTTCAGGAGTTTGAGGTATAAGAATTTTTTTTTCTTTTTATATTGATTCGTATACATTAATTAGATAAATATTATTACATTATGGTAGTTCAAATTTTTTTCTTTTTATTTCAGAAAGAATTTTTCTGAGATTCTGGTTTTGACGTGATCATGCATAAGGTATGGGAGAGGCGAGCTCGTACACGTTATCGCGACTTTATTTGTGCGATACACAAGGCTAGTGTATGACCACCTTATATTTCAGAGCAAATATGGAGTCGTTGGCAAGAGTATTGGACAAGCCCTGAGGTAATGTCCATCTCAGGGCGTAACTCCACCAATAGACGTGGAACCCGTGAGGAGAGAGTCTTCCTATAAATACGGGAGGATCAATTACCCACCATGAGCATGCACAGAGACTTATAAGAATCTAAACTTGACACTTATATTGTAAATATTTTACTTTGTTATATTTCAATTTAAATTGATGAGTGAATGTTGAAATAAAAATATATGTATTATGGATAATAATAATGGTATAAATGTCTAGTGTCATATATGTCTGTGTTAAGTTATTTTATTTGTTCAACAGGGAAAATATCATAAAAATAGAGAAAACTTTACCAAAGTTTTTATAAAATCTAGTTCACTTTTAACATTTTAGGTTAAATATGCAGGAAAAGTCTATGGGCATGAGACCTACACCTACTCAGTGTTTTTGCACACTCGTACAAAGAAGCATGACATTGTGGCATTTGTTAACAATCGATGTAGAGAACTGAATGTATGCAAAATTAATGCTTTATTATTATTTCTTAATATTTATCACTTACTAATGTAAACATTATTTCCTAATAGGACCAAATACAAGAAACCAATCAACGACAGTCTCAGCAGAAACAACCTGTTGATGAGACTCAGATGTATCTTAATGTTGTGGGTGGTAAAGACCATCGTGGAAGGATTTTCGGGTTAGGTTTATTTGCGAACACATGTTATTTGCAATCCTCCACATCCAGTATATCAACATCTATTAGACAGTCGTGAACTGATCAAGTCAATCGGCTTCAGACAACAGTGGACACATTGATAGACTAAATAGCTCAGCTGAGACAAGAGATTGATGAGTTGAAGGTAAGGGGTAGTAGCACCTTAGAGCACCGGCGGTCACCAGGACATTAGGATTGTTGTAGTCATTTTCTTTGAATTACAAAGATTTTTTATGTACACTGTAATGTTTTCATTATCAATTAAGATTATTTTAACTTTTTATCATCAATCAACTTTTTGTTTAAACAAATTAAATATATAAATAAATAAAATTATTATGCACAGATAATTCATAAATGTTGAAATTATGCATGTATCATAAGATCATGAAATAAAATGTTATGTCAAGATATTTTAAAAAATTTCTTACTTTTATTTACTGACGGAATATAAAAGACCGTCGCAAAAAAGCACTATATTTACCAATGAAATACCTTAAACAATTGATAAATTGTATGATATTTACCGATCGTTCTTCTTCTTCCGTCGGTAATATTGAAACCTTTCCGATTATCTAAACTACAGTTTACCGATCGTTCTTCTTTTTTCATAGGAAAATGTACCGATGGAAAAAACCGTCCGTCGGTAAAATTTACCAACAATTACATCAGTCCATTGGTATACTTTACTGATGGAAGGACATATAAAAAGTCCATCGTTAAATTTACCTACGACCGTATTAACGACGCCATTGTCCGTCATTTTATTCCATCAATAATAATAATTTCTGATGGAATAAATGCGTTTACCATCGATTTTTTTGTCGATAAACAAGAGATTTCTTGTAGTAAGTAAAAAGGACTGACGAGAAATTTGGACACAAGCTAACTCTGAAGCTGTTGCCATCCAAGATTACTGGATGACATGGAGGAAGTTGCATTTGGCAAGTGCTTGATACAAAGCCACCGCAGAAACAAGGTTCTTGTGTTTTTTGTGCTTTTGTATGTGTTTGTTTCGGTTTGAATTTGGGAAACACTACCTCGCCTTAAATAAGTGCCATTATTGATCCTCGTCAATTACGCAACAGCAAGCCTGCTACTATCACAGACAATCATAATGCTAAGTTTTATGATTTCTTTCACCTCGTTCATGTTGTTTCTTCCACATAGTAAAATTAAGTTATTGTTCATAATCTATCCGACAAAGGAAGTGTGACATTAAACATATTTAATTGGAAATCTGTAGCTGGGTTTTAATTAAAAAAACATAATTTGGTGAATGAATTTTTATTCTCTATTAACTTACATACAAACACTTTACAAGATATTCTTATATAGATAGTACAGAAGCATCTAGTCATTAGGAGTTTGTTAATAAAATTAAAATAGATTCCTAACAACTCAAGAGTTGTTTTAGAAGAAGATCCCGATAGGTTGGTTTATTCTTCGATTGAGATTGGATAGTTTTAGGATATTGAGAATCGGCACATGTTAAATATGAATTTGATGTAGATGTGAATCAACAACCTCTTTGGATTGAACCACACCTCTATAAACCATCCTTATTACTCCCGATGGGGCTAATGTAATCTAGTCTTAGCTGATCTTAGTGGGCTTGCTTAATATCTCCCCTCAAACTATGCCAGGTGCCAAGGCATAGTTTGTTTCGATTCATAGCCAAAGATGTTTTAGATTGTGGCTTTTTAAAAATGTCAGCAACTTGATTTTGAAAAGACACACCAATTCTCCTAGAGCTACCTTCTACCTCACGAAATGATAATCCAACTCTAGCCTGGAAAATAGGATTAATTGTAATGATCAATGTACTCAAATTTTCATAATATAGAGTGGGTGGAATTCTTTGAAGAATAGCCAAGCCTTGGAGGACATATTTGAGCCAAGTTAATTCGTTGAGACATTTGCCATATTCAACTTTTGTGCTTGATCGAGAAACTGTATGTTGTTTCTTTGAACTCTATAAGATATTCCATTAGCACCAAGATAAGAACAAAAACCAGAGGTAGAGCATCTTATCATTGTGTAACCTCCGCAGTCTGCATCAAAAAACCAAAAAGATCAAGTGTGGTATTTGCTTGAAAATTAATACCAAGGTCTAAGGTTCCTTTTACATATCTAAGAATTCTTTGGATAGTTTGAAACTAAACTCAGTAGGTGCTTAACTAAATTAAGCAGGATAGTTTACACTAAATGTAATGTTAGTCTAGGTGAATATCAAGTACTATAATTGAGCAACAAGGCTTCTGTATAACGTAGGATCTGAAAAGGGTGGACTATTGGAGGAAACTTTTGAGTTTTAAGGGTAGTGGCGTGGACATGGGGTTTGCAATCAAGAATATTAGCTTTGTCTAATATGGTGTATGCAAAGTGACGTTGTAACATATACATGTGATCTCAATTCCCACAAAGTGATGAATTTCACCCAATTCCATCATTTTAAGCTCTGAATTAATGTAGAGTGCTAATGAAATTATTGAGTAAGGATGAGTCCGATCTCCAGTCACCAGTATATCATCAACGTATAGAACCAAAAGGATTGAACCTGTGGCACAGTGTAAGATAAACAATGATTAGTCAACCAAGCATCATTTGAAACCAAGTTTGAGCAAAAAAGTGCTAAACTTTTCGAACCAAGCTCTTGCTACTTGCTTAAGCCTATAGAGTGATATGTGCAACTTACAAACATATATAGGAAGTTGGGGATCTTCCAGACTTATTGGTTGCTCCATAAAACTATCCTCCTTAATATAGCTATGTAAAAAAGCCTTTGTATAGGTCAGTTCTTAACAAGAGCCACACTAAGTATTATACGAATAGTACCCAGTTTAATAATAAGCGAATATGTTTCATTATAATATCTTTTGGCAACAAGTCGAGCTCTCAGTCAATCTAAGTCACCATTAGGTTTCAATTTGGCTTTAAAAACCCATCGACAACCTGTTACATTCATTTCTGGCTTACGAGGAACAAGAGTCCAGGTGTTAGTTTCATTTAAAGCTGAGATTTCTTCATTCATAGCATTTCGCCAGCCTTCATGTTTAAGTGTAATTTTTGGTGACTTAGGTTCCAAAGGTATTTGCGTAAGTTGAGCGTTCAATGCATACCTGGGATTATATTGGGCTTACAAATGCCTGATTTTGAGCGCGTTATCATGGGATGTGAAGCTATTTTTGTTGAACTATTACTTATGGCACTTGAGGAGCTTGATTCAATTGAGATGCTTGTGTTTGAAGTTGCTGAAGAGACCTAATTAATTATCAAGGTCACGAAGGTCTGTTGTTTCTGGTGACGAAGGAGCATACTTGGGCAGGGACTCGTGAGTCTGTGAGAGCTGCTCAATCGAACCTGTTTGTCTTGGGAATCAAGGCTTCAGCTCGAGCAGCGATTCACGAAACTGTGAAGGTTGTTCACTGAACCTTATAGAGTCATCAACTGGTTCAGTTTCAATTGGGGAAGGTACTCCTTGACTTTTAGTCATGTAGATTACTTTGAGCAACCTATTGAGAGTCATTTGTGCTCGAAAAAATTCAAGTTTCAATCACTGGTGTAGCATCATCATCATGTCGAGGAGTAGCACCTGATTGAGTATTTGTGCCTTCAAGATAAGAATTAACATTAGTGCTTATTGTGTTTGGAACCGTAGCTAAAGGAAAATTAGAGGAAATAGTGGCATGAGTTTTTGATTAATCCCTGTAGCACCATATCTTCTAAGAAAGATTTCAACCTCTAGAGTTGTCATCCTCATATTAACCTTACAAGGCATTGACTTCTTATCAAAGATTACATGTCTAAACACAAACAATTTCCTTGAGGAAGGAGCATAACAGTTATAGCCTTTATGTTTGTCGCTATACCCAAAAAACACAGAAGGCACTGATTTCAGATCGAATTTGCCCTTCTTTGTGTCCCAAGTGTAAGGAAAAAACCTGCACCCATAGATTCTGAGAAGTGAGTAATTAAAGTTTTTGTTATGTAATTTATTGAATGGAATTTCAAAGTTGATAGACGAGGAAGGTAAGCGATTTAGGAGGACTGTTGCAAAGGCTTCAATCCATAGAAATTAAGGGAGACCACTATGGATTAACATTGTTAATTCTAGTTCACGAACTACATGGTGTCACTGCTCTACAATGCCCTTTTGTTAGGAGTACACGGACATGATAATTGATGTCTAATGCCTTCTTGTTGTAAAAATATTGCCAAAGCATTGTTTACAAATTCTCCACCATCTGTGCTGAGAGTTTTTATCAGACGATTAAATTGCCTGCATATAAACTTCTCCAAGGCAATAAAGACATTTGTAAACTGATCTTTATGTCGCAAGGGTATAAACCACATGAAACGACTAAAATCATCAATAAGTAAAGCATTGAATAGATATTTTCCAAAAGACAAAACAGGAGATGGTCCCCAAAGATCACAATGAATAACTTCAAAGAGTTCACAAGCAGAATTGTCTGATGTAACAAATGGCAACTTATTCATTTTGCCTAATAGACAACCAGCACACATTGGCGAATCCTTATTCTTAACTAAAGCATCAATTAAATTCAAGAACTTAAGTTTTTGAATGGAAGAGGCTTGCGGATGATCAAGCCTGTTTATTTCCACCAATGACATATAGGTCGCCTTTACGCATTCCTCTCAGCAACTATTTCCCTGTCGCACGCTCCTTTACATTAAAAACTTGTTAGTAAACTCACATTTCACTGGAAAACAAATTTATTGCAAGCTCGGGAACAAGTAAATCATCTTTAAGGATAATCCATCGCCTACCATAACTTGATCACGACCATGATATTCTTTTGAGTTAGAAAATAATTTTAAATTATTAACCGCGTGATTAGTCGCACCTATGTCGACGGTCCAATGAGGAGCAGGGAGGTTTGTATTCACATCGAGGGCTTGTTGAATTTCAACCTCTGTTGCTACTAAGGGAATATCCCAACAGATTTTGGTAATATGCCCTTTATGACCATAAAACTGACAAGTTTCGTTTTAATAAAGTTCACGCTGCTCCCTGCCACGATTATAATCACTTGCAACAATTTGATTTTGTGCATTGTTAGGAATAAAGCCACATCCACGAGAATAAAAAGCACCTGTATTGCGTTAAGTTACATTGGTTTTTTGGCTGGCGAAGGCAAACTGCCTAATAGGTGGGGTTTCTCAACGCTACTGCGACTCTCGTAGTGTTGAGCTGCGTCAGGATCTCGTTATATGAGGGTAGAGGAGGCCTTAACATGGTTGGCGGTAATCCAGGCCAAGATTGCAAAGCAATGCATGTACCTTGGCTTTATCTCAATTCGAGTGTACTATCTTCTTTCTCATTTCGAGGAAAAGGTGCGGGAGGAAAAGAAAACAACGGAGGGATCCGAA
>JANVCQ010000008.1:16446247-16481510 GCA_025531925.1 Erythroxylum plowmanianum | reverse complement strand
GAATCAAAAACTTTGGACATTTCATAAAATATTTCCAAAAATTTTTAAAGCTCAAATAATTTTGATGTATAATTTTTAATTTGATGCTCTTCATGAGTATTCATTGTTACTGCTATAATTAGAGATTCTTCGTAAGGATTGCTTAACAATAAAAAAATGATCTTTTATATTTTTAAATAAAATAAATAAATATTTCGAAACTACTAATCTTTAAGAAATTAAATATTCCTTTCCAAAAATAAATAAAAATAGAATGGAGCTATTAACTTTCCTATAAAGGAAGTTCTATCTGAATTCTTGCATAGTTTGAGTGAGAATAATTTCACAGATACTATATTAATTTTTTTTTTGCTTTATATCATTAGGCTTATGATGATCTTTTTATTTATTGTTGAAATGACTTTTTAATTCTTTCCCATTTTCACTAATTAATTTTAAAAGATGATTCTAAAATATTAATTAGGAAATTAACGAACTTTGGAGACAGTAATCTTCTAATTTAGATGATTGACATAATTCTGTACTAAATAGATCTATCCTACACCAAACGTTGTAATGGTATTAAAAAAATTCGAATTCTAACCCTAGCTGATTCTAAAATCATAACATTTACTTCTATGGATTTTTCTTCTTTATAATTTATTCCAACCTTTTGATTATTATTTTCTATAAATTAAAGAAATACAACTCGAAGGCAAAAGAAATTAAAAACTTTATAAATTTCAAATCCTAGTCTTTTACATTACACCGATTACTCCACTCCCAACGTCATTACCAGCATGGCCGCAACCTCTGAAACAAAATCATGGTAATTTGCATAGGCCCATTACTCCCCTAATCTAATCAACCACATCATTCCCCCAAAATGCCAGTGTAATTGTCACCACTATAGGATACCTAAAGAATTTGCTTGGATGATTCAATATTAATTAAACTACAAAAACTTGAGCGCCAGGGACCCGTCAACCATCTTCCCATTCTTTTCAACTTACAAAGAAGTACGTGCCTCCTCCTACCGGAAAAAAGCAAGTGAATGTTTAAGGGAGCGACTGAAGATTGTACAACAAAATTCTTACTACAAACAAAAATTTAGTAGGATTTGTGAACATGCTCATCTCATGCTACCAATAAATTAGAGCATATTAACAGTGTTAGATGATCCCCTCTAGCCAACCTAATAGTAGTTGTTACTCGTCTTTACAATAGAAAGGTTCAAGTACTTCACACACTTCTTGAAAGGACACCAGCGGCAAACAGAAGATTCCTTCTTGAAAACTGCCACCAACATGAGATGCAAACGTTACAACAAGGAATAACCAATTATAAGATAACATAACTGACATGGACAAGGCAATTACCCTCAAAGAGTAGACTGGGGTTGACTTTGTTGGAAGAGTTTTCAGCGATCTCAATCTATTTATATTCCCAGTTTTGCTGATCAAAGGAACATAGCCATTAAGTGGCCAGCACAGAAACAGTTGAAAAATATGAGAAAAGCAATTGCATGAGATTTTTTTAACATTAAACACTTACTTCTCGTCAGTTCTTGTCACCTTTGCACTTGAAGCTACATCCCATAATTTCACAGTACAATCAGCAGAACCAGACGCAAGAAGTGAACCTTCACAACTGACGACAGAAGAATCAAAAGTTTAGAAATTATTCTAAACTTACAGTCGCTAACTAAAACTTCCATTGCCAAAATGCCCAAGAATTTTTAAGGGCTTTATAGCGGGAAAAAAAAAAAAAGAAAAAGCACCTGAAAGCAAGGGTCCAGACACATGAATTGTGCCCCACCAAAGGTGAAACACAGCGGCCACTTGACAGGTCCCACATCATGATTGTACCATCTTCATCACCAGATGCCATATAACGCCCATCAGGAGACAAAGCCAATGATAAAACCATACTACGGTGTCCAATAAATATTCTAACACATTCTCCACTCTGTACATCCCAGAGTCGAACAGTTTTATCACTAGAGCCCGTAGCAATATAGTTGCAGTTGGCATGCCATTGAATACACTGTCATTGTACCAAGGTCAAAGAATTAGTAAGTATATGGAGCAAGTTGCCCCAAAAACCATTTATTTAGCTTAAAAAAGAAAATTAACTAAAATGCCCAAAGAAAATTAAATTTATTCTAAAAGGAAAAGCTACAGAACTTTTTTCCATTTGACATTTCTTTTCCTTTCATTAGAAAATGCTAATCATGCTAAAACTGGATGAAAGATCAGCTAGAATTGAAAGCACTATGCTTCTTTTACCACAGCACATTGCTGAGGACATGCCACGAAACAAGTGAAGCAGATTTTCAGAGATTGGTAGCAGAATGTAGAAAATCATTAGCAGTAACAGGATTTTACTGTCTAGAAAAGCAGTTATACAAGGACCCTAAAAGTACCAACAGAAGAACCTTGACGGAGAAGTTATGAGTAGAAGACCAACTAATACACACAAGATTATCTCACAGTTTCAACCAAGTACTAAAGTCAAGGAGGTAACAAAACCAGTCTCTATTCATTAAGTAACCAATCATGACTATATCTTTACAGAAATTTAGAAATATGAGGATGATAAACTACTGTGAAGCAGCTACTAAGTAAACAAAACATTTCAGGAGTCTATATAATGTAACAGAATCAGGATGGCACAAATATAAATGATAGGATAATGCAGAAAATACTAACATCAACATCAGACAAGTGACCAGCCATTATCCTTAAAGGTTGAATTTTGTCCATAGACCAAATCCTTGCGGTACGATCATGTGAAGCACTTGCGAAGTAATGTCCTACAGGACTAAACTGCAGCACCAAATTAGAAATTCATGAGAAGTTTCCAAAGGAACTTTTTTAAACTGTCTCTAGTACCATCTATGGCCATCACTCCCCGGCTATGAGGGCTCAACTTTCTGCTGTTAAGAGATGCCACCATCCAAAGACAAGGGCCAACCAGACATAATAATGAAAATAAAATCCTATGCTGGAGAGTAAAATTCATACCTGAACATCCCATACTGGGTAATTATGGCCCTTGTAGCATACAAGATTGGCATTTAGTTTTGTGCTCCATAATCGAACTGTAAGACGGTAAAATAGTATTTCCGCAATAAATTTATAGGCAAAAAAGAAAAATAGAACTACCAAGCAGAATTGAAAAAGTGGATGGGCCCACACGGATATAACACTAAATTGACAGTCAGGACATACTTGTTGTGTCTGCTGAAGAGGACAGTAAAAAGTCCCCAAGGGGACTAAAAGTGGCTGAATAAACAGGTCCTGAATGGCCCTGAAACAATGTATACGATCTTTTATCACCATTTGGCGCCACACGATGGTCACTTGGTGCAGAGTCTGTTTCAACCTGAATAGCAGCTGAAATTGAAAACTAGTTTAGCAAATGTTCCTTTTTGCCCAGAATGTAGACTCATGTATAACGGACTGTTATCTAACTGCAGCTGCAATATATATAACAATAAATGGAAAAAAATTATTGTAAATTTTAAGGATTAAAAAATACCACATGTGCTGAAATAAATGAAAGACCAACCCAATGCTATATGTGACAGTATTAAGCTCCTTGTCACTTTCTTAAAATGATTTTAGACCCTAAATGATGAAAACAAAAACAGCAGAACAAGTAAAGTTTTACACTGATAATTACTGAGAGTGGTCAGCAGCAACATGTTTCAAAATCCAAGATAGATGAGATGTCTAAAATTCTTAATTTTTCATTTCCTAAAATGAAGTACGAACATAAATATGAAAATCTTTCTGTCTAATATATTGCAATAAATCACTTATAATTGTTGCTGTAACAGAGATCATATGCTGGACATGTTTTCATTTATCATGAAGCATCAGCATATTCCAAACCTTGAATATTTCTAATAGAGCTAATATCACATTTCTGAAAAATGAGCACATAAAAACTAGGTCCTAGTTGTCTAGACTTACAACTGCCAGCCTGTTGACCAAGTTTTGCCATATCCCAAACCTGCGGAAGCATAGCTCAGGTTTAGCAATTTCTTTTCATCAACATGGTACTTGTAAGGTTTTACTATGATATAAGATAAAACCTTCAGTGAGGAGTCTGAGAATCCACCAACAACCAAAGATCCATCATGGGATATTGAAGAGCAATTTAGACTGAAACGGATGTCAAACAACAGAATAGGGAATTTGAAGTCATACTTTTAAGAGAAACATTATCAAAAAATAACTTGAGAAAAATATGATAGGAATTACCCATTATGAGTGTTGATAAATGTATAAAAGCTAACAGATGGCAATGTTGCACTACTCAACTGCACACGGTTTCTCAAGTCCTCAAGGATAGACTGCTCAACCTCTATTGGCCTGTACCAATTA
The DNA here is from genome assembly GCA_025531925.1 of Erythroxylum plowmanianum. Lineage (NCBI taxonomy): Eukaryota > Viridiplantae > Streptophyta > Magnoliopsida > Malpighiales > Erythroxylaceae > Erythroxylum > Erythroxylum plowmanianum. The sequence goes on along the minus strand of JANVCQ010000008.1, from coordinate 16,477,137 downwards.
TAGGTTATCAGATACAACACGTTAACCCTCTATTACAAACATTGTTTGATTTTGCACAAAATATAGTCACCATGTGTGTGTGTTTAATATATCTGAATGTGATCGACAGCCAGTGAAGAATCACTAATATCAAGTTGGCCATTAATGACTAAACAGATCAAGAAATATACATAAATCAGGCTTCTGGTACAAGGATGGAGCAGTAAAACCTATAAAAACACACTTGCAGTTTGCAGGGGGACTAGGTGCGAGAAAAAAACTTCCGAGTTTAGATTCATGAGAATCAAAAACCACTGTATAATACTTGATTCCACAGAACTCTCTACAAACGTCACCCCATCATATCAAAAGCTAAGTCATTTGCTTTTATTAACCACAACTTCCTAACAAAGGGAATGGACATCAAGCATCAAGGCATGCCAAGCCCAAGATACTATCTTCAGAGTGAACCATGCCTAGAAAACTCAATTTTGAAACTTTCATTGCAGGACAACATAGCCTTTCCTACGGCACACATAAATGGATGAGCACATACAGTGAGGGAAGGGACATAGGGTATCTAGAAAATACATTACTGGCAAAGGAAGCTCTGGTTTAACTCGCGGAGCCATAGATGTAGCATTAGTCTCAGGGCGTGCAACCTTCGCTGTAGCATTAGCAGCTTTGTCTTTTTTCAACTTTTTAGCTGAAGGACCTTGCTTTCCGCCTTCTACATATTTTTTCTGAATATCAAACAGAACATCAACATAGAAAAATTACGTCTAGACCAGTCAAAACAAGCTGCAACAGTGAGAAACACACCCTTCCCACCACTAGTAAGTTCCCCCTCTGTCACCCAGCAAATGCACTTGCATTAAATCATGCAACTACAAAGAAATCGATTAATCCTACCTTGTTGTCCTCCATTTCTCCCTCTTTAGCATCACCTTCTGGTTTTTCAGAATCTGAGAGCAGACCCCCTGCTTTCTCTAAGCGTTCTTCCAAAGAATCTTCAAGCAACTAAAAACAACAAACAATGTACTGTTAAAAGAATCTTACAACCAATCAATATAAAATATAAATAGAAGCAAAAAGTTTTGCTTCTTAAAAGTCTGGCTTGCTTGTTATTGAAACTTCGTCTATGTTGTAGATAATAACGAGTAGCTCCTACATTCACAAACCTTACCTAACAAAAACATGCAAAATCAGCAAAAAAATGACAAGACCTGTCATAGAATTGAAATGTATTGACCACAGCTCTCACTCAACCACACTATAAACATCAATACTTTCTCAACACTGCCATGAACAGCTTGAATATGTTCTCACTACATGGATATATAAAAAGATATCTGTAGATGTGCTCCAAGTGAAAAGATCTCAACATGATACCTTCTAAAAACCTAAAGCAATAATCCATTCAGTTTTTCATGTTCATCCAGACCCAAAAGTTTCCACTATCATGTTTTACTGAGATTTTCTGCATTCATGGAGACATTTCAAAGATCCATACACAGTTGAATAATAAGACAAACAAAATTACAATTAAAGCCGTCTAAAACTTGGAAATAAATAAACCAAATAAGCACAACTCTTAATTTTCATACATGTTGCTTTGAATTGCCAGTCACAACATCCACAATGGAACTGCATATTAGTTGTTTCTATTGCTATATAGCAACCAGATGCTTCTGGAATGTCCCTAAACTTGGTGATAATAAGGAAAAAAGATTTTGCCATACAAGCAGTATGCTTTGCCATCCCAAAATACACGAGTTCATGTTAATGACATTAAGATCCAACAGATATCTAAGATATCCAAGTTCTTTTTAATAATCAGAAGTTTCACATACATTTAAAAGCAACAAATTGCTTTCGTTTTAGAAAGGAAAAACTGAACATTTAGCAACTTAGAACTTCCATGTACTCACCCCCCAGTGGATTTCTCTTTTATTTATCAGATTAGCTGCATCCTGATTACTTCCAATAAGTGATACAGCCTCAGCATCATCAGAAATTGAGCTAGGTTGTCCAGGAGAAACTGCCAATGGAAGGAAATTTTTGTGAGTCCAGTAAGTTCTATCATGAATAAAAAGATTCACATGTAACTGCATTGACATATGATTAGTTACACCTTGGAAGTTTATATGCTCATTGACGATTCCCAGCATCAGAGTGGACTTTGTTTTCCGTAGATATTGCATCAGGAGCTCATTGGAGTACTGGCAATTCAATTAACAGTACATCATCAAGAGCTTACACAGTTCAACTTTTTCACTTCAATCACATAGATAGATGTTCAACAATAATCAGACTCTAACATGGTGCAAAGAAAAACAAAATGTTTGAAAACAAGCAATTTGATAAAACTTATCAAATCTAAACTTTCATGTCACCAGTATGTGGCACTGAGCTCATAGTCCTCTCATATATTTAATTAATATAGGACCTGAAAGAATATATCAGAACAACTCAAGTTGTAATAATGAACAGGAACACTTAGCAGTATAGGGTTTGGTAGTGACTATCAATCAACCGTAGTTAGATAGAGATATTGAAAGAGATCCTCAAACATTGAACGTTGCAAATGTTTTGAAGATACTTCTGGCCCACGATCAGAGATCAATTCAGAATTTGGATCACTAGAGCATGTAATGTTCTTGGAGATCAGTTCAGGATTTGGATCATCAGACCATACAATGTTATACGAATCCAAGAACGTTATATGGTCTAATGATCCAATCACCCAAAATGAATGAAAAAAAGTACTGTGTTTTAACGTAAGTTGACATCTAGATAAACAGTGTGAATGATTAGATAAACTAAAATCATAAAAGAGAAAGGTATTACCTGGCATAGTTTGATATTAACTTTGCAGTGTCTAAGAGAATGAGCAAATTCCATTTCCTGAAAAAGTAAGAAAAATAAGGCTCCAAAAAACGGTTCAACGAGAGGAAGGGTGAAATATATTTTAAAAAGAGTTTTTTTAACCTCGAGGTGAGAGGGAGAAAGAACTCCTTCCAACTTCTGAAGGTCTCGTGAGTGCATCATTTCGTGGTCCTCGCGGAAGGTATTGAAAAATGTTCTAGCTGGGGACAAAATCAGTAAACAAGGCCACACCTTCCGTTGCAATAACAGTAGAAAAGAGTAGAGACACAAGAACAATTACCCTCTTGGACGTATCCTTTAGCTACCATATCAATGTAACTGTGGATAAAAACTGGATAGAGCACCCGAAGCAACTCGTGCTGCATAGTTTGTTGAAAAGAAAGATATACAGACAAAGTAATTCAGCGAGATATGGAGAACAAAAAGAAAACAGTTTAGAGTTCAAAAAAGCTTTAAAAAACATAGGAGTAAACGTAACCTTGTACAAATCAAGTGAACTATACGCCCAAGACCGTAGTTTACTGTACTCATCGTGGTACTTTGCAGGAGTATCCTCTGACCTGGAAGGAAATAAATATGTGAAAATCCAAAGAAGAATGTGGATTGAAGAAGAGAATAGAAAGAGTTAACTGGTAGAGCGAGAGGAGGAGAGCGGAGAGGTCGGGATCATCGAGAGAATGAGAATTGGAGGAGGAGTTGATGTTGTGAAGCTCGTCTTGAAAAGCAAGCTCCGCTTGCTTGAAACCCTTTTTCCTCAGGTATGTCTCCACAAACTTGACAATTTGTTCTTCGTCCATCGTCCTGCTGCTTCGTCTTCAAAACATACGCACACCACTTTTCCCCTCTTTTGAAAGACCTATGGCTATGGCTATGTCTGTATCCGTTGAGGTTGAACCAACCTTAATAATCAGGGCAGAAAGCCCAATTCAATTTTTATGCCAACGACCAGGCACAAAAACTACCGTTGCATTTGCATGGGTAACGGCCCAAGGATAGATTTCATATATTTCTGTTACTAATTTTTTTTAAGAATTCAGGCCGAAGCCCAAAATCCCGTGAGCCAGTTCATGGGCTGTTTAATTGATCAACCAACGGATAGTTCACATGAGAATAAAGAGGAGGAGGATAATGAACTGCCAAACCTTCTTTTCCTATGTGAAACATGTATTGTTTGGTCCTACGCAATGACTTGCTAAAGCATAAAAAAGTGTCGTTTCATTGAGTTATTGATTAACTACGGTTTATGATATGTTCATAGCAAGGCGAGTTTCACGTGTACAACTAACTCATCAATTTGATGTAACCTGTTGGCCATAAAGGTTGCTTCATTGCATCCATGATCCATTAATTCTTAGTTACGGTTTTCGTTAACACTTTACTCTCATGCACTTTAACTTGCTCTTGTTGGAAGCTTGGGAATTTATGTAAAAAAAAACACACACACACACATACACTATTCCTATTGTCAGAAAACAAAATCCAACTCATTTAACACTATTAATACACGCCTCAACGCAGCCAACATATTTTACTATTAATACTTTTGCCTCGGTAATATTTGTTTATTTTTTCCCAATGCTCTTACGTTAAATCATTTGTTTAATATTAATTAAAGGCACATAAGTATCCATGGGTGACTAGCTATCACTTGAATATTTTTAGTTAAGTTATAAGCTCCTTTAATACAACACCTCAAAATTGAAACTTTTTTAGTTAGGGAATGGTAATAAGTTAGGCTCGAATTTAGACCGACTTAAAACTCAATTATTTTACTTAAAAAATAATCTAAGACTTGAATATTTCAAATTTGAACTCAATTAAAAATATACACTATTTTAAATTTTTAATTTCAAAAATATTAACATTCGATGTTAAACCTATTTTTGGTTAAAAGCCCTTTACAAGACTCGATCCATCAATTAGACCAACCGTAAAGGACGTTGGTGCTTCTTTTGAGTGCGTTGAAAAGCCGAAGCTGGCTGACTAGCAGCCGTACTCAAGGGGAGAATTGAACCTCAAATTAGTCCTTTTTGCTCTCATTATAGGGCGCTAATGATGGATCGTAGATTCTAATGTCACATTTACTTTGTTGAATTAGAATAAAATATGCAGTGCCACCAACTGCAAACACTTTTACCAGTAAGATTATTTCCATTCTTCATTGATAAAATAAGTTGGATCAATTTAATCCATTAGTAGATCTTCGGATAACTAACTAAAATAATGCAGATTAACAAAACTAATATAAAATCAATCGGTATGTTTATATTTTTTGAAGTGCCAAGAAGAAGATAACAAAAATATAAGGTAAGAAGCATCATATTAAATTTAAAGATGGACAGACTAAATTGAAATAATCTGAAATTTGAAAGGGAAATTGATATTTTTTTATTACTTATTTATAACACGTAACATTGAGGTTTCAATTCTCATCAAATTCTCAAAAAAAAAGTATTATTATCTTTTATAGGATAAGAGAAAAAAGTTGTAGTTCTAAAAAATATCAAATTTTACAAAACTACTCAATGTTTGATAAATTCTCTTCCATTGAAATTTCCACACCTATAGTTTTAGGTTCTGAATGAGTTATTTATAATCAAATTCTTAATAATGTAGTTTGATTGGGAGGGAAGGGAAACCTTATCCATATGAAACGATGAGAAGTCTTGGAATTGACGAAACGGCACGGAGGCTTTCTATCCTTCCGTGAAATTGTCGGGTTAGGTATGTACATATGGGCCCCAGCCTACAGCGACGCTAAGGCTAAGCTGAGTCAGAAAAATGAAATCTTCCTCTTCAACGGCTCATAGTGCGAGTGTGTCATGCATGAGGTCACTCCAACTATGTCATCAAAGAGGTGCGTTATTTTCTTTTGATTTTCTCTAATCTACGTTTCCAAATTCTTCTAAGAATTTAGTCAGTACGTTTTAGGGTTGGATTGAGCAACGTTAAAAAGATAGAAGCAAACTTTAGTTACTCGTCAATGGATTTGATCACACATCACAAAGTCTAACACGCTCGACCATTCAACGTGGGCAAACGCCATTACACCATGTGTCCAAAAGACATAACCCGAAAGACACTTTCGAAAGAAAATTAGGGGAACTTTTAATTATGCCGACGAACAAAAAACACGAAACACGAACACAAATGCAAATAGTTCAGCAATCCAGTGGCTATTACACGAACACAAATGCAAATAGTTCAGCAAATCAAGTGGCTATTACACGAACACAATTGCAAATAGTTCAGCAATCAAGTGGCTATCACATTCGGCACTTGGTCCTCTTCTTCTTCTTTTGATAACAATTGATTGTGGAAATTCCTTTAGGCTTGCATCACGAGTGACACGCATGGGTGTTGATGTCATGGATTTCCACCAAAATCTAATTTGCTCCAAGTGGTAGGTTTAACGACTTCATCATCAAACTTTTTCCTGTTGACTCTGCAACTAGGGTCCCTCCTCCTGCACATATTCCAGCACGCACTGGACCAGCAGTTGGAGCCCCTTTGTTTTTTTGTTTTTGTCCTGCTCGTGTGTTTACTTTTCAAAATAACACAAGTTGTGGAAGAAGCAGAAGTTGGGTAGCTAGAGAGGTTAAACCTTGTGGATTGGCGGTTTCTCGGACTTATTAATCACATGTGAAGTTATCTAAGATGAACTTCAATTTTAAGCCATAATTATTTGCCTTCTTTTTTGGTTAAACCACCTTGACATCATATGAGCAACCCACTAATCTAGATTCTAATTGGATAGGACCTTTATTGATTGCAAAGGTTTTCCTTGCGAGATTTAAAGTGATTATTTGCCTTTTTTTTGTTAAACCACCCTGGCATCATATGAGCAACCGACTAATCTAGATTCGAATTAGATAGGGCTTTTACTGATTGCAAAGGTTTCCCTTGCGAGATTTAAAGTGATTATTTGCCTTTTTTTTTTGTTAAACCACCCTGGCATCATATGAGCAACCGACTAATCGAGATTCAAATTGGATAGGACCTTTACTGATTGCAAAGGTTTCCCTTGCGACATTTAAAGTGACTTTATTTTCAAAACTTGAACTTAAAACCTTGATTAAGGATGGAGAAGCAGGTGCCACTCCGCTACAACCATGGTTGATATAGCAGAAATAAAAAGATAATTAGTATTCTAAGTAGTATGACTGCTAGCTAGGACAAGTACAACATACTCTCTGACATATTTGTCAATGAACTATGGAAAGTCACACTTTTAATTATTTGTAGATACTTAATTGGATCAGATCTTATGTTCCGGTTATGGTATTCCTATTACGTTTTAATTCACATATTTATATGAATCTCATATAAATATATAGGTGAGATTTAATAAAATATGGTTAGAACGGAGTAATTAAAACAGAGGATTTGATGTAGTGAGTAACAACTAATTATGTTGTAACCATTTGAAAACTCCATAATTATTATAATAAAATATTTTTTAATACATCAGTATATATATAATTTAATTAATTGAAGTACTATTAGCCTGCCAACGATAAAATACAGGGTGGAGTTTAACGTATGCTCTTAAGAAAATATCTCATCTGGTTGAAGTCTAAAGATGACGAGGAGTGGCTTGTGCCAGATGACGCAACCATCACACCATCAGCAACATGTTGCAAGACTTCGTCACCATTAGGTGCGGTGGACATTGACAAGCTAACCGCTAGCTCCATGCCGTGCTTCTCCTGCTTTAATCATATTGCGCACAGGGAATGAATGACTTGAGTGGTTGAGAAGTCCCCCCTCAGCCGCCCCACTTCTCACGAGAAGAGAATGGTCGAGCAGGACAAGATCTATGTTTCTGGTCACCTTTGTCTTTTTGAAAGGCTCTTAACGGTTTTGCCACTATGTTGCATGGAGTGCGAGGTTGAAACTTGTATTTTCATTTCGATTTGTACTGTGTACTTGCTTAGACATAAAATACAAGTTGGGTAAAAGTTTCAGGTGAACATATTCATCATATTTTCATTGACTCAGCCATGATCCCGGAGACTCTTCAAACTTGCAATCGTTCTTGAAGGAATAAAAAAGATAAAAGTGGTTTGCATGATTGAACCCATAAACTTCAAATACATACAAGTTCTTAAATAAGTTGATTAACACCTTCTTTTTGACTAGTATGCATTCCAAATTAGCATCTAGAGGTTGAAGTAAAATGAGTGTGCCCCATAGAGATGAGTCTAGATAAGAAATTTTAATTGATGCAAAAGTTTTAAATTTTAATAACTCTTTTTTAATTTATATTATAGAAAATAGGGTTAATTCCATGAAAGTTCTTGTGTAAATTAACTGTATTTTATGAAAAAAAATTATGGTTTGAATTTATTTCCATCAAAGTTCATGTAGTTACATTAATATTTTATATTTTTTTCAACATGATGTTTAGTGCAAACTTAATTTTAATAATTCATAATTTAGTTTAACAGAAAGTAAATTTTGATTTTTCATAATTTAATTATTATGATCAAACCTCTTATGAAAAACTTATAACTGGTGATTATAGGAGACATATTTTCGTTTTAATGAAAACGCAAAGGCCAAAATTTTAGTAATTGAGATATGAAAAAGTAGATGTAATGTCCAACTTCTTGGTTAGTTGACGGACACACAAGAAACATGGCAAAGGCATATACTGTATCGTGGTAAGATTGTGACCTCAAGTATCTATGTCCCATAGCGTTAACAAATATTAAACCTAGAAAGTAAAGCGGTTGGTAAGTGTTAGGTAACTTTTATCGTGTTGTTCATAGGTGATGTTTTAGCGGAATGGATCTAACATTAATTACTAAATTATATGCTGATAAAATAATTTACCCTACTAGCTTATCAGACGTATTTCCAACTAGATTTAAAAAATGTATATAAAATAGTTGTTAATACGAGCCAAATGGTGTGAAAACACCTTTAGATCAAATCATATATTGATGGTTGAATTTCATAACTCTACTATGCCTTTGGGCATTAATTAGTCTCTTAGTTCTGTCTCCAGTCTACACTCTCGGACATGCTTGCAAACAAGAAATATAAAATAAACCCAATGATATAATCATTTTTTAGTGATTATTATTATAAAATAAGAAAATTTTTATTTTATTAAAATATTTTATTATTTATGATAGTGATGAGTACTAATAACTATCAAATAACAGCCATTTAATTTTTTTTGGCTTTGTGTTCACCATGGATATTAATCATTAACACAAAAGTACAAGTTTAAATAATTTGAAAGACTATTACCCAATTCACTTCTTTTGTAATTTAAATACTCAAAAGAATGATAGACTTAGCATAGTTTGTATAGAGAGTTGATCTCCCATGTAGAACACACAGCTTCTACTATTTACACAGCCACCAAAATCAAATGTCGAACTCTTTTCCTCAGAAAATTAATGGTAACTCGAAATCGAACTGCTTACATGAGAACGGGGAATGTTGCCTGCAAAACCAGAACATGCATATCTTAGAGATGAGCTTTTTGACTATATCCCCACAAAACCTTATATATCGCATCACAATGCATTAAAAATGTTCAGGTAGGTACAATAGGAAGTTATAATATTCAGGCGGGCTTATAATGTAACGAAGTAATGTGAATTTAGAGTTCAGGTAGGTACGGGAAGCGAGACACACGTGGACGATAATGTTGATCATATTCATTTTCCATTTCTTGCTTGTTACTAGGCAGGATAATTAAGAGCATAGCCTTTTGGAAGGTGTAACCCTATCGAAGTACATGAATCTGTTTATAGTTGCACGTTCTGCGATCTGCATATTGAATGTATGGTTAGCGGCGCATATGCTGAGTCGATGGAGACGCTACTTCTCTTGTTAAAACACGTAGAAAATGTCGGGAAAAGCGGTACATTCATTGAATTCCTTAACTAATCACTTCTGTGTACAAAAAAGCAAGATGTGAAACTGAAACTTTATTGAAGGGCGCTACGAATGATTCCACGCCTGACATTCACCTGCCTGGAAAAGTAGCCGTCAAATATCTCACGTGTTTCTTGTAATACGTGGCAGTATTTTAATTACATAAACATGAAATGACAAAAAAAAGTGAAAAAATTGTAGAAAATATCTGATTTTAGTTTATGTAATTTCAAACAAACCTTTTAAAGCTGAAACTGAGTGTGAATCTACCGCTGTCTTTATGAGAATTACTCATTGAGATGTAAGGAAGGTCTTTCTACAGTTTTCTCAAAGTATAAGCTCTCTTAACGGGTTATAGAATACTTATGCTTACAATTTATATGAACAATTATAAGAGACCTTAACTTTTATATACAACTTCCATATCAAGCTTTCTCATTACATACTTGATATGGGTTCAGTCCATACTGATTATGATTCATTTTTTACCTGGACTATAACCCATTAATTTAGATCATTTATTGAGTCATTTTATTATCTTTATCCGAATCAAATTATATAACTTAACCAATAAGTTAATTAAAAACTGAGAAATGTAATTAAAAATTGTCCAACTTTATGGGAAATTACAAAAATGTCTAACAATCTCCCCTAGGATAATACTTAATTGCAATGTTGATTCTAGTTTAAAAATATTTTAAAAATTCGATTAAGTTATACTACTGTATTAATCAATTAAGTTTAAAAAAAACAAAACATTTGATTCAAAGATAACGAAAGTCTATCATTTCGTCCTACAAGGCTTTCGATACCGAAAAGTATCAAATGCATGTATTATATACTACACAGATCCAATACAATCACGTATATCTAATACCTTACTAACATAAATGAGAAAATAGAGTGTGACAAATTAGGATGATACCTCTATAATCTAAATTATATCATCTTCGTTTACAGGTCTCAATTTCTCTAACTTTATGCTAAACCACATATGCTAACCTATATTAGAGAAATCCTATTTTCTCTTACCGAATACTAAGCAACATTAAAGAAAACTTATTTTCTCTCACCAAATGCTAAACTGCATTAGAGAAAACCTTTATGTTCTCCAATTGAATGCTAAATTGCATTAGAGAACCTTTATGGGAATTAAAAAACTTATATCCTCCTATGTCATGTCAAATTTCATGGATATCCGTTTAAAACCGTATGCATCTAAATAACATAGGCACAAGGTCAATCTATATATATTCCCAATGACCTTTAAATGCTTAAGATCGACACAAATCTTAAGACTTTTATATGTATTATGACAATAGACAATAACATGTATTGCTGAGGATAAACGATAATTATTTTTATTGATAAACCATCATACTGTCATAATACAACAAATGTGTAAATGTACATGGACAAACATAATGATTCCTTAACTAATAGTGTTTAAGGACGTTAAAGCACCCATACTGTATACTTGTGTACAAACACAAGTGGATGAAGTCCTTTAGTTAAAGGATCAACGATCATTTCCTCAATTCTTAAATGTTCCAAACTTTAATGTTACTTTTTTGTATCAACACCTTTATGACCAAATAATTGACTTTTAAATGCTAAGATCCTATGATATTCTTTGTTGTTATTAAACAACACAGTACGAAGATTACCACAGTACAACTAAATGGGTCTAGCTACTGAATCAACTATAGACAACTCAGAAATTAAGTTTTTGAGCTAACTGTCTGTGAAGCAGCCCCATAGCATACACTCTGCATGCATAGTCGAGGAAGTTATTCGTGTCTACTTGACATACTTCTACGACATTGCACCATCTAAAAATTTAAAACTATAACCTTAAGTGGACTTTCAATCATCCGAATACAAGGCTAAAATCTGAATCTGGATTTTCTACGAGGTTTAGTCTGTTGATTGTGCTATATGTCAACATATAATCCTCAGTTCCTTTAAGTATCTCAACACTCGCTAGACTGCATTCCAATGGTCTATACCTGAATTAACCAGATATTGACTAAACAGTCAATGCAATGTCCCGCCTAGTACATAGCTAAGCATACATTCGACTATCAACCGTACTAGTATACGGAACATTACTAATAACCTCTTTCTTTACTTTATTCTTTAGATACTGTGCCAAAGATTATCTCTCATTATGAGAGATAGGTGCTATGATAGGTTTATTGTTAACCGTATTAAACCTTTGTAACACATACTTAATGTATGCATTCTATGAGAGGCCAAATGAGTGTTGAGATCTGTACCAGTGAATCTGAATACTTAAGACAAAAGATGCCATGCTACGGTCCTTCATGTCAAAGTTCTTGACCAAAAGTTGCTTAACCTTATACAACATGGTCAAGTAATTTGACGTGAGCAATATATCATCCACATGCATTAATATGAAGATAATTTTGCTCCCCTTGACCTCATAGTACAAGCATTTCTTAATTTTATTTTCCATGAAGCTGAAAGAGATTATAGCCTCATCAACTATAAGGTATCACTTTTGGAAGGTTTGATGTAAACCATATATTAATTTGCATAAGCTGTAAACCATTTCAGTTCCATTTGGATCCTGAAATCCTTCAGGTTGTACCATATAGACCTCTTCATAAAGGTCTTTACTCAAGAAAGCAATTTTGATAGTCATCTGATGTAATTCTATATCATCATGAGCTACAATTACCTTAATCACTCAAAATGTATCCTACGAGGATACGAGAGAAAAGGTAACATAAATTCAACCTTTCTCTCTAAGTGAATCATTAGGTAACTGAGTGAGCCCATAAACTGTTGAACTTTATCCCGAAATTCTTTATGTCTAATTTTCATTTACAACTGACGAGTTTGTAGTTTCTTTGTAAATCAATTAGCTCTCAAATCTCATTATGCTTTTTGAATTACATCTCATCATTTATTGCATCCCACCACACATCTGTATTGGGTCCAAAAATAGCTTATGTAAAACTAACTAGATTCGAAACATGTCTAATATCATAGTCCTGTACACCTGATAGACTATATAATCAAATGGGATAGCAAGTTATCTCACTCTGGTGGATTTACCTAACTGCATTATATCTTGTAACCCTAGGAACCTCTGTATGTATAGGTATGAGTTTCTGTTCCTATATAGACATGATACAGAGACCTAGATCTAACGAATCTAATTGTATGAGTAGCGGGTACATAATAACTGTAGTATCCGCCCTACTATCATTCGAAGGGTCAAAGAGCCCACCATCATCATAAACATCGTATTCCATAAACTTAACTGTTTGTGGTTCTACTATTCTGGTCCCACCTTCTATACAGTAAAAGTTATAACTTTAAAATGGTCAAGGTATCTTACTAAATAACAATGAGTAGAACGACCATGCAATCTTTCTTTATAAGGATTATACTACCTCAATAGGGCAACCCATACATGAATATGTGCAAGGTTGAGTTTTCAAACTTCTAGATAATCAGGTAGAATAGCCCTATTATGCATCGACTTGTTCAAGCCCTTTAAGATGTGGTTACACCTTTCGGTAATACACCATTTTGCTTAGAACTACCAGGCATAATGAATTAAGTCATTATTCCAATTGATTCTATTAAAACATCATGTTTTTTCGTGATATTCTCCTCCACAGTTAAATCTGACTATTTTGATGAATTTTTCCAATTGGTTCTCAACCTTCAATCTTTAACCAAGAACATTTAACTGTAATGAGAATATCATCAACAAATGTCAGAATACATTTAGAATTGCATAATACAATTGTATAAGGATCACCAATATCTTTAGGTATCATACTCAATAAGTCAAAAGCAAGAGTTGACTTCAATATCCTTATTAGTCAACTTACTCTTGCAACAGTCAACACATGTTCCCAGATTATCATAATCTAGAATTGAGAAATGCTATCCTTGGTCAATCTCTCAACCCTAGCTCTGGAAATATAGCTTAAACTTTTATGCCACACCATGTATGACTTCTCATTCATCAAGGTTCTTCATTTCATAACTTGTTTGGCAAGATATGAAAAGGCATATATCTAATTCGGGCTAAGACATATTCTATACAAATTATATGACAAGAAAGTTATTCCATTATATTTTACATTAAATAACAACTGTACAACAAAAGCGTTAAATACAAAACATTAACCCTCTTTATCCAAAATTGATCAAAAGATCACATATAAAATGTCATGTAAAATCGAAATGAACCTTACTACAAGGCTCATTACATACATTCCCTGTAGATATTACTTCTACTTCTTCATTGCTGTGAATCATCAGTTTCTCCTTCCCTTTATTTAGCTTTATCTTGGATATAAACCCTTGCATCGTGAAAGCACCTTGATTAGATGCTCCACTATATGGCAACCAAATACTTAATGCCACTATCGCAAATTAAATTCATAAATTAATAAGACAAGGAGTTACCTGATGGTCACAGTCTTTCCTTCTAGGCTTTATATTGCTAGTTTCTTTATGTCATGTGGACCTTTACCTGAACTGATTTTACCAACATCAGCATGTGAAGAAGATTTGATCTTTCTACCTTTGAACTTAGCGAGTTTCATCTTTGCCTTCCCTTTAGTTGCTTCGAGGGATGTAGGAGTAGCAAACTTGAGTTTCTCCTCCTCAGCAATGCAATGGGCTATTAAAGTGTTGAAGTCCTATTCCTCATCTAGCGAGTAATTGGTCATCACCAGATTACTAAACTTTGGAGGTAGTGTGTTCAGAGTCTGGTGAACAATGAAGACATCAGGAAGAGGAATATTTAACATCTTCAATCTACTGTGAAGATGAATCATTCTTAATATATACTCCATTACTCCCCTTTCTCATGTATACCTTGTGAAGAATAATTCTTTCATTAAGGCACTTGTCTCAACATTAGGTGAGACTGTGTACCTCTGGGAGACATTAACAAGAAACTCCTTCGTTATGTCTGTGTTCGGAAGTCCACTTAGCAAATAGTCAGATATGGATCTCTTAATGGTCATCAAACATAATTTGTTAGACCAATCCCAGGCTTCATAGGCTGCTTTATGAGCTCTTGAGCTCATGGATGTAGGTGGAGATGGCCTATTCGTTCATTTCTTATTGAAACCGATCAGGGTTTCAATGGTGACACTGATTTTATTGACCGAAAACATGACTGTAAAATGATAATGTTTAAATCAGCATAAATGTAGGACAATAGTTATACTAAAAGTTATAAAGAATCCATTCACACATATTATGAAACACCTGTGGGCTAAATATGTAATATATGTAACTAGACCTTCACATAAAAGCGATCAGAGTACAAACCATTGACTCTCACGACACTACCACTTGTAAGTGAATAGATCATTCAAGCAACGATTTTTCTCTATCCAATGCCTTTATGCACATATCAAAATCTCATGTAAGGCCAACACTTGTGGGCAGAATACTTAAACATGAGACCAGAGACATCCCCTAACTTGTAAGCAGAAGAATTCAAAATACTGACTCGAAAGGACACTATGATGATTACATCCTCCTCAACACTCAAAAATTTCAAAAACACAAGGGATACATCTTTATATTATCCTCACATTCTTTATGGGCATATGGTATGTGACAATATAACATCAATAAATGCAAAAAATCAAATACACAGTCACATTGTTACACACTCGTGCTGAATACATTCTTTGAAAACTTCATTTGAGACTTTTGTAAAGGAAAAATCTCATTAGAGTGACTATCGTGCATCACCGGATACTGAATTGACCATCCGAGATACAAAACCCTCATGTATCTCCCTTATAGCAAGTTTGTTGCACAAAAATTCACTCAAAAATAACTTCAAAATGTCTTAAAACCTTTTCTGAGTAACTATCATGCAATCCCAAACACTAAACAAGAGACTTGGGATATGAAAACTTGAAGTATATCCTTTATGTGATGTCCAAAGCATGAAAATTCACTAGAAATCGGATTCATAACACCTTAATTCCTTTTCCTAGGGTTAGAAAAGTGGAAAAATTCACTTTACGAATTTTCCGAACTTAGAAATTGACCCAAAACACCCTAGGGCACCCTTACGAGAAATGTAAAATTTTTGTTTTTTTAAAAGCACTATAGCAATTCTGTAAGGTTGATGTATGCCGCACGTGTCGTGGAGGGCGTGTGAAGGATATGTCTCGCACATGTCGAGCACACATAGCGACGCGCAGATGTGCCCACTAATGTTGGTGCGTGCGTCGCAGGCGTCAGACAGCTGTCTGGTTAGTATTGTGCTACGTATTTGGCACGTGTGACACATGCACGATTTGTCTCGCGCTTGTGCACACTGTTCACTACACTTACCCGATTGTAAGGCTCACCCTCGTTGAAAAAGGTGATTTTTGATGAGTTTTGGGTCAGTTTTTTGCACTTCCAGGCTCGTTTTTACCCCATTTCTCAAGGTTAAACAAATGTATACTACTTTTAGGCAATAAAAAGCAAGAAAAGACCAAGAAACAAAAGTTAAATCTCCAAAAAGCTTTTGAGAGAAAACAAAAAATTCTTTGTTTTTAATCACCCGATTCTGTCACCGCTCTAATATCACGTGTAATATGTAACGGCACCTTAGTTATGTATCCTGGTTCAAACGTGAAAGGGCAAGAAATGAAAAAATGCAGAAAATACTTGATTTTGGTCTTCGTAACTTCAAACGAGCTTTCCGAAACTAAAACAAGAGCGAATCTACCTCCGTCTTCACAAGAACTACTCATCGGGATGCAGGTAAGGTCTTTCTATAATTTTTGCAAAACGTAAACTCTTTTAACATGTCAAAGAATCCTTATATTTATGATTGATATGAGCAACTGTAGGAGACCTTAACATTTATATATAGCTTCTATATTGAGTTTTCCCATCACAAACTCAATATGGGTCCAATCCATACTGATTGAGATCTATTTTTTACCCTGACTTTGACTTATTGATTTAGATAATTTATTAGGTCACTTTATTATCTTTATCTGGATCAAATTATGTAACTTAACCGATAAGTTATTTAAAAACTGAAAATGCAATTAAATATTATCCAACTTTATGAGAAATTACAAAAATATCCAACATTCCTCGCATCTGTTTCTGTGCTAAACCCCACAATTGTCGCTCCTAAACAATTGATTTGTTTTGTTTTTATTTCATTCCTATTGATTTATTTGTTTTTAATTCATACGAACGAACATTAACATGTCCATTTATTGCATTATTACATCTGACCATTTTCTAGATACTATTAATAACTTATTATAACTATATATTACTTTGACTGAAATTTAGAAGGAAAAGAGTAACAAAGATAGAATCAGGAAAAGAAGAAAAGAAGGAAGAAGAAGAAAACGACAGCTTGTATTAAAAGGGCATACTTTCTTGAAACTCATTTAGTTTTTTTTTTTGGCTGCAAAGGGAGAAAACAAAAGCACCCTAGCTAACACAGGGTTCTGCGGTACAAAGTGCCGTGCTTGTCTCGATGAATTTGGTCCCGGACGGTCACATGGGGTTCCTGCAGGATATGTAAGCCTAGACTGAAGACCACAGCAAGAGAGGCCAGCCAATCTGCATACTGGTTCCTTTCACGATACACATACTGGAGCTGCACCTCCCAGTCTTGATGTAATAATCCTTGTGTACCTGCCACCAACAAAATATCGTCAGTTAAAATTGATTTGGAAGAGGAGAGGATGTTAATAACCTCAAAGGAGTCCACTTCAAATATTACTCCTCAATAGCCTAGCATCCAAGTCAAGGTAAGGCCCGAGTGAGCGCCCCAAAATTTCGCAATTACAGGAAAACCTCTGCCGATGTAGTGAAGAAACCCTCCACACCACCTTTCTTGACAATCCCTTGTTAAACCACTAGCGGTAGCAACGTTAGACCCTCGTGTAAACGCTCCATCTGAATTTATCTTGACCCAATCCTTTGCTGATTTAATCTAACCAACTAAATTTCCGACAAATAAGCCTTGATTCTGCATGTCTGTTTAGTTTTTAAAAGTGACTTAGCAACTTCCACACAGAGTCCACACGTCTGAATTATCTTTTGATGTACATGTTTACGAGAAAAGGATACGACCTAGTGGCCTATTAAACAAATACAATTTCCTAGATACTTGTGAGTTGAACTTATAGTCTTTTTATATTACATGGCAGGACTTATTTGGTAGGTTACCCTTTCATCCTAGTGTGATATGGCTGATTAATTTCAAACTTGCGTCAAGAGTACATTACATCATGTTTCAGTTGTACTTACCGGGAAAGCAGAAATTATGGGATCGATGTAGGACCGGCAGCCTAGCTAGGACGTCTACAACTTTGTCAAGGTCTGGTTGCGACTGGAGTCAATATATCTATTCTTAAATTTGTCCAATTCCCAGCTGCTAGCGTCAGGATTCTGGAATCACTTGATCATGGACACGTCAAATTCCTAGGCCTAAATTCATACACGTATTTAGATAGTGATTCAATTCCAACTTTTACGTGTGAGTTCACATGCACTTTTCAAGCTATGACGACATGAACGTTATTTTGGCTGGTCACTTACGTTTCCCAAAAAAATTTACAATAAATGACGAGCCAGACTTAATTGTTCGAATTCCCACAGGATGTTGCTTTCCGAAACCCTAATAACGTGCCTTGACTGTCTGGCAATGGACTAAAGATATACTCTTCATCAATTTGATAAGAAGCTAATCGTCTTGCGAAATAAAATTTGTGGTCTTCCCAATATTCAAACTCGATCACTTTCAAGATAATTCTAATCCAACCATTTCAAAGTCTCTAATCTTTAAACACCTACTTAGTTGCCACTTCCATCATATGCCAGTTTATTTATGAAGATTTGGTATATAAATGTCAATCAACACATTATTACATTTTCACTTTTTTTTGGGATATTATGCGAATAAGATTTCATAAAGATTAAGTTGATATCTTGCTTTACTTTGATGTAGAGATTGGTTGTTTTTAATTATAAATTTACTAGCATTTGCCAAGAAGATTCATGGTAAAAATCGTCACATTTTCCTATACGATTTTTTTTTCCACATCTATTGAGAGCCCGTTGGCTTCAAGTTTAACTCACGGATCGGGTCAATAGGTCAAGGTCTTCGCGCTAAGTAATGGTCAAGGACTCCCCCCTTTTTGGATTAGGTTAAACTCTGCCGACTATTCCTTAATTAGTTGGTGGTTGGAAATTACACTTCACGACGCAGAAAGCTACTAATCATTCTTTCTAGTGTGAACAGAGGAGATCCTTTCTTCACGCGTCTCTAGAGAAAATATCTAAAGTATTTGTTTGAATCTTAATTAGTATCCATACGCTTGACCCACATTTCTAAACATTTTACAACCGATTTTGTTGAACTCAATGGAATTTTATGATACTTGCTATGATAGTGAAACCTGAAATTATTGTCTTGTTGATTTCTTTGATTGTTATGGCAAGTTAAAGTCTCTTCTTCTTCTTTATGATTATAATTAAATTCGATTTTTGATATAAGAAATATATCCTCCTTTAATACAAAAGGATTAGCATGGTCGTAAAAAACTTCAGGCGTCGTAATTAACACCACAACCTTATCAATGACACCAAAAGTCCCCCATCAAGCCAATTAAAAAAGCTTACTTCAGTTGAATATTGGGGTCTCACCGTTTCAATTCAATGCCGCGTTTGACATTATTGAGAAGTCGGAACACATACTTTGGACATTATATCGAAATACCTTCTCAAAGTTCGGGCCACCCAACACGTCGGTTAACCAAAAAAAAAACAAACAAAAGAAGAGACTCAAATCCTCCACACCGGTTAACCTTAAATTTACCCAACATTGAATATTCGAAATGAATCTAAAAGTTTTTTCTTTTACAGTAAATGACGAGACCAATTCATTGACAAAATAAGCACAAATGTACTTTATTTTACTTGCCTGATTGGAAGGATATAGGAACAGATCTTCATTCGTAATAGTTCTAGTTCTTACAAATCATGGACGTGAAAAGTTATGAGCAGTTGACTACATGCAAATAAAAAGTATAGCGACAACTTGTTGGTTTTTCACAAATTCCTGCAAGACTTTAGATGAATTGCTAAATTTTATTTAAATTACAGCAACATGGGGGTGATACTCATTCATATCATTAGTAAGATGTTGCAAGCATTCAAGTTGCTACATACGTTAGAATCTCGATAAAATGTAATAAACATGCATCTCGTTTATTTGGTTTGTACACATTCTGCTATTTGTTGGACATTTTTTTACGTTTTCCACAAAGTTGGACAATATTTAATTACATTTTTTAATTTTTTAATAACTTATCGGTTAAGTTACGTAATTTGATCTGGATAAAAATACTAAAGTGACTCAATAAATTATTTAAATCAATGGGTCGAAGTTCGGGTAGAAAACGGATCTCGATCAGTGTGGATCGAATCTATATCGGGTCTGTGATAGAGAAGGCCGATATGAATGTTATATATAAAGTTTAAGGTCTCATGTAGTTGTTCGTATCATTTGTAAGCATAAGGATTCTATGATTCGTTAAGAGAGTTTACGTTTTGAGAAAATTGTAAAAAGACGTTGACCCCGTTCAACTAATCAATTCCTATGAAGATGATGGGTGGATTCGTGCTTGTTTTAGTTTCGGAAAGCTCGTTTGAAGTCATGGAATCGAAATCAGGTATTTTCTGCATTTTTTCATTTATTGCCCTTTCACGTTCGATTCGAGATACGTAACTAATGTATCGTTACATGTTATATGTGGTATCAGAGTGATGACGTGATCGGTGTTTAAAAATGAAGATATTGCATAAAAGTAGTATACATGTGTTTAACCTTGAGAAATGGGGTGAAAACGAGCTCAGGAGTTCAAAAATCTGACCCAAAACTTGCATTTTCCTGGCGAGGGAGTGACTCACCATCGGGTGCGATAGGCACGGGTGTCGTGACTAGTGCAGGTGATATATGCACCAAACTTGTGGAGAAATACCGACCGGACGGGTGTAACACACACATTAGCGTCGATAGGCGAGTCGACTATGGCACGTGTTTGACATGCACCTTTCATGCTGACGTGTGACTAACATGTCGGTTGACGTCAGTTGTATGGATTTGCTACAGTAAATTAAAAAAACACACACAAAAATTTTAGATTCCTGTAAGAATGTCTCGAGTTATTTTGGGATAGTTTCCAGGTCTGAAAAATGTATAAAGTGAAAATTTCCATTTCTAGATTTATTACATTAGTAATAAATTAAAGTTTAATTACAGAAAAGGAATTAGGGTGTTCTGAATATGATTTTGAGTGAGTTTTCATGCTTCGAATGTCACATGAGGGAGATACTTTAAGTTTTTGTGTCTCAGGTTTCAGGTTAAGTGTTTGAGATTGCATGATAATTATTCGGAAAAGGAATTCAGACAATTTGAAGCCATTTTTAGTGAATTTTTGTTCAACGAACTTTTTATAAGGGAGATACATGAAGTTTTCGTATCTCAAGAGATCAGTTCAGTGTTCAATGACACACGATAGTCACTCTAATGAGATTTTTCAATTACAAAAGTCTCAAATGAAGTTTTTAGAGAATGTCTTCAGTATGAGTGTGTTACAATGAAACTGTGCAATTGGGTTTTTTTTTGGCATTTATTGATATTAAATTGTCACATACTATATACCCATAAAGAATGTGAGGATATCATAAAGATGTATCCCTTATGTTTGTAAACTTTTTTGAGTGCTGATGAAGATGTAGTCACAACAGTGACCTTTCGAATTAGTATTTTGAATTGTTTTGCTTGCATATTAGGGGACGTCTTTGGTCTCATGTTTGGTTATTCTGCCCACAGTTGTTAGCCTTACATGATATTTTGAGATGTGCATAAAAGCATTGGATAGAGGACTTGAATGACTTATTCGTCTACAGATGATAATGTCATAAGAGTTGATGTTTGTACTATGATCGCTTTTATGTGGAGGTCTAATTGCATATATTATGTATTCAGCCCACAGGTGATAATATGTGTGACCGGATTCTTGATAAAAATACTATTTAATAGCTTTGAGTATCATTTTTATCCTACATTTGTGTTAATATAAACATTGTCATTTTGCAGTCACCTTTTTGGTCAATAATATCGATGTCACCATTGAAACCTTGACCGGTTTCAATATAAAGAGGTGAACAGAAGATGTATTGAATGCTATGGAGATAGCTGAGGTTGATATGGCTATATGTACTAATAGGTCATCTCCACCTACATCTACAAGCTCGAGAGCTTATAAAGCAGCCTATAAAGCTTAGGATCGGTCTAACAGATTAAGTCTTATGACCATTACAAGATCCATACCTGACCATCTGCTTAGTGGGCTTCTGGACACAAACATAGCGAAGAGTTTCTTGATAATGTCTCCTAGAAATACACGGTCTCACCTAACGTTGAGATAAGTGCCTTGATGAAATAATTATTTTCTATAGGGTATATGGGAGAAGGGGGTGATGGAGTACGTATCAAGAATGATCCATCTTCATAGTAGATTAAAGATGCTGGATATTCCTCTTCCTGATGTCTTCATAGTTCATTAGACTCTGAATACACTCCTTCCAGAGTTTAGTAATCTAGTGATGACATATTACTTGCTGGATGAGGAATGAAAATTCAATGTTTTGATTGCCCATTACATTGCTAAGGAGGAGAAAATCAAGCTTGCTACTACTATAGCCCTCGAAGCAATTAAAAGGAAGGCAAAGATTAAGCCCGCTAAGATCATAGGTAGAAAGTCTAAATCTTCTCCACATATTGATTTTGGTCAATCTAGTGCTGGTAAAGGTCCTACAGACATAAAGAAGCCAGCAGTATGAGGCCGACAAAGAAAGACTGTGACTATTAGGTAACTCCTTGGCTTATTAATTTATAAATCTAAATTTCAAAGGTTGCATTAAGTTCTTGGTGGCTATATAGTGGAGCATCTAATTATAGTGCTTCCACGATACAGGAGTTCATATCCAGGATAGAGCCAAATAAAGGGAAGGAAGAATTGATGGTTGACAACAATGAAGAAGTGGAAGTAATATCTATAAGGAATGTATGTACTGAACCTTATTGCAAGGTTGATTTTGGTTTTTTACACGATACATTTTATATGTGATCTTTGTATCAATTTTGGACAAAGCAAGTTAACATTTTGTTTTTAATGCTTATGTTGTACAGTTGATGTTTAATATAAAACATAATGATACAACTTTCTTATCATATGGTTTGTATAGAATATGTCTTACCCGGAATTAGATATATGTTTCTTCTTATCTTGCTAAATAAGTCATGAAAAGCAGAACCATAATGAATGAAAAGTCATATATAGTGTGGCATAAAAGTTTAAGCCATAATTCTAGAGCTAGGGTTGAGAGATTGATTAAGGAAAACATTTTCTCAATTCTAGATTATGATGATCTAAAAACATGGCTGACTATTGCAGGGATAAGTTGACTAATAATAAAAGGGTCAACTTATGTTTCTGGCTTGTTGGGTTTGATACATATGGATATTAGTAGACCTTACATAGTTGCATTATGCAATTTTAAACGTATGCTAACATTTGTTGATGATTATTCTCATTACAGTTATGTGTTCTTGCTTAAAGATTGAAGGTTAAAAACTAATTGAAAAAATTCATTAAGAGAGTCAGATCTAACCTTGGAGGATAATATCATGGCAAACATGGTGTTTCAGGACTTAAAAAGGTTCGTTTGCCATATATATTAAATTAGTTGAAATAGTGACTAAGTTCACTATACCAAGTAGTCTTGAGTAAAATGGAGTGTTGCTGAAAGGTATAACTGCGCCCTAAGGGACTTGAAGAAGTCAATGCATAATAAGAATAATCTACCTGATTATCTAGAAGTGTGAAAACTTAGCCTTACACACATTTGTGTATGCGACTGTCCTGCTGAGGTAGTATAATCCTTATAAAGACAAATTGCATTCTTGTTAAGTTTATTGCTATTTAGTCAGATATCCTGACCACGTTAGATCTACAAATCTTACTATAGAGAAGGTGAGACCAGAATAGTGGAATCACAAACAATTAAGTTTCTGTAATACAATGTCTATGATGATAGTGGTTCCTTTGACCTTTTGGATTATAGCATGGTGGATACTACAGTTATCATGTATCCGCTACTCATACATTTAAATCCGGTGGATCTAGGTCTTAGTACTATGCATGTATAAGAACATGAACCCATACCTGTATACATAGAGGTTTTTAGGGGTACAAGATCTAATACAGTTGTATAGATCTACTATAGTAAGACGACTTACTATCCCATCTGATATCATAGTCTATTAGGTGAGCAAGACTATGATGTTAGACATGTTATAAATCCAGTTACTTATGTAGAATTTATTGTTTGAATGTTTGGTCAATATTTAGTTAACCCAGGGGTAGGCCATAGAAATGCAGTCAAGCACATGTTAAGATACTTAAAGGGAACTAAGGATTATATGTTGACATATAGAAAAGTCAATAGACTAAACCTTGTAGATAATTTGGATTCAAATTTAAATTGTGTCCAGATGATAGAAACTACACTTAACATTACAATTTTAAGTTTGTAAATGGTACAATGTTGTGGAAGAATGTCAAGAAGACATGGGTGACTTCCTAAACCATGTATGGGAGTGCATGCTAAAGGGCTGCTTCACAGACAGTTTGACTTAGAAACTTAGTTTTTGAGTTGTTTGTAGTTGATTTAATGGCTAGACCTATTCAGTTGTAATGTGATAATCTTGTTGATGTGATGTTTAATAACAAACAAAGAATATCGGAGGGTCTTAAAATTTGGAGGTCAAAGAGTTGACCACAAATGAGTTGATACGAAAATGTGACATTAAGGTTTGAAGCATTTAAGAACTGAGGAAATGTAAGTTGATTCTTTAATTATTGGGCTTTGCCCACTTGTGTTTGAAATATAAGTATACAGGATGAGTATTTTGAAGTCCTTAGATACTTTTAGTTAAGGGGATCGTTATGTTTTCTCCATGTACGTTTATACATCTATACATTTGATGTATTTTGATAATATGATGATTCATCAATAAAGATGATCATCGTTTGCCCTTCGTAATACGTGTTATCGTAGTTTATTATAATATGTGTAAAAGTCTTAAGATTTGTGTTAATTTTAAGCATCTAAAAGTTATTAAGCATATATACAAATTGACCTTAAGCCTATGTCATTTGAACGCATATAATTTTATACGGATATCCATAAATTTTTATATGACATAGGGGGATATAATTTTTTAACCTTATAAAGGTTCTCTAATGCAGTTTAGCATTCAGCTGGAGAACATAAAGATTTTCTCTAATGCTATTTAGCATTCGATGAGAGAAAACAAGTTTTTTCTAATGTTGTTTAGCATTCGGTAAGAGAAAACAAGATTTTTTTAATGCAGTTTAATTAATATAAAGTTGGAGAAATCGAGAGTTACAAATGAAGATGATATAATTTTAGATTATACAGGTATCATCTTAGTTTGTCACACTCCATTTTTCCATTTAGGTTAGTGAGGTATTAGATATGCATGATTGTATTGGATCTGTGTCACACATGACACATATATTTGATACTTTTTAGTATCGAAAGCCTTGTAGAATAGAATTGTGGACTTTTATGATCTTTGGATCAAATGTTTTGTTTTTAAACTTAGTTGACTAATACAGTAGTGTAGCTTAATCGAGCTTTTAAACTATTTTTAAATTTGAGTAAACACTGCAATTAAGTATTCTCCAAGGGGAAGAATGTTGGATTTTTTTACTTTTCCCATAAAGTTGGACAATATTTAATTGCATTATTTAGTTTTTCAATAATTTATTAGTTAAATTACGTAATTTGATCTAGATAAAGATAATAAAGTGACCCAATAAATGATTTAAATCAATGACTCGAAATTCAGGTAAAAAATGGATCCCGATAAGAGTGAATCAGACTTATATTGGGCGTGTGATGGGAAAACCTGATATAGATGCTATATATAAATACTAAGGTCTCTTATAGTACCATTTGTAAGCATAAGGATTCTTTAATATGTTAAGAGAGCTTACGTTTTGAGAAAACTGTAGAAAGACATTGACCCCGCTTCGATGATTAATTCCCGCGAAGACGGTAGTAGATTCGTATTTGTTTCAGTTTCGGAAAGTTCATTTGAAGTTATGGAATCGAAATCAGGTATTTTTTGTATTTCTTCGTTTATTACCTTTTCACATTCGATCCGGAATACGTAACTAAGGTATCGTTACGTGTTACACTATTAACTAGTTAAAATGGACACTTTCTCAATTGTTGGGATTTACCTTATAATTATAGCAACAAAGGAAGCAACTGCAATTATACTTTACTGATGCAATTACACCAGTACGATGGAACAAATTTTATAGGAATAAGTTAAAAATGACGTGGATTATGGGTGTAACAGTGTCAAATAAAAATTTACTAACAACCCAGACGGGCTAATAGCGTGAATTCAAGTTAACTAATAAATATACTTGGAATTTATATTAATGTGGCGTTATCTTTTAATTTGAAGATTTCGTCGGTGCATTTTATGAAGTCTTTTAATTTGTGGGAATGGACTAATACAAGACATTGCAAGTCTTATTGTTATTAAATGGGAACCTGATGGAAAGACAACAAATAGTTGTTAGATGGACAAGTAAATGACCGAGGCCGACATCATTCGGTGTTATCGAATTCAAACCCCAACAGAGTGCTATGTTAACCAAGGCCGACATTATCAAATTCAAACCCCAATAGAGTGCTATGTTAACCGAGGCCGACATCATTCAGTGTTATCGAATTCAAACCCCAACAGAGTGCTATGTAATTAAATACGGATTTTTTTCTAGTAAGTCTGATTAGAAACATGTTCATGGATAGTTGGAGCAGTAACTTAGCGTAGCAAGTACTTAAATAAAGTTAGAGGTTGAACTCGATCTTTTCTGTTTACGTGTATATGTGAATGTTTATGTATGCATATATGTAAAATGAAAATAAAAAAAGAACATTGCGTGTTGTGTTGTTCATGATATGGTCCGTGGGCATTTGATATTGACTATGCCGGTTAACTTGGGTCCACAAGTCTTGACCTGGGTCGAATTTCAAAGTTATCGACTCAGGCAATAAACCTTCCCAATTAAGCTGTCGTACTGCGCACTCATATATTCAATTCATTTCTATATGTAAAATGAAAGAGCGCTTCCAAGATGATGCCCCACAGCTGACGGCTATTTTATTCTAGTGCATATCATATTTCGTGTTACTTCCTCGCACTTTCCTAATTACCGGTCAATTCATTGGCAAGTACCTCCCTCCTTCTCACGTCTATATAATCAATCCTATTATTGAAGACTTTCTTTCATCCACTTGACCAATTTCAGACCTCTTTTACCACACTGCCATTTCCCTATACCAAGTTGCGTACGGTTTGTTTCAGAGCTCCAAACATCTACTAATGGACTCTAAAAGGGGGAACATTTCGCTTGACCTCAACCTCAATCCTTTCAAGGATATCAATCCAACTCCAGTAAGTGTTCTAGCATCATAACTGTTCGTTTTCCGTTTTAAAAATCTTTCTATATATATTGCTTGCTTTATATTTTCAGTTATTTACAAATTGTATGTATTCAGAAGAGAGAGTTTAAAGAAGTTAGCCAGTTGGAACAGGATCTCCCAGTTAAAGATGAAGTGAGTTCTAATTCTTTTGCTGCAACTTGCAAGTCCTCTTTCTGGCTGCTCAATTTGCTTCAACATGCTTGTTCCTTCTTTCGGTCCTAACTCTTCTTGTGAAATTACTTGGAGAGTGAGATTTTACCAATTAATGAAGAGGTGCATAAGATTTCAAGTTTCAGTTTGCTTTCCAAATTCAAACGAAATGCATGGTTTACAATTCCTTTACATTATATTGACCTGTAGATTTGAGGGCCATCATAGCTGTTTAGTCCACGTTCCATATACTGGAGAGCAAACGGATAAAAACATTAGGATATAACTTATATATTACCTAGTGACATCTTCATTAGAATCAACCTCGAGATGTCTGTGATAATTTTAAATTCGGTTCTAGCAGATCACGGGCGTTTTGTTGGAGGAGTTGAATCGGATGGCCACTGAGAACAAGAAGCTAACTGAAATGGTAACCTTGGCTTACCAAAGATACAATGCTTTGCAGAGACAAATCGATGATTTGAGGAGCAAGAGTTCGGAGAAAGAGCATGAAATGTCAAGGAAGAGAAAAGCTGAGAGTGAGGACTACTATAACAACCTGACTGGAATTAATAAGAATACAGAAAGCAGCTTTAGCGACGAGGAGGCTTGCAAAACGCCAAGGGAAAATATCAGAATAAAGAACTCAACGATTTATTTTCCGAATACTGATCCATCCGATACAAGCCTTGTAAGTAGCTTGACTGAACTTGCCACTTATTTTGATCGTGAGAAACATCCTGATATTCTTCTTCTCCACGTTTATGAATTTGTTTGTCAGTTAGGAATTATAGATAGGAACCTTGTATCACTCCTAAATTACTATTGATAAAGCAACTGGATTTGTTTTAGGTTGTGAAAGATGGATATCAATGGAGGAAATATGGCCAAAAAGTCACCAGAGACAACCCTTTTCCTAGGGCTTACTTTAGATGCTCTTATGCTCCAAGTTGCCCGGTTAAAAAGAAGGTAAACCCACTTTCTCTTTTGTCCTGATTAATGGTGCTATATAAAGGTTGATGTTAATTTCAATTTTCATCTACAGGTCCAAAGAAGTGCTGATGATCCTTCCATCTTAGTAGCCAACTATGAAGGAGAGCACAATCACAATCACAAACACCATACTCAAGCTGCACTAAAATTTAGCTCCACAACCTGCGACCCTGCTCTAGTTCCTGCTCCAACATCTATAGCAGTTTCAGGTGAAAGTTGTATAAATCTAGATTTGAGTCAAGCTGGAATTTCAAATAATGTTAAAATGACTGCCCAACAACTAGAAACCCCAACAGTACAGCAAATATTGTTGCAACATATGGCTTCTTCATTGAAGAGAGATCCAAATTTCGCTGAAGCACTTGCAACAGCTCTTTCAGGAAGATTATACCATGCCCGGACATAGAAATATGGTGAATCCATAGAAGTTGTACTGTATGAGTTCTTGCAAATTTGATATATAGATCTTAGTGCACGTCACACTTGCATGTACATAAGCGATTGAAACTAAGGCCAAAACAAAGAAAGAAAAAAAAAAAAAAAGGGGTTTCTTCTTCTCCATTCTGTATAACAGATGCGTGATTTTGACCGAGCTCAAAGTAAAATGGATAATTGCAGTTAGTGAAAAAAAAAAAAAAAACCAGGCAGGCAATTGACGAGAAACTTGAGTCACAGAGTGAGCAAATCATCAAAGGATTCGAAGACAGAAACTACCGTTTCAAAGATTTTCGATCTCCAACCGCAAGTACGTATCTAAATAAGAAAGATAAAGAAATATTCAAAAAATAAATTTGCCGAAAGAGGATCGCAGAGGAGTTCAGATCCCCTGTTCAATATTATGGTATCTTATTGTGTCCAATGAATCTCAGCCATTTATTTATGTGGGTCTCGCATGGGTCCCGCGTAGATCCCACACGGGTCCTGCAAAATAAATGACTGAGATTCTATGAGACAGAATAAGACAGAGTAATATTGGACAGATGATCTTCTCTTATCGCTGAGGGCGAATACCTTGCTAGAGAAGCTATTATTTGTAATTACGGCCTTTTCAATACTTAAAGGTTTATGTACGATATGTACAAACAAAGCACAAATGTTATGTAACATCCTCAAATATAATTTAGCAAAAGAAAAACACTAAAATGAGCAGAATTTTTCTGTCTAATGTGAAAATGATATACAATAATAAATTGATTTACTTTTTCATGTGAAAGTATTGACGAGGCAAATTAATAAATAATCAATCCACAATAAGATATTTGGTTAGTCGTGTCGGTGAGTGAAGTTAGTAGAATTCATCATCTTTTATTGGATTTAGGTCGTAATTTATAGATTTAATTATCATATTTTAAGGCCTAAAAAAAGATGTATTTTATACTTCCTAACAAGCCCAATATCCCA
The DNA here is from genome assembly GCA_025531925.1 of Erythroxylum plowmanianum. NCBI lineage: Eukaryota > Viridiplantae > Streptophyta > Magnoliopsida > Malpighiales > Erythroxylaceae > Erythroxylum > Erythroxylum plowmanianum. The sequence goes on along the minus strand of JANVCQ010000008.1, from coordinate 16,447,182 downwards.
AGTATGTGACAAGTCTGCAATTGTACATCGTATAGCATATGAGACCATATGTATGTGTGTTTGTATCTTATCAAATCTGATATTGCAAGATTGTATGTCTCATTTTATCAAGCTCATAAATGAAAGTCTTATTTTATATCAGGTTGAGCATGAGACCATATGTTTGCGGATGTGCTTCTTATTGAGTGTGAGACCACATATTTGCAGATGTGTAACTTATCGATTACAAGACTACAAGTTTGCCTCTTATTAGGCATGGGAACCTATGTTAACAAATTGGTGTGCTGTGGAGCATAATATCGTAAGTTAGTGACTTTAAATGCAACTATGTTGAGTATCCAACCCTATTTTAAGATTTTCGGTGATCGTTGACACTTTTATAGTTCATAAGGATGACGATTGAGTAGAGATAAGACACGTGACATTCGGATGAAGCTCTTTTGTGGAGACATAACTGTGTAGGTTGCTACAAGCTCGTGTTCTTTATTTATAAGACCAGTCTGAAAGTTTTTGTCGAAATACTTTCAGATTTCTGAACTAAATGGATTGATTTTGGTGACATTGGAAACTTAACACAAGGAAGAACACTTTTCTAGAAGAAAGAGTTACGTCAGAATATTCAATGGTGCTTTTGGCAAGACACTTAAATATAAAAGACATAAGACATTAAAGGAAGGGCAAGGTGAACTTTTCTCAATCATTAAGGGCATAATTGGAAGAAGAAGTGTTATCTTGCTTATAAATAAAGAAGAAAAATGTGAATGGAAGCGGAAGTAGAAGATAAGAATGAAAATTTAAGAGAAAAGAGAGAATGTCATGAAAAAGAGAGAGAAATATACAGAGAATGAGAGAAAGAAAAGAAAACAAGCTAGGGTTTCAATTGTGTTAACCTTCAAGAGAGATTTTGGAGTTATTCAAGAAAGGAAAAAGGAAGA
>JANVCQ010000008.1:16430774-16443861 GCA_025531925.1 Erythroxylum plowmanianum | reverse complement strand
ATTGCATCATAAGTGTTGCATTTATTGCTATATGTTTGTTATATGAATTGTGTGATTATTTATGAAAAGTTGTTTTTCAAATGATTTTTTGAAATAATGCATGGTTATGAAACCATACTAGAGGAAATGGGTTTTAAGGTATAACAAGCATATGAAAAGCAAGTTTTCAAGAGAATGTGCCATTTTGGGCATCAAGTTTACAAGATTTTGAAATCTATGTGTTATGTGGGTTTGTGGTAGTCTTTCAAGAACTGTCAAGTACATGTTGACCCAAGTATAGGCTTTTTCTACCTACCAGCTAGTGGCATAGAGTTTCCTCAAGGACTCCCTCAAGAATTCACGACTACATAAGACCATTATATTATTAATGTGTAGTGCGTCATATTTTGGACTTACCCAAACTATTTGATATGCTTATGTGCTCATATTATGTTAATAAGTTTGATGCATTCATGTTTTGCAACTTGTAAATTTTAGCTGAAAACCTAAGAAATATGTGTTTTAAGAACCATATGAAAATTTTCTATAACAAGTGAACATTTTCAATAATTTTTGCTTATTTTTCCATTATCAACTATCACCCACAAGCTTTCAAGCTCACTCCCTTCCTGTCTCCACCTCCAGGTGATGAGCAAGAGATGGAGTGAAAGAGAGTCAAGGCATCACTCTAAATTTGCTTATGATATATTTTGAGTTAGTTTTGGAAAACACAAGGCTTTAGTCACATTTCAAGAATTTGTAGTTCATGTAACTTTTGTATTTTGAGATTTTAGATTATGTTGTGTGTGGCTTGAAAGGCTATTATAGCTTTGTAAAATCCTTTGTTTTGAGGGTATTGAAATGTGAATGATGAAAATTAGTTGTATGTGATGTATTAAAGAGTATGACGAAGTAAAGATATAAGAGTCTTATGATATTTTCGCGAGAGTTTGACTTCGCATTCAAAAATAGGATCTAACATTAAAGTAATAGGTTTGTTTTGATGTTTGATTGTCATGGGCACACCATCCTTGTGGGATGATGCCTAATAAAGGTTAATGGAAAAAACCGTATAGGATAATTCGCCCAGACTTCATGATTTCGAAAGAGTTGGGTTCCATAATCGGTGCCCAGCAGTATAAATGAGCAGGGCAATACAATTAAAGCCATTAAATTGAAGGAACAAAGAGGAATTAACATTGGCCTATTGAAACTTTGTAAAAAATTGTAGTTGATATGTTTGAATACCATTTTTGACTAGTTTGCTTAAGGCTATTAAGAGAGTTTTTAATCTTACAAACTTGAGAGATTGAGCTAAAAAACCAAGAGGAATTTTCATGTACACTTCCTTAATCAAATTGTCATGCAAAAAGGTCTTATCTGTGTCAAGTTATTCAAGATGTTAGTTATAAATAGCGACAGGTGTATATAGTATACACAATTTTGTCACTTTAACTACAAGACTAAACGTATCAAGATAGTCCTCACTATGTTGTTGTATGCATCTCTTAGCTACAAGACATGGTTTAAGTCTCTTAATGGAGCTATAAGCTTTATGCTTGATCTTATAAACCCATTTGTAGCTTGTGGGTTATTTATTAGGTGGTAAAGTAATTAACTCCTAAGTGTTATTAGTTTCAAGAGCTTGAATTTCAGCTTCCATGGCAACTACCCACTCTAATGATTTAACTGCCCATTTATAAGTTTTAGGTTCTATTATGGTAGAGAGTGATATGGAAAAAAGTTGTGATTATGAGAAAGTTTGGAATAAGATAGAATAGAAGAAAGAGGATGGGGAGTACCTGATAACTATAGTTAAGAATAGGATGAATGAATTGACCATTCACCGTATGGATTTACAGGATGATAATGGTAGTCTTCTAAGAAGAGGCTAGCTAGCGTATTATTTGAAAGCTCTTTAAAGCTTAAGACGAATCAGACATAGGTAAATATGAAGGTAAAGGTGATGGTGTTTGGATTAGACAAAATGGTATATGATTTTGTGGAGGAATTGTACGTGTTTTATCTATCATAAAAAATTGTACACTTAAAAAACCTAATTTCATAATCCTTTTCCATCAAAAGTTAGAAACTCTACTTTATTGAATCAGGTAGGAAGGGCGTAATTATTAGCTCACTAAAATTCTCCAAAGTGGAACTTTGGAGGCCTTCTATCCTCTTCTATTAGTTTTAAGCTATGATTCCTCTCCAAGTGTAACTACATTATGAGCTCTTTTAACTCATCAATTGATCTTTCATCCCTTGCACCTTCAAATTCTCTTCCAGTTTTTGCAAATCTTGTGATCTCATTCCTTTTTCCATCATTTTCCTAAGAATCGAAGTGCTTTTGTAACAAATTGATACGATTTAAATTGTGCATAATGGGATTTTTGATCTTTAAAGTGAAATAATTGTTAACGAATTACAAGAATTTCAATAATCAAGTAAAAAGGTGAATAGAGAGAGAAATGAGCACAAGAGAAGTCTTGTAATTTTATTCTTCTATTCATTACAGGCAAAGCAATGACCATTATAATCGTTGTTCATCAAAAGCTATATTGCGAACACATGTATCCATCTAATGACACTGTTTCATTGATTCTTTCTTATATACAATTCAACACCATTTTACCTTTATCCTACTAACTCCTTTGATGTCGTTTCTTCTATCATCTTCCTTCTCTTATCTTTTCTAGCTAAACTTAGTTATGAGCTATCTTTTCTAACTAAATTGAGCTATAAGCTGTGACAAATATTACGTGATCTCTTATAAAAGTCGAATGTTTGTAAACTCGATAGCATTGCACAAAAAATATACAATTCCACTCTAACAAAAAACTTACCAAATTAGGTCATATTGGGAGACTTCCAAAGTACAGTTTGCTTTTTTCGAAAAGTAGACAGATGAGGTTGTTGTTTCTCAAGGAAACAAAGCGTCTTGTTGAGGGGCATGTGTGAGATTTTGGTAGAAAGTTGGGATATCATTTATGGAAATATTAGGTAAAACCATGATTTTGGGAATATAAGATTCCTTTACACTACATTGTTCCTCACTTTTGAGTTTCTAATATAATATTTTATTTTTTTTAAAAATCTTCTTATTCAATATTTTATCAGAATCAAAATGAAATTACATAGAGTAAAAATGAATGTAATTATCTTGCAAAAACTTCATAATTTTGCAATTCTTTGAAACAATTCCACATAATTTTGCTATGAAACTTGGAAGGAGGGTTTGAATAATAAAATATGACTCTACTTAGTCTTAACTTGTCTAAAAGTTTAGATTTATAGATTCACATTGTTAACTCAATATGAAAATAACTCTATTATAAAAAAAGTCAAAAGTTTAAAGATTGAGTTGGATTAGGTCATGAATCTTTTTATTTCTGAAAAAAAGATGTGCTCATGGAACTTTTATTTTTTTTCATTTTTATCTTTTAATATAATAATCTATTATATGATATTAAAGTGTCAATCAATGAATAATAAGGGTTAAAATCAAATTTAGATATTTAAAATTTTAAGGTTCATAGTTAATATTTTAAAAAATTATTTGCTTTCTTTTTCAACTCTCTTAAGATGTATTCTTAAATTAAAATATTATATGGAATGAATTTTATCATCTTTAAAATTAAAATTATGCAAAAAATATTTTATATTAAATTTTCATTATAATATAAATGAGACTAATATATATTTGCATTAAGAAATCTTTTTAATGTAAACATTGCCTAAAAGTAATATCTTCTTAGGATCTCAATAGTGAAGAGAATTAAGTGCAAGTTTGAAATTAATTAAAACAGTAAATATATTCTAAAACAAGCCATTGTCACCTCTAGAACTTTGGTCTTGAGGATCATAAGTTACTAAAAGTATTTCCAAGTATGCGTTATTGTTAATGTCAATCCATCAAACAAAAGCAAATGTGAAAGGCATCATTTTGAGTTTAGATAATTTGACCTCCCAGGATGGAAAACAAAGTTTTGTCCGTTAACAGCAACTTTCGAATCTAAAGGGCCGTTTGAATATTTGAACTAGAGTTGAAATCTAATCAGTTTCAATTCTAACAGCCGACCGTGGTAACATGATTGAGGACTTGATGATAACTAGTTTTTTGATGATGTATTCCTTTGACGCTCATACATACTTCTAGGCCACTCATGCGAGTATGGCCGAAATTATTGACACAAGCAACACTCCCCGATGGTTCTCGGGTTTACCAGAAGTCTTTTGATCTTCTTCCCGGAAACTACCCATCCATTTCAATTTCAAGGTCAACTTAATTAAATTTTCGGTAGCTTTCAGTATTGCTGTATTGCCTGGTAGTGGTTGACAAAGATCATAAAACTGCCAAGTTCTAGTGTTTTAACTAAGGAAGAAACAATGACAACTTCTTAGAACCAGAGGTTTAGGCTTTCACAATTAAGCTTGCTGTTCGTAATTTCTTTTCTTCTTCTTTTTTCCCCCTAAAGCACAGATTTAGGGAAACCCCACTTAGAATGGTGGAAAAACTTCCACTTGAAAATTTTAACAAAATATTGGAACCATATAAATTTTATTAATTAAAAGAGGTATTAATGAATTGAGAATAAGTTTATCTTATCCACTCAAGTTGGAAATATAACAAAATTACCATTTTATCAAGTATTAGTTTATATAGGTTTTACTTTTATTTTAGGACTAATTTTGAAAAAAAGGTTGAAGTGACTTGAACTAAGAATTTGATTGATTGAATGTATTAATTTATGATAACAATTGTCATTTGTTTTCGTTCTATTAGTAAGGCTGTGTATTATTGGACCTATTCAGATCTCATGTCTCAGTAGAATTTTTACTTAGTGTTGTTGTTGTCGTCTTTAGATGAGTGTTGTTTATGGAAATTGTCTATTTATGAATATTGTTGAAATCTTAAGCATAATGATATTTATAGATACATCTCTTTTTGTTAATTAGCAAGTTCTGTCAGACATGAAGTTTATGGATTTTCCATTACCATAAATTAACAATTAGCAATTAACTACTGTTAAGACCCACCAATGATTATCTTTTATCTCTTTTATAAAAAAAATTATATATTAGTTTTGGTAGAATATATAAGGGACGGATAAAAACCATAAAACTTCATCCCCTAACGAAAAGTTGTTGAATAATAAAATGGAATTTTTTTGACATATTAAAAGGTTTTAGTTGTTTAACTTTGTCAAACTGTTAATAATTATGTTTGGTAATCAGCTAATTGGACTAGTAGATTGAACTTAATTCGCTGATTTTGAAAACGCTACTATAAGTAGCATTTTCCTCTAAATATTGAGAGGACTTTTAGTGTTCTTAAGACTCAATGGAAGATATCGGAGAAAATGATGGTATTGAATTTTTTTGCTCCTTTTAAATTCTAATGAGAATATTCAAAGAAATACTAAGATATAAATAACTAATACTCACGTCCTTATAAAATTTTTTAAAGTCATATCTTTATAGATCATTTTATACATAAACAACTAATATTAAATAACTAATTTTATCAAACGTCATTAAATAAACTGCTCATGTTATTCGCTGGTCAAATTAGTTATAATAATCTACTATTAGCTAAGCGCTGATAGAATCAGTTAACAGTTAATGTAATCCTCTAATTACCAAACAGGGCCTTATTTATTTTTCATAAAATTTGAGAAAAATAAGAAGAAGAAAGGACTTGCATAAGTAATAGTAACTAAAGAATAAGAGTAAAGTAGTCAAAAGAATATATTTTTCTTAATCTTATATATCAAAACAAACCATCTAATATCTCTATTCATAATTTCATGAAAAGGTAGTGGCTCTTGCATATTATATAACTTTATCAATTAGGGCATTCATTTTACATTAATTTTAGGCATAATGTACTAGTGTCATTATCGAATTTGATTATAGTATTATACATATAGATATCACTCAATATATAGTACTGCTTTAAGTAATTTTTAAAAATTACACAAAAATCTCTAAAATTTTTAAATTTATAAAATACTCCCTAAATTTTTTAAATTTACGAAATGATCCTTTAATGTCTTGTGTTATATAATTGTTGATTTTACACAAGCCTATGTCAAAAAATCATAATCATATAAGTTTAAAATAACAACTATCTCTTTATTTCTATTAATATTACTTTTCACATATTTATATAAATAATAACTAAAATTAATATAAGAAAATGATCATTTAATAATCATACATGTATAAAACTAATAATAATGCAAAGTACTAAAATGTTACAATTTACCTCATATAATAAAGAATAATGACATCAAAATATCATATAATAAGAATAATGTAGGTATATGATATCATAAGCATTACAATTTACAACAAAAGTTCATGTTAAGGAACATAACCAAGTAAAAGTAAAACTTGAAAAAACATACTTATAGTTAAAATTTTAAATTTATATGGCATATATAAAACTATAGTCAACACTTTAATGGCAAAATTCTGGTTTATTATAATAATAAAACTATTAAAATCTCTGCATCTGGCATCACCTATCAATTAATACATGTAGATGGCTTTTGTAAAACCACAAGGATAACTTACTAGATTTCTTTCATCAATGCTCACAATAATGTATATTAGAGAAGTCAACTTTTGGATCTGATTAGGAGACTTTCTAACCATGCATAACCATCATGGTTGCTTACAGGAGATTATAATGCCATCATAACTCCTAAAGAAGTAGAGGGCTCCAAAGCAACTACAACTCATTTCGATTTAAGACAATGTTTGTTAGATGTTGAATTTTTTTATGTTGCTTTTGGGGGAAAGTTTTTCGGATGGAATAATAATCAAAATGGATAATTTCATCAGGAAAAAATTGGATAGAAGTTTAGCAAATTTAAAGTGGTTTTAGTGATTCTAAAATAGTTACACCATATTTCCCAATACCCATTTATCCAATCACTCACTAGCAATCACCATCACAGATTGTAAGCTTCATGATCCTTTTAGATTTAACTGTTTCCTTGTTGATGCACTAGGTTTTAAAGATGCATTATGGTCTAATATAAGTGCTACAATTTATGGCTTCAAATACACAGATGTGTGTAGAGAATGAAATTTTTTTAAACATAATCTCAAGTAACTGCAAAAGGAAAATGTAGGCAATTTATATCAACTTGTAACTATTGATATGAAGGTTTGAGTTCATCTCATGATGAATTAACAAGGATGAAAAGGGTTCCTCATTCTTTCATAAATAAGTGATGTCTAGAAAATAATCTAGTAGAATCTCCATCTTGATAATTAATAACCAAAGGTGGTGAAAAGGGTTCCTTATTCTTTCATAGATCAGTGATGTCAAGAAAATGATCTAGTAGAATCTCTATCTTAATAATTAATAACCAAACTATCTCTAACAATAACTTCTTATTGAAAAGGCTTATAATTACTTTTCTAGTTACATAAATGCTCCTACTCATGCTCAGTCTTCAGTTGGTTTATTGATGAATATTATGGAGATGCACCCATAAGAGGCAAAAATACTTTCTAAACCTATAACCAGACAAGAATTGATCAGGTGGTTAAATGTTTAAATCCTTACAAAGTACCAAGACCATATGGTTTCAACAATTTTTTCTTCATAAAAACTAGGGAAATCACCAAAAATATGGTACATGATGTTGTTTTTGAATTCTTTGAGAAGAGGAGATTACATAAAGAGATCAATGGCAACTTTATCACTCTCATTCCTAAAGGTGGAGAGCAAAAACATTTTGGCAATTTCAAGCCTATTACTTATTGTAACTCCATTTACAAAATTATTTGTAAAATCTTAGTAAGTAAGCTTAAAGAAATTATGATTAATCATGTTGATAGTGCACAAGGGGCTTACATACCTAGCAGAGGAATGTGAGACAACATTTTACTCATATAAGAGATTATGAAGGGATATTCCAACAATAATGGTGAAAAGAACTAGATCCTAAAAATGAATTTGAAGAAGGCATATGATAATGTCAACTAGTCATTCCTCTATGACATCATAAAAGCCTTGGAGTTTCTAGAATCCTTCATAGAGTGGATGAAATTGTGTTTCACCACTCCCACATTTAGCATACTCATTAATGGAGAGCCTACAAGGACTTTTAAGAACTCCAAAGGAATTATACAAGGTGATCCAACATCACCATATAGCTTTTCTCTTATCATGGAAGTGTTCAACAAACTATTGAAAAGAATTGTTGAGAGATCTAAGCATTTCAAATTTCATTCGAAATGTAGAAGAATGGGTATTACTAACCTCATTTTTGCTGTTGATCTAATAATCTTATCTAAAGTAGATAAAACCTTATTAATAGCAGTGATGAAGGCTATTAAGATGTTTACTAGATTATCTGAACGGCATGTTAATATTGGCAAGTGCTCTTTCCACATTTCCTAGAGTGTATGGGATTAAGAGGATATAGTGAGAGGTATTACTGAATTCAAAGTGTTGCCTTTACCTTTCACTTACCTTAGAAGCCCAATTGCTGTAAATAGATTGACCTATGGAAGCTTCAAAATATTAATGGATAAGATATAGGCAAAAATATATAGATTGAGTATGAAACATTTATCACTTGCTAGTAGATATTATTTAATCACATCTATCTTGAGTAAGGATGGAAATGGGCCTAGCTGGGCTGCCTGATCTATGGCCCAGCCCCCAACCTGACCTAATTTATTAATTTTTAAAATAACATTCAAAAAATGATGATTGTAACAAAACGACATCATTTTGTAGCTCTTAATTGGGCCTTTGGTTGAGTCAAGCTTGGACAGCCCTGACCCAAGCTCAGTCCATAGTCTAATCTAGCTAAGAAATCCTTACCCGTGGCCTAGAGCTAAGAAATTCTTACCCGTGGCCTAGCCTATGGTCCATTAACTTCGAGCTAGGTCAGGTTAGGTCGGGATAGATTGTCATCTGTAATTTTGAGTTCAATCAATATACATTAGGCTACATATCTAGCTACTCCTAGATCTCTGAACAAAATAATTGATAAAATCCTAAAAAATTTTCTATGGTTTGGGTCAAATAATGGTGAATATAAAGTTGCTATCAAATAGTATAAGGTGTGTGATTCAACAAGGCATAGAGGTTTGAAGATAATTCCTTTGAGGCTATTAAATACATGCTTGCTTGTCAAGAGATTATGGAGATTAATTGATGATCGTAAATCTTTATATTACAAATGGGTACATGAATATTACATAAAAGGTAACAAAATATGGGAAATTGATCTTTTAACAAAAAATACCTCAACTACTTTAAAAGAAATTATCAAGTTGAGAAGAATAATCAGGCCTCACATCAATAAGAAAGTTGGGAATGAATATAAGACCTTATTCTAGTATGATAATTGGAATATACGAGGACCTATAAAGAATGTAGGAGAGTTGCAAGTTTTGAAAGATATAATTCCTAGTAATCAAAATATTAAAGTTACTCTACTTCACAATAATGATTAATAATATCTGACAAGAATATTTAGAATGAACTCAACAAGTTGGTGTTAAAAAAGAATATGTAAGGCGGGAATTAGTGGCTCTTTTTTATCAATGGAAGTTTCAGCAATGCATCATGTAGGATGCTTTTTCAACAGAAGCTCAATTGTTTTTTGTGGCATAAGCTTGTTTGATGCAGGTTTAATCTTCCTAGAGCGATTACTACTTTGTAACCGTCAGAGATAGATTACCCATCATAGAAATTTTGAATAAGTTTAACTATTTGACAAACTGGTGTAGTCCCTACAAATGCTGAATGAAATGTACATCTCATCTATTTTTCAAATGCAACTTCATTAAAGGAGCATGGAATTTAGTGTTTCATAAGTGTGCCATCATTAATCCCCCAGATGAGTGGCAAAAAATTTTAAATTTTTAGCATATCAAGAAAGACTTCAAATGGTATTTTTACATTGCAATATCTTACTTAGTGCTATACATATGGGATGAAAGAAATAGGCAAATTTTTAGGAACAAAGAAAAGAGCTTTGAGCAATTCACAAAGGACTTGCTTATGCCATTAGGCTTCACATTAACACATTTTTGTGACAAGCTCTCCTTAGATCTAAAATGTATATGGGGCTACTGTGCAATTTTGTTTTTTAACAATTGTTGGTTGTTAAATAGTATATTTTTCTACATTTTATTATGGAACTCTCACTATAAAGAGAGAGTTGTAATTAAACTTGATTTGCCTTTATTTGCTAAATTGAATTTCATTTTTCAAAAAAAAGGGATAACTAATCTTAAAGTGCCAAACCTTTTGGGATTTTTCAATTCAGTGTGAAAGCTTTTAAAATTTTCAATTGAGTAACTAACCTTTTTAAACCTTAATAGTTTAATTCAAAATGTTAGTTCCGTCAGTAATTTTGTTGATTTAGCTAATACTTTCTTTGTTATTAATAACATATGGATCTTCACCTGCAAAAATAGTGGTTATGGTTAGACCAGAGTAGAGATAATAATTTTTAGGTAGACACCTATATATCATGAACAATAATGATTTCATTAGCCAAATTAGCAAATTACTAACAAATTAATGTTTTGAACTAAATTGTTAAGGTTTTAAAAGATCGATCACTCAATTGACAATTTAAAACCCTAGGTAATAAAATGAAAAAACCGTAAAAGGTTAAGCACTTTAAAAATTAGTTATCCTAAAATTTAATATATAAAACAATTATAAGTAAAATTAAAAGAAAAGAGAAGAAATAATAAAAATTGGAACTTCATTCAATGGAATATTCACTCAAATCACATTAAGCCCAATTTTTATTTGGTACAAAATTCTTACGTTAAGAGTAGTCTTATCATCACTATTATTCAAATTTATTATACTAAATGACATGTCAATAAATTTTCATCCAAGATTTTCTTCCACATCACTCTAATCTATCTTCTTGTTCCTTAAAGGATGATCGTTTGAGTTCTTAATAATTTGATACTTCATTGTTAATCCAGGATGATCAAGATGATTATGCCAAATATCTATGTCAATGAACTTTTAGTTCATAAGTATATTAATCTCAATTGTTCTTATTATTATGTAATATAATCCAAATGGTAGAACATGTATATATTCTAACACTTTGTTGATGTTTGAATTACTATAAGCACTACACAAAATCTCTTTGTTATTCTTGTTTATAATTTCAATAAGAAAACCACTTAAGCCAATATCATTCAACTTGATAAATTTATTATAAATTTGACCAAGTATATAGTATATTAGTTTTTTACTAGTTAACAAAATTGTAGCGCTTCTAGAGCCTTCAAATATAATAAATATGCCAAAGATCATCGTTACATAAACTTTTTTCAAAGTAAATTTAGGAAAATTTAACTATGTTACGTCACTTAGCTAACTTTTTTTATCTTATAAAATAAAATAAAATAAAATATGACTTTCATCCAATCTACTTCTAAATAATCCATGAAGGTTTGTAGTAAGTAATTCTCATAAATTCCTTTGACTTATAAGCTAAGGAGAATAATAATATTGGATAAAATAATATTAAACAAAAAAGAAGAGAAAACATCTTCATTTATCAAAATTTTAATTATTTCATATAATTACCTTCAAAAGTAACACTAGAAAATTTTATTATTTTAGAATAACAACCAAAACTAAACTTCAAAAATTATTGGAACTAATCTTTAAAAGCATTGTCAATTTAAGTTAGATGATCAGTTTTTCCTTCTAGGTTACTAAAGAAATTTAAAATATTAAGCTTGGAAACATTAAGTGAACATGATTATCACAAGTCCTATAATCCTTCCAAAATTAAAATATACTAAAAATGTGTTTTTAGATAAGATTATCTATCATAGACATGACTTGGCATATGATCATGTCCTAGGTCAGGTATCTCACTATTTTTTTTCCTAAATATGGACATTGGTTTTAATATGCCTATGTCATAATTCCTTGATCTTACTAAATGTATATGGATGTAGGATCTAAACACTAATGTTATAGATTATGTCCCTCTTTGAAAAATCAATTACCATTCCAACATGCTGATGTTCTAATCCATATCTTCGCCTTTGTATTCTAAAAACAACACGCCTTGGCACAGGACCATATTTACCTAAAGACTTTTAAAAATGCTTGTGTTCTTATAAAAATAGTCTAAGATTAGACTTATGTATGTGAGTCATATACAACATTCTTTACCATAGTGAGGATACTATGTTCCACTGATACACTCCAAGAAACACCTTCAAGATTGCATATCTATATATAAGTGATACATAGTAATCTTTACCTTGATGAATATACTCTATATAGGTTAGGTTAAATAATGCCTAACATTTGAAGGCATTAATAAAGTCCAAGTAATACATGAAATCCTTTATTATACCATATTTATCAATATGTTAGTTGTATCATCTAAAGTGTGAAATTATTCTAATAAGATCTTTCTAATTACAATCAATTTCTTGATCTTATAAAAACCTTACATTTTTAACCATAACATCTATCCATCTAGCCTTCTTATGAAAAATCATTAGTCTCCTAAAAGGTAAGTAGATCTTCATCGCTGATGAAAAGATTATAAATGACTAAATCTTCCTAACTATATCTACTTAACAATACGATGGTCAGTGTCACAACCCGATACCACATCGAGTCCATGACAACCGCCACATATTCGGGCTAAGGACACTCGTAGTATCCTTAATCCAACTATGCAAGACTAACTGAATATCCTATTTTTTCTTTTTTTTTAAAAAAAATTTGGGCAATACAACGGCTGTATTTTAAAAAAAATCTCAAAACCTGCAAACGATTTCAAACACACTTCTATATTTACATCCAACCAAAACTTCAGGACTCTCTAGTCCACTCAAGGCAATCTCAACAGCAGTGTTGAAATTCGTACATAAAATCATTTATAAACACTAAACAGTCAAAAGTTAACTTACAAAGTCATAAGGCATAACTACATAACACAGTTCATGAGCCATTAGACAACAAAAGTAATGTAACGCCCCAAATTAGAGGTTAGAATATTAAAGGAATTTAGTACGAATTATGTTTGTTATTTGCTTATTAAATATTTGCTTAAATTGTGCATAA
>JANVCQ010000008.1:16403510-16418289 GCA_025531925.1 Erythroxylum plowmanianum | reverse complement strand
TGCCTTTAATTTCTAAAAATTTATCAAAATTCTAATTTTAACTAAATCCCTTCAATTTATTTTTATTAACTAAACACAAAAAAAATTCCAAATTATTCTAACTAAAAGAACTTATCAATCTAAACCTCAAAAATTACTAAAACATGCTTAAAGCGAATCGGGGCCCAACACTTATTTAGCTTCCCACATCTTTGGAAGTAACCTAAGGAATTTTTTTTTACCATTTAACATTAGTATAGGTCTTTCCAAGACCTTTAAGAGTATTAATAATATCAATAAACCTTGTATAGATGTTAGATATCATGCTTGTTTTGAAACAATTCACATTGATGTGTTAGCAAGCTTACTTTACTTTTCTTTAATTAATTGGTTCCCTTATATGTAACTTTTAAAGTATGCAAAATTTTATAAGTCGTTTCATACATAAAGACCCTATTGAATTCATTTCTTCCTAATGCACAAAAAAGGATATATATGAGCCTAATATTCAAGGAAACTAATATATTATCTTAAAATTCTCATTCTTCTTTTAATTTGGATACCTTTTATTATCTACAATTTTTGTAGGAATAAAGGGAGCATTTAAAACTATTTCCAATAATTTTACACTTTTGACTATTAAGAAGAATCTCATCCTAGTTTTCCAATAAAGTTAATTGTTGCTGTCAATGAATAATGGTCTAGTAATGCTCTGTCCATCCTAGTTGAATGATGATGATGATGCTCCTAAATATACCATTATGATCTTTAATATAGGATTTTGTTAAAATGATAGCCTAATAAACTTAATATAACAACTTAGCCCTTAATGATACCCGGGGGGTAAATTGAGTGTTCATAAAATTCAAAGATATTTCTAACCAATGAACTCAATTTAAGAATAATGAATAAATTGATTGCTTAATATAAAATAATCAAACAATTGAATAACAATTTATAATGGTTCAATAAATAACTCTTGCTTATGTCCACTCCTATGTCTCTTATTAAAATTCCACTATAATCATCTTTCAAGGTAATCTTTTTACATTATTTCTCGATAAAGACAAATCCTTCATACAATTCTCTTCCAAGGTGAAAAAAAGAACCTTAATCTCATTCTAAACACTCCCAAGTAGAATATTTAACAGCCTAAAAAAGAATTACAACTCAAAATTATCTCACTACATTAGCATTGTAACTTGATGGAGCAATTCTAAGTTTAATTTGCTTGACATCATAATTATACACATTGGACTCTTTCTTGAAGATATCTTCTCAAATCTTGAAAAGAAATTGTCTTAACAATGCTCTCTAAGATGATGAATAAACTCCATTAATTAGATTATGTACTCTTTAGGTTCCTAATCGGCTCAACTTTGATGGTTTATTCTCTTAAGTGGTTTTATTTATTGTTTAACTCTTAAACAATCATTTTTTCATTCTTATTATGACTTTAATTTCAAATTGAATGTGGGGTTTTTAAACTTTCAATTTAAACATTTTAGATATAATTAAATCTAGTTTGATTTTAGAAGTTTAGGTTTTGTGATTTCAATTCCAAATTTGGGTCAATAATAATCAAACAACTTTGATCAAGTCATAAAACAAAAAAAATAGCTTTAATACTATTGTTGAGAAATTAGAGTGAGATCCAATCTCATACGCAATGAAATAAATATGAAGCATTTTGTTATTTGACCTTTTAAAAGCCAAGATCACTTAAATTTTATAACATAATTAACGCATAAAATATAATAATGCATGAATCATAATTTGCATTTTGTTGTGAAGCTTAATCTTTTTCTTATTGTTTGCCATAAGTCATTTTTAAAATTAGTTCATCACAATCACCGTAACTAGAAACGTGTTCGACATCTAATAGTATCCTCATTAATGTATCGAAAAAAATTCTATAACTGGTGTAGAGAGGGATAGGCAAGAAGTATTAACTCCTTTAAATTCTAAGTCTATTTACAATAAAATTTAGGCATTATAGCAATTTAATTGAAATAAAATTTTAATTTTCCTTTCATGACATAATGTTCTAATTAGATATAGAATATGAAATCAATTTTTTCTTTATTTGAGTCCAATCATATTAATTCTCTACCATTAGTAAGTAATGATATATGAAAGCTATTTTCAAATAGTCATTTTAGGTTGGCTAAGAATTTTTCGAATCAATACTAATTTAAAATAACAGAACATTCTTCTTAATTACTTTAGGGTAATGAATCATATATTGATCATTCAACTATCTTCATATAGTTCATATTATATCCAACAACTATCTATGAAATAATTGGAGATCTTAACTCAAACGATTACTTATATATTTATTACATTGAGATTTTTATAGATATATAAGTAATAGTCTAAATAGAATTCTTATATGAGGTCAATTCAATAAACTTATTATTTAATAAGCACCTATATGTTTGTATAATATCTCTATGCTTTAGTTCATAAGCCCAACTACTTTTATAATAAAGAAAGAAAGCTAACGAGTGTTAGTATTTTTTTAGACACTATTAATCTCCAATCTCAATAGAAAATAGACTATGAATAATTTAGGAATAATACATAAATATAATATAAATCTTATAATTATGATCTCATTATAATTTTATTTTCTATATACATTTTTTCTCTTATATTATTTTTAAATAAGTATGTTATTAAACTAAAACTAATCAATTGATCACTATTATCTTTTTTTTATTTTAAAGTACAAGTGATCAAGGACGGATTGCCCCCACTGCCCCCACTTTTTTCAAAAAAAATTATATAAAAATATTATTATTTTAAGTTTTTCTATAAAATAAAATAAAATTTTGCCTCCACTCAAAAAATTTTATCCCCATTAAAATTTTGCCCCATTAAAAAATAAAATTTTGCCCCTACTCAAAAAAATTTCTAGATCCGTCCCTGCAAATGATACTATCAATTTGGCCTTGTAGGTTAATAGCATACAGGTATTTCTCTGTATTATTGTTAGTGATTATACTGTCCGTTTCCAATAATCCAAAAATAGTTATAACTATAATAAAATAAAATTCCATTGGCAATCCTGTACAAGTGATGTTGAAATTTGCACAATTAACAGAACTTCAGCTTATGATATAATAATAATATATCTAAAAATTGTATGACAACAGAGAGAAACTATACTGAGATACAACGTTTCTACTACAAAATCATGGTCAAGATGTCTTGTTTTGGTTCCTCTGAGACTTCTTATTCTTAATGCATCCTCTTCATTTCTTTCGGCACCTTCAACACTCAACTACTAAAACATTTATCTCTATCAGGCCAGCTCCTTCATCGATCACAAGACTTGAAGCCTTCATTTGGTCTTACCGCCAATGACTTTATGAGACTCCTTTTTGGAAGCAATCTTTTTTAGTTTTTCATTTTGTCCTGCATCCTTCTCCGCTTTTTTCTTTTCAAACTCTTGCTGCTTGCAGTTTTCCTTGTGTGCTTGGATAAACATCCTCACAAAGTTGAGTAGAGTAGAGACAACTGATAATGAAGAAAAGAGTTTGAGACAATAATTGCCACATGCACAGGTTTGCATCAGAGTGATGGTGACCTTAAGTCTTAAATGGACATTGAATCTCACCTTGTTCAAATGGACAACGTGCTGGATCTTCTCCAAAATAAAGAGCTAATGCATCTGCATTTCTACCCTGAAACCATCCAGTCCATTTTTAAGCACATTTTAAACTTTAAAGCTATTGAAAGCAAAAACCAGTACTTACCACAGTAGAATAAAGTGAGGCCAAAGATGCTGCTTCAGTTTCAGCACAACTCAGAAACAACTTTAGGGTCTGAACAGTTTCATCAAATGAGTATAATACCAGTGTCAATAAGAACCTCTTGTGCATGTGAACATTATCTAATTTTAACAAAATCAGTTTTGGCACAAATAAAACAATAAAGAAATATACTATTTTCCTACATGGTATCTTAAGCATTAAAAGACGCAAACAAAATTTAGAGATGGGCCATTAAATGTAAAACAATTGTAAAGATTTAACACAAGAAACTTAAGACCCCTGACGACCATTTTCAAAAGCATGCCTTCAAACAACAGTTTAGGGCTTCAGTGTTTTAGAATCAACTGAAACACGTATCCAACTAGAATAATTATATGATTAAAGTCAGAAATAGCATAAATCAGAGAATGCTCGAAAAGTCGTGCACTTCCTAGGAAACATTTTTGATAAACTTCATTGACAAATATGAATAGTAGCAGTGGATAAGTAATTCTTACATTGTAAAATGTTGCAGACACAGGACCATCAGTCTCTGAGGCTGTCAATTCCTGCTTAAGTTTCTCGATTCCTTTATTTACGGCTTGCATTTCTTCTGCCAAATTTTTCAGTTGTATCTGCAAAAGAGACCTCATAGTTCAGGATAATTCTATATTAACTGAAGCTTCAGATAATACGCAGAGAGGAAAAGAAAAGTACTTTTGTTGCAGCCTCCAAATTCACAAGGTCCTTCGGAAAATCCAACAATTCTGGGAACTTGTCAGCAAGTACCTGTAACCACAAGTATTTTGCTACAGACATCACTTGTAAATGTCTACAATATTTAGAATAAACTGAAGTCATAATTTGGCCAGTATATAAGGCCTCTTTTTTTATATATTTTCATCCCCATAGTTCCAAAGTTTCTGTTTTGGTCCCTTAAATTAAAAACTGGTTCTTATTTAGTAATCTTAACATTACTAATTTAGGAACCAAATCTGAGTTACTTTTCAGTTTAAGGTAAAAAAAGAGAAACTTTTAATAATGGGACAGGGAACCAAATTATATATTTCGGTCTCTAAAATGCTATTAATACCTAAGCACATAAGCTTTTGGATCTCTCTTTTTTTTTTTTTCCTCTTGTGGATAAAATAAGATGTGTCCAAGAAGAAACAATCACGAAGAGAAGGACAAGCTATCCTCATTACAGGCTAAATAAACTATCTTGCACCAATGACTTGGTCCAGCTTAGGCATCCTAAAATGTTAGGGACCAGTACTTTCTTCTCTCTCCCTATCACTAATTTGTTATGCTCTGGTAAGCTTTGTAAGAAATATAGTTGGAAGAAACATTGGTGCAGAAAATCACTACGCATATAGTTTTGAGTTAGGGTGGTATTTATAGTCTTGGAGCGTAGTTGAGCACAAATAATAAAGATGAATCTGAGAGGAGTTAGCTTAGCGGATGTTGATAACAATCTAACTAAATCATGAACTCAAGGGTGATACGAAGTGAATAGTTAAAAAGAGAAACTAGTGACCAATGAATTCTAGCGACAGGGAATAAGTTCAGTCAACTAGGTACCAAACTAACTTAAACCATGAGTAAACATCAGGCATACATATAGTTTTACCTTACAGAGATAATGCATAAGGGTCATCTTGCTGTCACAGGCTCGTGTATCAGTAAGTTTGAGAAGGCTATCTAACCGAAAACCAATAGCAGAACCTGAATGGAAAGCAATACAAATGACACACCGTTGGAATCAGCCAAGATGGAACTATGGCACTTGCAAATGAGTTAATAATAGAGACACATGACTATTACCACTCACCCCTCGCAGTTCCATGGTTCAAAGCATTACCCAAGGAGAGAATGCTTTGCATGATCCTTTTCAACCTCACTGAGCTCCTGATCTGATCAAATAATCTTTATCACGTCTCATGGGGGGAAAGAACAAAAATATACCTTTTCTGGATTAATCAATAGAAATTTAAAGAAGATTTGACTTGCCTCTTCGGAAGCTGAGTTTATGACGTTCAACTTGTTTCTGAGGTCAGAAACCTAAATGAGTCCAGGGAAAATCCCAGATCAATAATAAATTCTGAAAGCATCATAAAAACTTGATAGACTCAGTTGTCTGTCCACTGACCTGAGGATGGAACTGTAGCTTAAAGGAAAGAATTCTCAGCTTTGATTCCACACGTGGCACTTTCATGCACTCTAAGAAGAACTGTGATTTTGTATCGGCTTCTTGATCAGGATGTATTAGAGAAATGAAAACATATATGAATATTCAATAGATCATCCAACTATGAACTCATGTATGGATGGACTTGATGCTTCCACTAGTTGTATGACAAATAATCATGAGTACCATCTTTTACATTTCTCAATTGATTTATCAAGGACACATTGCTCAATTAAGGTGAAGACAAATGAATAATCCGATTCCTTACAATTCTGCTTGGTAAAATTAAAGCTAGAGAAGCAAGTTGTAAACACAAAGGAAAGGACATTGACAAAATATTTTCACTTACCTGTTCACATTTTCCCAAGTTTTCTTTATTGCCACTATAACCCTGAAATTGTAGTATTTGTAAGCACACAGAAAGGAGAGAGACATGTTCATCATACAATTATTTACACACAAGATAGCCTTCCAATACTAATCACATTTTTATAGAAACTTTACTTTTACTTGAGACTGAAAATGTTGTCTTCTTGGGATATTAATAATTGCTGGCGACAGAGTAAAGCTATCGTCATATAGGGAATGCGACAAGTGCAGAATATATACTTGAATACCTTGAGCAATTCCATCTCTTCCTTTGTTGGACAGAACTTAATAAGGTTATCAACCTGATCACCATCCAATGCTGAATCGTCCAAGGCAAGGACAAAACTCTGTCAATGTTTGAAAGCAAGCAAGATGTAAGAGTATCGCCCAAAAACTTCTGAATGGCTTAAAACAAGAATAAATGGTTACCACATTAAACTACTCAATACACAACTAAAGTGGAGAAGGGGAAACTTGCTTCTCAAATGATTGTTACTTCTTACTTGGACATAGCGAACGAATACGATGGGAAAACAGTAAAGAAAATTCAATAAATACCAAGTCAGCAATGACTAAATAGCATACTCACTATGGTGACCTCTCCGTTAGACGTTAGAATTGGTGTAATGAATTGAAGTCACGGGAAAGGTTGTAAAATTGAAGAAACTTAGATATGTTCATCGAGTGGATCACATATAACATGACATCTAAAGCATAACAAAATTTTCCTGGAAGTAAATAGGATTGAAACCATTAGATGGACTAATGACAAACTTTAAAAGATATGTATAAACTATTAACATCAATTGCCACCGACAGTTAGTTCATTAACTATCGTGCTTTGCATCCACTCATGTTTGGTTTCTTATATTGGAAGTCCTTAAACATTAGGTACTTCATAATTTAACCACAACCAAATCAAAAAAATTGAACTTATAAGCATTACTATAAATATTTATACCCATGTTGATAGTCTCATAGAATATGGTGAAAATATGAACTTTATCCAAAATCCACGACAGACCAGTAGTTATGTAAGATAACTGCATGGGATTCAGCTTACCATCAGGTCAGACACAGGAATTTTAACCTTTGAAAGCATGATCTCACAGTTATATGCCCGTCTAAGATCAATCTGCAGTACCAGTAACTTGTGAGATAGCCATACGCTGATAATCAGTCATTGTTTTGGCTACAGGATGACAAAAGTAGGAATGTGAGAAAAAGACCAGAAATAATTGTACAAAGTAAAAGAATTCCATCAACCTATCAACTTCTTTATCCATGTAAAGTTAAGCATAATTGCATGTTTAATTTGCACGTAGTCCTCTATCTCTTCAGTTTCGGAAGACATTGAAAAGCAATTGATTGATGCTCAAGTCTGATTTGTTTCGTTGCATTCAAAGGAGACAATAAAACTTAAAACAGGAATCAAAAGTGACAAATGAGAAGGAAAATAATGCAAGCAAGCATGTCCTAAGAAAGGTGCTACTCTTATGATTATTGGAAAACTTATGATGCTTTATTCATAGGATCATCGGATGGTAATACATAAAGTGATCATTGGATGGTAATAAATAAAGTGTTGGCTAGCATCACTAAGAAAAAGGCAGAAGATGATCAAATCACATAATGATAAACCATGGCTAAATCTTAGGCTGATAAAAGATGTCTGTAGCGGGATTAATAGGGACGAGGCAAGCCTAACGAAATTCTAACCTAACCGATAAAAAAAAAATTGGAGTTTTTGCAATAATAGAATCAGCAATCAATTGCACTTAATTAAAGACACACTATTACCAGCTGGACTTTATCAGATTTAGGTCCTGGCATGCACCGCTTCGGCTTGCCATTAGTGTTCCTATTATCAGAATTTGTATTAGACGCTGAGAAAAGACTCTCAAGTTCTGAAATGTCGAATTCAGGAGTCCTGTCAAATCGAATGGATTAATACTAAATTCAGAACAAATATATGTTGATAAATTCAACAACAGAGACAACAGGCATGCATACTTAGAAGCTTCATCAGATTTCTGTGCCTCAGCCCATAGACTTCCTTGCAGGGCCCTAGTTATTTTTAGCCAATGATACGGCTTCAAGTTGGCCTTTCTTTGTTGCACCTGATTTCTTAAACTTGAACGTACGCCCCTTCCCTTAGCACCAAATGACGCACTAGAAGGTAGAGCAGGAACTGCAGGCACGTTGTGACTACCAACTCCAAAATGAGATAACGGCCTTGCATCACCAGCTTTTGGTAACCCCTTGGGAAAAGGAAAAGGAGGTGGTGGCACCGGAGGAATTTTGGAACACAGAGCAGAGGCACTAGATGAAGAATCCTTTTGAGAAGAACAAGAAGATTGAGGTAGTTGTGGCAATGAAGTTGCAGTAGTCAGGACACACCCAGTCATTTGGGGAGGAGGAGGTGATGCTATGTGAGGTGCAGATGTTACTGCATAGTTTGAAGCAGGCAGCTGTGGAGGATCAGATATGGTAGCTGATAAGTCAACTGGAGGAGGAGGGGTAGTTGTACATAGTTCACTGACAGTCAAAGATGGAGATGTTCTTGGAAAAAACTGAGGTGGAGGGGGCGGAAGAGAAGATGAGGATGATGTGTTGACTGATAATGGTGCCCTAGAGAAAGAAATGGGTAAAGGAGGGGGCGGAGGAGGGGGGATTGAAGATGGACACTTGTAAGTAGAAGCAGATGGTTCAAAAAGAGAGGGAATTGAAGGAGGGGGAGTGGGAACTTGCACGGATTGGACTCTATCTGCCGATAGCACAGGATAGTGCTTGGATGAGGGATCTGCAGCTTCTGAAGGTGCCTGATGAAGAGGAAGAGGATGTGAATGCATTGTTCCTGCAGGTGTGAGAGCCACAACAGATGATTTCACTGAGGCAGGAGGTGGAGAAGGTAATGTTGGTCGCATCAGACTAGATACGTGACTGAGTTTCACCGCTTTTGGTGCATTAGTGACAGGAGACGGGATTGTTGATGAAGGTAGAGATAATGTCACTGGACTCAAAACTTCATCTGCACTATATGAAGCATGATCATGCAAAAGAGCGGTAATACCAATCGCTTCTGCTGCTTTATGGTACCTTGATGTAGGCAGCAGTGATCCTTGCAAGGAACTGCAATGTGAAACTGGAGATGATACTGAAGTCTGAGGAGCTCTCTGAGATATTATCTTAGATGCAAAGGGCCGTTGGAGACCAATCTGAGAATCCTGCAGGCGGGCCTTCCATTGAATAGAACTGGCATCAAGTGATGGTAAATTGATGGTTTGGCAAACAACCATTGCTTCATGAGGTTCAACCTTTTCTCTCGTCAGTTTTTCATCAGAAGACATACTTGTGGGCGTAGATAGGGGAGAATTTGGTATCACAACTTTCTCCCTATTTAAGTTCATATCTGAAAATGGTTTAAAGGTCAATGAAGGAGGAACAACGCTTTGTTCTAGGCATTCGACCTTCTCTCTACTTGGATTGTTATCTAACAATTCCTTAGAATAGGACATGCATTGTTCATCCGGGATAATGGATGTGGAACTGAACTCAACGCTCACGTTCTTTGGATTTGGTTCAGTTTGAACTTTCTCAAGAGTTGAATCCACTAGCACATTGCTAATATCTACTTTATGATGTGAATCATCATCCAAGTGTTCTTGAGGTGCAGTGACATATTGAAGCATGGTAGGTGCTGCATCATTTTTTGCAGTTGTATCTAACGACTCCATACTGCTTTGAACTTTAGTAAATTCTCCCACAGTAAGGCAATATTGCTTCTCTAAAGAAAGCATGTTGAATGACGCAATGGAAGTAGCAGAATCCACCTCTGAAAATAGAATCTTCATCCATACACAAGAATGAATTACCATGAAATTGTCATTCAACTATAAAGATTCTAGTATTGCAAAGGTAAATTGGTACCTCTGCTCTGAATTCTTTGGGAAATTGATCCTTAAACTTCCATAAAGTGTCAATTTCATTGCAAGTAAGTATCAAGATATTTGATCTTATAAAAGCTGTATTAAACATGACCCGAAACATCATCAGTTCTGTTTCCGGATCACCATATAAACTGGTACACTCCAAAACCACATCACCTTGAACACGAAGACCAATGTCTATTTTAACTGATTCCTCATTTTCCTGCAGAAGATATGAAGAGACTAAGTTGAACACAAATTTACAATTTTTGACAATGGGCATAAATGTAGTTCCTTGACTACCAAATAAGATACAGGAGCATGATTTCAAGAAGCAAAATTTCAAATTAAGTTATATTATTATCTAAAAATAGTTTATGCTTGCAGCTAAGATGCCTACAATTGCAATAAGAACATATGAAAATATGATACTCTTGTACCTTACGAAAGGATTCATCAATGTCACCTGAACTTATGTCTCGATAATATTGCCCACCATCCAAACCGTAATCACAGGTAACAGGTATAGTCAACATATAGAATAGATTTTTTTTGCCTCAATTTAGAAGCCTCTAACATTTGGACAAAGTGATTCAACATCATTGTGATCCATACATGCCAAGCTTGCATATGGTTGCAGCAAATTAATAGGGATCAAATTTATATAATGCAACAAGTTTCAAGTCTCATGATATGTAAACAACTCGGATCTGATTTCTATTGAATTCCCTCAAATTTGACACCAGTGGAAGACTCTTTTCCATGTAATCCTTAAACTTACAGGTCAGAAATAGCATCAACAACAGTCAAACAATCTGTTGGCAGCATTCTAATTGGAAACTTTACAACCTCCATTACTTATGGGGCCTACTCAGATCTGAGGAAGAATATCTCAGTCATGTACTATCAACAAAAATGCTTTCATTAGAAAGTTCATTAAATTGACTAAGCAAGAGCACAAATTCAAATAACTTGATACCTGCATGTAATTACGAAGAAGTTTTCTCCTTTTTGGTGGTTCATAAAGGACCTTGGGAGTCCGATCAGCAGCTATAGAAGGGTCTGGTCCATATATCTTAAATATTGGACAGCAGGGCCCCTTTCCATCCAGAGTAGGAATAACTCTAAGAATAACACAGTCCAATCTAAGTGCCCTATCAAGGGGTGGCCATCTTAAGTACAAATTCTTTCTTGATATATACTGTAGATATCTCAACTGTGAAGGCAATGGATTAAGGGGTGATGTAATCTGCAAAAGATCTCGAGGTGCTTGCTTGTAGATCATGTCCAGAGTTTTCTGTTCACTAGCAGATTGGTTACTATATATCAACAGTGCACCAAGCATGAAAGCCATAAGTGGCCACCCACCTTGTTCACAATGCATCAAGAGAGCATTTTGTTGCCCCAGCAACAACCAGCTCTCACTCGACCTCAGAAAGTGATGGATTATCTCCAATGTGAGCAATGGACAACGTTCATACTGACGAGGATAGTCCATTACAATTATGTCATAGTTGGACAATACGCTAGCTAGCTGGCTTGGATTCTCTTCATCACGAAAATTAAACACCATGAATGAAGCTTCAGGGAAGTTGCTTCGAAGCTGAACTATTGTATCTGCGATTTGACCTTTGTATTTATCATCTACTAAAATGTCCATAGTAATGCAGCACGTAAAGACTGCAGCAAAGCATCAACATTATTCCTAAAAGTGAGTCACACAGAAAATTCTGACCAGACAAAATATGGAAGAAATAGATATTATTGTTCACTGGAGGGTAGAATAAAATCAAGTTCTCAAAACAAAACAACATGGTTTATCACACTAGATAAGTGTGACCTTGACTACTTAGCAAAGATATCCAGTTTCTGTATGCACGAGCCTCAAACCAATAATATGCAGAAACTACCTAGTTAATGCAATGCAAGGACACGTGCTGTTGCTCGAGTTTGCAAGTGTGATGGTCTAGGCAGTACAGTCCCACGGGTTAAACTTCATTGGTATGGTTGACAATTTTTGGCACCACCAGTCACAGCAGGCTCCTGTTTTGCGCTTAAAAGCATCTCGACGAAAAGAAAAAACATGAAAAAGAAAAAGAAAAGAAGTCCATCTTTACCAATGTTCTGTTCCTGTAAGGCACTCCGAATGACCTAACATTTCGGCTGGGGTTATTATTCTGTCTTCTGAACTAATCATTCTTGAGATTTTTTTTACCGAGATTTATGTATTTATTTAGTTCATATTTTCAATGGCAAAGGACATACTGGTACTCCACGCACCCATTACTAGCATTGAAATAAGCTAGTGAAGTTAAAGAGGCAAAAACAGCAAAGAAAGAAAGGCATATTCTGACGGATGCATTCAAAGCACAAACACACACCCTAAACGAATAGACAAGCAGAAGGCATACTAAGTTAAGCAAGAATGTTTCCTCAAAGCATACCATAAACTCTTTCAGAGATCTCTAGGAGCCCATCAGGAGGCTTCCGACAGAAGAACTTTCTAAACAAAGCCATTAGCTCCTACACTCAAGCAGTCACCAAGGCAGCCTTGTCAGTGCATCAATTGAAGCCACATTGCCACTGAAAATGCAACTGTCTCACTCTCACACGAGCACATATAGAGGTTTTTGAGAGAAATCTCAATGATGGTCGTGGGAGAGTGTATAGTCAGAAAGCAGAGGAAAGCATGGATCTTGCTGGGACTTTACGATACCCTTTTGTGGCGTTGATATTGTCTTCAGAGTCACACTTTGTTGCCTTAGTCTCATCAGAAAAGACTTTGCTTTCAATCCACAGACTCTGATGGTTGAGAGGTGACGAATATTCCTCTAGTTTTTTGATAGAGAGAGACAGAGACAATGGCAGAGATTTGGTAGAGGTAGTTAGTAAGAGAATGTATGAAAGATCCAAGGACACTGTACTAGATTTGTCTGTCTCTATCGACTCTTTTGAGGTGTGTGTTTTTAGTTTGTTGTCCGTAGCTTGTGTTTGTTTATTCAGGTGTTCTTAATGTTCTCTTTCCGTTGTCCCAAAAGAAGGATTAGAGTTCGCATCTTTTTGCTTTTGCTTGGCCGCTAGTACTGCCACTAGTGCATGTGTTTGCATTACCAAATACAGGAATTAATTCACCTGATGAAAAGATTTCTTCAGATATGTTTGTTGTTGAAATTGTAGTACTTATTTTTTTTTCAATAAAAGGTGATAAATCTTAAGGGTAGGCGTCTGGAAGGAAGATTAAACGACAGTAACGGCATGTGATGTGAGAATAGATGGAGTTGTGGGTGGGGCTTGGATTGGGAGGGAGCACAAAACATAGGTGCGTATCGACAAAGGCCAGAAATCCCCCTCGCTTGGCCCACCCCATGACCATGTCCCTTCGATAATTCCATGCATTGCAGGGTGCCAGACCTTTCTTTCTTCCTTTCTTTAGCTTTGTACCAAAAAATGAAAATTAGTTGGGTCAGTCGTGCTAGGCTCAGGCTCAACTCTAGGATGGCGTGTGGGTCGATCGACCCATTCCCAAGATGTTGAGTTAAACACGATAGATATTTACTATATAAGTTTATTATCTCCTCATGATGCAGGTATGACTCTAACAACCCTGATATTCTTTGTTCATAGACAAAAATATACGACAAAGAACTAACTTAAGCATCGGAGGGGCAAGTCGGCGATCAACCCCCGATGTGCCTTTATTGTTTTTGCAGGTTTATCCTAGTTGAAGCTAATCGAGATCATAGATCCAAGCAACGGCGTCCAGCCCCAACAGAATCAGACTGAACCAGTTAGCGCCCACCGTGGGGCCGGGCGTCAGGACACTACGTCCAGAAGCACACAGATAAGTTAGGCGGCAGCAACAAATCCGGATGTAGCCGCCGTTGCGGCGCTTGCACTGCAACGAATGGGTTTGCAATTACCTGCCGTCGTCCTTCCATCGATGCATCATGATCCCCAGATCCATCCTCCACCTATCACCCAAAACCCTAGCACAGATGAGTTACCTCCATTAAACCCGAATAATCAAACACAATCTTCACATCCGAATGACCAACCACCACCCCAAAACCGAGATCAAGAAGAACAAAACGTAGCCCTGGAGGATAATGCAGGAAACAATTCACACCCTCACATCCAACACCCCATAAATACAAACCCTCCTCCACAACAAATCTCCCTTACCCAAAGACAAATACAGGAAGTGGCCGATCTATTGATTCGTCAAATCTTACAATCTCAAACAGATCAGCAGCGAACTCCCGCTCAGCAGATAGGTATGATAGCCGATCACCATTCTGTTGAAACTCTCGAAAAAATCGTGGACGATCGAATCAATATGGCCATGAATTCCCGACCAGATCAGCCATCAACACAATACAGCTCTCCTTTCATTCAGGAGATCCTAGATAGCCTTCCAGCGGTCGGTACTAAGATACCAATGCTAGAAAAATATACCGGAAAGACCGATCCCCTCAACTATCTTCAATACTTTCAGTCGATGATGAACCTGCATTGCATCCCTGATGCCATTCAATGTAAGGCTTTCTGCACGG
>JANVCQ010000008.1:16384284-16398407 GCA_025531925.1 Erythroxylum plowmanianum | reverse complement strand
GTTCAGAAATGAAGAAGTTATGGCCAAAACACTTTCAGACCAATACTAAACCAAGACTGAACACTACACCGAACTTCGCTCCAGAAATTGAACATCTTAGGAACTGAATTGAAATTCTATTCCTTCAGGACATTTGTATCCCCATGACTCTAGTTTAATTTGCAACAAAAATTCACTTAATTGGAGCTCTATAGCTCAAGATATTTCCAAAATACTGAAGTCTGTTCAGAAAAAAATATCCTCTCATACTCTTTTAATCGATCCTCCCACTTTGATTCGATCGGTCTTTCTCAATTCAATATCAAAACCTATAAATTTGGTATGCAAAGATAGAGGGATGTCTTAGAAATCTAACGTTTCAAAAATCAGATCAATCGGATGTCGGACGGAAAAGATATAAGCAAAAGAGTGAAGTGTATTCAGAAATCGTCACATCTGGCCGACCGATCGCCACATATGGCCGACCGATTTGGCCGACCGATCGCCACCTTCTGGCCGACCGATCGCCACATCTGGCCTACCAATCTCTGGCCGACCGATCGCCACCTTCTGGCTGATCGATCACCACATCTGGCTGACCGATCTGGCCGACCGATCGCCCCTTTTTCTTCACCAATATCTCAACTTCCAAACTCCATAACTTTTGATTCAGAACTCCAAAATCTACAAACTTGGTATCATTGGAAAGCTAAAAGAATTCTCTACAACTTCCATGAAGGACCCAAAAACTAATTCCATCTCTAAAGGGGTAGAAAATCCACTCGAATTTTCTATCCAAAATCATGTCACCCTAAACAATCACATAACTTATAAAATTTATATCTTTCAACTCCAAGGTCCAAAATTTCCATACTTTACATCAATGGAAAGATAAAAATATAATCTAAAACTTTCATGAAGCACTTAAAAGCAATTTCAACCTCTAACTAGGTCAAGTTTTCAATCAAAGTTTCTACCAGAAATGTGTCATCCTATATCACATCCAAACTTCACAGTTTCATAACTTCCAATTCCCACATCCAAAAATTGCATATTATACATCAATATAAAGCTATAAACTTCCTCTACAACTTTCATGAAGACCACTTATTCTAATTCAGACCACATCAGTACATAATTTTCCTCAAAGCACAGTGCACCTATATGTACACTTATGGACATTTTCACAAAACAAAGCAAAATAATACTTAACTTTGACTGATCATAACCTTCAATCCTGATATTGAAAAATATCAAACTTTATGACGATAGAAAGCTTTCAACAGAAGCTACAAGTTTCATGAAGATCATTTTATCAAATTATGCCTAAATCAAAAGTCAACTCTTAAACCCCAAAAAGTCAAACTTTCTTAATTCTTCAAATTCTCATACTTTTTCTCTTTATTTCTTGATTTTCAACTTCCATTTAAATCAACTCATTTCATAACCCATACAAATCTACACAATTATCAAAATCATCAAAACCAAAATAATTCTTTTCTCATCCATTTTCTCAAAGTATCATTTCATCTATAACACAATACATGTACAAAAATACTCATTTCATACCTTTTATATTTCTAATTTTTCACTAAAAGATCGGGGTCCAACAGAGGTAAAGTCGTTAATGAATGAATTATTCACCATCTAGTAGCTATTGCAAAGGAGATTAAGTTGGCATTAACATTTAATGAAATGATACCTCTATCCTAATCCAATATTTTGGGATAGAAGTCACTCCTATATATCACTTTATCATTAAAGATACACTCGTTTCTTTCCTTCTATAAAGTATAAGTGGTGGCACAAAAACAATATTTTAGTAATGAGGAAATCAACATCACTCAAGGGTTAGTATTGAGATGACCAAGAGATCAACTGTTTACATCTTTTCACATTAAAAACATGAGCATTTAATTGTTGAATAGAGTTTCATAACCCTTTAAGAAAACATATTTAAAGAATAGGTGATCCTTGGTTTCATCTTTATTGTAGCAAAGTTGACAAACAGGTGCAAAGGATGGGAAATTTTGTTCTTATCAAAAGTGGAGAGTTTATTTTTAATGGTAGACCATATTATGAATGCTAAAGCTTAGGAGGGATGTTATTATTCCATACTAGCTTTTTCTATTAGACATTAGGAGCAGGATTCCTAAAGTCGTTTTGACCTCACTTGTTGTTGAATAAACCTAAGGAGTGTTTGGTCCGATGGATGATATCCTGATTCAATTGATTGGGAAGGTAAGTAATTTTCTTTGATAAGCTAGAAACCCTTATATTAGATGAACCACTCATTACTATTGACAAATTCAAAACCTTTAGCTTTATGGTTCAACATATGCCTCAGATGGAAGACTCGAGGGAGCAAGTAAAGAAGGGCAACATTACACCAATTATCATACCATAACTAGGTGGCTTTGCAATTCCTTATAGTGCAGATTTCTTGGCAAAGTTTGTTTTTCAATTTTAGAATATTCACCATAATCCAAAGCATTCAAATTGAGGTTTAATTTCGATAATATAGTGTTTCTCTAGATAATGAGAGTGCACTCATTTGACCAAAGAGACTCCTTATCTATAGGTATTCTCTAAAATTTTCTAGTAAGTGGACCATTATTGCTTAGTTGAATAGGCCAAATCCCATGAACACCTTCCTTTCTATGCAGTCTAACATCATTCCATTTCACCTTAGCATTATGTTTCCTGTAAGCATCCCCTATCCAAAGAAAATTCCTTACGATTTTCTCAAAGCCCTTGGTGATGCTTCTAAAAAGTGTCATGTGAGACATCTAGGAGGCATGCAAGTTATTCATAATAGATTTAATGGTTTAATTTTGCCTGTATAAGATAAGCTTTTATTAGCCCAGTGGCCAATCCTCTTATGAATCGAATCAAAGATAGAGGCCTCTTAATAGTAATAGGAATGCCAAGATATATGAAAGGTAGCTTCCCCAACCTTAACCTTGTAATAAAAGCAAGATAATCTACATGATCTTTTAATAATGTCAGGTAAAAAAATAAAGCTTTTATCCTTAGTGAAGCTTAAAGTTAAAAGTGAGTAAAAGCTCTTTAGAGAATCTATGATATCCTTAATAAAAAGAGGCTCAACCTTGCAAAAAAGTAGTAAATCATCAACAAAAGACAAATTGAAGATTCTTTGCTTCAAACACTTATGAAGAAATTTAAAGCTAGGTTTCCTCCTACTATTGAAATAAGCAAGCCTTGAGAACACTTCAATGCAAATTACAAAAAGATAAAGTGAAATAAGATCACTTTTTCTATTGTCTTTACCACTTATAAGCGTAAGAGTAAACTCACCATTGACCAAGATGTTAAAAGTGACTGCAAAGATATATTGATAGATCCAGGTAATAAACAAGTTTGAAAAGCCAAGTGCTTTTAATGTTTGAATAATGAAACTCTAACTTATAATATCAAAACCTTTATGAAAGTCTATTTTCATAGTAAAGCATTGTTTGCAATTCCTACTTTAGTAGCCTTTAAATAATTCTGAGCCAAAAGAATGTTATCCTCAATGCTTTTACCTTTAATAAAATCACCTTAATATTTACAAATCAAAGAGCCCATAATAAAGCTAAGTCTAAAAGCATGATTTTTTATATAATTTTATAAAAGTTATCACAACAAGAGATGGTTCTACAATCTTTGAGTGAGCTAAAGTTAGGGCATTTACGTACAAGGAAAATAGAAGTAATAATGCAATGTTTGAGGAGCCTTTTCCTAAAGAATTCATGAACAACTTGAAAAACTTGATGTTTAATAATTTGTCAAGATTCTTGGAAGAAATAAGTGTTGATCCCATCTGGTCTAGGTTCCTTATTAAGATTGAAACTAAACATAACTACTTCAATCTCAAATACCTCAACTTTCTTAATCAACTCTATATCTTGACTATAAAAAATGGACTTAAAAAAAGTCCTCAAGTGATAAAGTAGTACAAGAAGTGGTAGGATTAAGAACATCCTAAAAATAATTGAGAGCCATCTCCTTTAGCTGATAGTTATAAGATTAAGAACATTTTGAAAATAACTGAGAGCCATCTCCTTTAGCTGATTTTGTCCCTCTACCTTTAAATCTACCTCATTATAAAGATAAGATATTTTATTATAGTTCCTTCTAGCAGTGATAAACCTGAAGAGAAAAGAAGATTCCATGTCCTCTTCCAATAGCCATTAGACCCTTATCTTTTGCTTAAAGATGGAAATTCTAATATTTGATGACCTTGTGGATTACTATCAAAAATAAACCTTACTCCTAGAAATTAAACTTGTAGTAATGGGAATAAGGGTTGATCTACATAGAAAGGCAACTAAAAATGAATGTAAATTACTACTAAGATTGATGGGGTTTTGTTTGTCACAAATAAAATAAAATACTAATAAAGCTAATAAGATTAAGCTTAAAGACAATCAATAATAATTAATTCCACTTTGAGTATTGATTGGGGAAACAATTATTTCTTATCTTTCCTCACGTGTGGTTAACAAAGAACACCAGCAAACCAGTAATCTAATCTAACAACAACATTAAGAAATAGAAAGATCAATAAATCAAAGTTCCTTTAACCACCAGCTATTAAGAGAGACTTAGCCTATTATTCTTCCTAGGATTTAATAACAACACTAGCGAAATTACTAAATTCTAGTTGCTACTTGATTACCAGTAGATTATCAAACAAAATTAACTAGTAAGCCTCATAGCAATCATGAACGATAATTAAGATAATAAGCATGAAAGAACAATAGAACTCAAAATGTAAACTAAAACAATAAACTCATTTAGATCTCATAGTTTTGATGCTTCGAGGTTTCAACTCCTTCGTCCAAAAATGAGATTAGCCATGCAGGGTCATAGAAGAAGCTCTAAGGTGTGAAGAGAGGAGAGAAAGGTGTGTGTTGTGTGTTTTTTTTTTTCCTGGATGTCTTCCCCTCCTCTTTCATGTATAAAAAACCAATAGATAGAAACCTAGAAATCTCTTAAAGATATGCCAAATATTCTCTCCACAATAAAATACCCAGTTAAGGAAAGTAATAATAATGCAAATAATAGTCTTCTTCGTTGAGGGAAGTGGCCTTTCAGCTGATATTTCACTTCCAAGTTAGCTTAGGAAGCTTCCTTAATTATCTCCTTGATTATTATGTAGTAATCTCGCAAATCTCGGTTGGATTAGTGCAGCAATGTTCACTTCTGGCCTAATTTCTGACCTCTTCTAGTCAGAACTATTAAAAACTTAAAACATGAAAGTTGTAGCTCTATTGGTGGGCTTTCTAGTGCCACTTAAATAATCTCAATCAAAGTTTGTATGTGAAAATTATGGCCCAAATATGATAATATGTCAAAATTGTCCATATTTGTGAAATTATCTCGTTTTGCTCCTTTTTCTTCCATAACACACCTAAATCAAAATATACACATAATGAGTACTTTTAGGCTAGTAATAAACATAAAAGACTAAGGATTAGTGGAGAAAAATACGATATTATACTTCTTATCAAATTCTCCCACACTTAACCTTTGACTGTCCTTATATAAAGTAAAAGCTCAATAACATCTTCCCTTCCCGATTATTAGAAGGATATGCAAAATCAAAATATAGAGAGATCAATAACCATCAAAACTCACAACAAGAATTCAATATCAAATTATTTTACTCATGATCAATCAACGACCATTCCCTTTTGAAACTAAGCAATCAATTAGTATACTCTCACAAGTCAAAACTCTCATGTGTTTAAAAATAAAAACAATTTCTAGTGCCCACTCAAATACCTTCCATGAGCTAGACAATCCACTGAGCTTGACTATCGTCCCACTCACAACCTATAGACGTGCAAAGGTTTCATGTAGAGCACAAATCAAAAGTCATTTATGGGGTTGTAATGTAGGCTTAGGGCAAGGGTAAGATAATATTTTGAAAATAAAGCTCAAGAGCATAAGAAGTGGTGGAGTAATAGTAAACAACTTGTAGTTCACCTCACAGTCTTGAAGAGATGAATAATAAGATCTCCAACAAAGCCATCAACTTGCAAACCAAATCTCAACATCACTATTTATACACCCTTAACAAATATCCTAAATCACCCCTTTGTTACTAAAGAATGAGGGAATATCACTCTTGAAAGAGTATAAAACATTAGGAATTGATTTCCACAAAAATATATTTTTCCTTTTTCTCAACTCTAACTTTTGCCTAGGTGCCCTTTTGGGTTTTCACCTAGCGAGTTTTTTTTCAAATTAAAACATGAAAATGACTTAAAAGAGAATACATATCAACAATAGAGTAGATTAGTAAACTACGCAAACAATGGAGCCCAATAATGTAAAAGATCAAGACATGCTCCAAATTAGTCGTACCAAACTAAATAATTAACCCATAATTCACTTCCAAGAAACCCACAAAAATGACTGTCATGAGTAACAATAGAGGGAACGTTACTCCACAACTTCTCAAACTCAGTTTAGTATGATGTTTTTCAAGTCTTTAGGCTTGTAATGCAAGTTAATGAAAGAAATAGGCAATAGGCTCAGTGGGGTTAAACCTTAAGGAAATACTTAAAGGTGGGCCATTTGGCTAATGTAGTTTAATAATCTAGAAAGAATTAATGATTTTTGTGTTGCAAGGAGTAGGAACCAAGGCAAGGTCGAGAGGTACAAGTTTATGAAGGTCACACTTGAAAAGAAGTATAAGATTGAATTGATAAGTTAGTCAAGTAGGCCCAAGTCTCACGGGATAATTTATGTCTATTACTAGTTAATACTCTTCTAAAGGAACACTTATCATTCAATCATAAGATTAAGCTTACATACCCAAGTTGTTATGAATCTCTCCAGTTATTCACTCTCTATATATGAATGTACCATCTTCTTAAAAACAATTTAACATGCTAAAAACAAAACGAAGGTAATTTTTTTAATAACAAATCTCAAATTATCCCCTCCCCTACACTTATAACTTACATTGTCCCCAGTGTAAGGTTAAATGCAAAGTAAGGAACAAATAACGAAAAATAAACTAGCTCATAAAGAAATAGAGAAGGAATAAACTCCCTTTGGGTTGCCTCCTAAGTAACGCCTTTAATTAAAGTCGATGACTCCACTTAATTTTTTCTTCCTCATTCTAAGTAAACTGGAACCTTGATCAAAATTTCCTCCACATTTCCAAGTTGAAAGCCCTCATAATAAGGCTTGAGTCTATAATGATTGACCTTGAATACCTTAGATGTTTTCATGCTTTGAATTTCAACTGCACCATAAGGAAAAGCATTAATAACAATAAAAGGCCCTTCAAATGAGAACAAAGCTTACCTAGAAATAATAGAAGTCGAGAATTATAAAGAAGAACTTGTTGTCCAACTTTAAACTCCTTTCTTGAAATCATTTTATCATAAAAAGCTTTTGTCTTCTTTGTAAATTCTTGCATTCTCGTAGGCATCACTGCACATCTCATCTAGCTCTTGTAACTCCAACTTTTTGTGTTCTGCACTTTCATCCACCTTCATGTTGAATTTCTTGACGGCCCAATAAGCTTACTATCTCAACTGGAAGGTAGCGTGGTTTTCCAAACACTAACTAATAAGGTGACATACCAATAGGTGTTTTATATGTTGTCTTATATGCCCATAAAGCATCCTCCAAATGCAAGCTCCAATCCTATTTGTTTTTTTTTTCTATCTTTTCAAGTATAGACTTGATCTTCTGATTAGATACCTTCGCTTGATCACTAGTTTGTGGATGATAAGCAGTTGAAATCTTGTGGATAACACAATATTTTCTAAGTAATGCCTCAATAGTTTGATTGCAAATATGAGTGCCTCAGTCACTTATCAATGCTCTTGGAATTCCAAATCTGTAAAAGATGTGAGACTTGATAAAAGTTGTAACAATTTTAGAGTCAATAGTTTT
Source organism: Erythroxylum plowmanianum (assembly GCA_025531925.1). Lineage (NCBI taxonomy): Eukaryota > Viridiplantae > Streptophyta > Magnoliopsida > Malpighiales > Erythroxylaceae > Erythroxylum > Erythroxylum plowmanianum. Next base: position 16,390,505 of record JANVCQ010000008.1, on the reverse strand, counting down.
GGTTGCTTTAGCCTCCACCCATTTTGAAACATAATCAACATCTAACAATATGTAAACATTACCAAATGATGCAGGGAACGGTCCCATAAAGTCAATGCCTTAAACATCAAAAATTTTGCAAACTAGTATATAGGATTGTAGCATCTTATTTCTTTGGGATATATTACCTGTTCTTTGACAATTATCACATGATTTACAAAAGAAATATGAATCTCGAAATAGGGTTGGCCAGTAAAAACCACATTCTAAAACCTTTCTAGTTGTTCTTTTAGCTCCAAAATGACCACCATATGCATAGGAATGACAACAATTTAAACTAGACAAAGTCTCATTATCAGGAACACATTACATAACTATTTGGTTAACACAATGTTTCCATAAATAATGATCATCCCACACATAATATTCAGTATCACTTCTAATTTTATCTCTTTTTGATTTAGGCATGTCATTAGGAAAAGTCTTTGCAACTAAATAATTAACTATATCAACAAACCAAGGTTCTATTTCCTTAATTGCAAATAATTTTTCATCAAGAGAATTGTCATTTAAAGGAAACTTATCTTCTTCCCTAGTTAAATGACTAAGGTGATCAACAACTTGATTCTCCTTTCCTTTCTTGTCCTTTATCTCTATGTTGAATTCACTCAAGAGAAGTATCCACCTTATCAGTTTTGGTTTTACCTCTTTCTTCGTCAATAAATAACAAACAGTTGTATGATTAGAATAAATAATTATTTTAGTATCAAGCAAATAAGAGTGAAATTTTCCTAAAGAAAAAACAATAACCAAAAGTTCTTTTTTAGTGGTGGAGTAGTTGCGTTGAGCATCATCTAGAGTTCTGGAAGCATAATAAATGGTATGTGATGTCATCCCAATTCTTTGTCCTAGCAAAGTGCCAATACCATAATCACTTACGTTACACATTCTCCCAAAGAGAACGTTGTAGTTAGGTGGTTGCATAACTAGTGCAGTAGTCAGTAATGTTTCCAACTGATCAAAAGCTTTCTTACATATTGCATCGAACTCAAAAGCCTTTTACAACAACTTGCATAGAGGTAAGGTGATTTTTGAGAAATCCTTTATAAATATCCTATAAAACCCTACATATCCAAGAAAAGAACGAACTTCCCACACGCTAGTGGGGTAAGGTAAGGATTGGATAATATCAACTTTAGCTTTATCAACCTGAATTCCCTTACAAGAGACAGCATGATCCCAAAACTATTCCTTGTTCCACTATAAAATGATATTTTTCAGAATTTAAAACAAGGTTAGTTTTAATGCATCTCTTAAGGACTAGTGTAACGTTATGCAAACAGTTATCAAAGGAATCTCCATGAATGGTAAAATCATTTGTAGAAACTATAATGATGTTTTCAATATAATCTGAAAATATGCTAATCATACACCTTTGAAATTGGAAGGGGCATTGCAAAGTCCAAAAGGCATGCGCCAATATGTAAATGTTCAGAATGGGCACATAAAAGTAGTATTTTTTTTATCTTCTGGTGCAATTGCAATTTAAAAATAACCATTTTGCTTACGAATAGGGATCAATTCATTATCCTGATTTTTCACAATAGTTATTCCGGTCTTTTTGGGCACTACCTGCACGGGGCTAACCTAATCACTATTAGAAATAGGGTAAATAATTCCAACCCCAAGAAATTTAAGTATTTCTTTTTTAACCACATCCAACAAGGCCTAACAGAAGTAACTCACTCCAACAGTCCCATAACCGTGAGCTTTAGGCGAGCAGATCACTTTACAGTTGTTTTGCTTGGTTTGAGAGTTCTGGTTTGTAGCTATTTGTGCTCTTAATTGGGACATAGCTTGTAGGTCCCTTTACAACTTGTTTCTGTTGCCTGTGTGTCCTTTATGGTCTCCAGGAGGCATAGGATCCAGACAAGCAGTATGATGTCCTGCCATTTGAGCACCTTTCCTCTTTGTTGTTTACTGTGTCCAGGGGGTCTTTTCTGTGATTGTTGTACTGAAAGTTCTTCTTCTCTCTAGCTTGTACATACTTTCCTTTATTATTAGTTTCATTCTCTTACTGATTTAACCAAAAAAAACATAGGTGAATTTAATCTCCTTTGGGGTTTTTTAGAAGGTTTTGCTCCTTCTTCTAATAAGATTCTATGCATGCATATAGACAGGCTAATTACCTTAATTTTAGCAATTATCCATCCAATAGTTGTCTTATGTTCCTTAAGAACTTGCACCAATTTGTAATCTTGTTGTTCGCTAAGCGTGCTTGAGATGATGACTGTCCTTCTCTAAGGAACACAAATTTCAAATGCTTAGAAAGGGGTTTTAAATCAGGAATTGGTGCCTGTTTCAAAAAAGGTAAAAGTCTCTAATTAGAAATAGGTAAATCAATATAGGAAATGTAACTTTGCATTTATTCCTCATGATTTTCATTGAGAGTTGAAATGTTCTGTTGTAGCTGATTAGTAAATGATAATTCTTCAAATCCTCTTCATTAACATCTTCACTAATGGCTACTTCCAAAGCATCCTTCCCACTATCAAAAACCCCTTATGCCAAAGAATCAACTACATCAATGGTACAAATAGAATCATCTTCGTTAGGAAATTTCATGGCGTCATGAATATTAATTTCAACAACTTCACCATCAAATTCCATAAATAGGGTACCATCATGCACATCAATTTTAGTTTTTAACGTTTTTAAAAATAGTCTTCCTAACAAAATAGGAGCACTTAGATCATTGTTTTCCATTTCAAGAACATAAAAATCAACAGGAAAAACTAAATTATTAACTTACACAAGAATATCCTAAACTACACCTATAAGATAGGCATTAGATTTATCTGCCAATTAAATTACAACACTTGTTTTGTATAAATGGCCAAGTTTCAAAGAAGCATAAATAGAACATGGCATAACATTAATTGAAGCTCCTAGGTCTAACATGGCCTTTTTAAATATAATACCACCATTTATACAAGGGATAGTGAAAGAACCTGGGTCTTTACATTTAGAAGGAAGCTTTCTTTGAATCATAGCATAAACGTTCTCCCTCATTCTAATCTTTTGAACTCCTTTAAGCTTTTGTCTCCTCTTACGTGTACATAATTATTTGAGAAATTTAGCATAACAAGGTATTTGTTTAATAGCATCAAGTAAAGGAATATTTACTTCACAATTACAAAAAGTCTCAAGGAATTCTTTTTCTTCCTCCTCTTTCTTAGATTTATTCAAACGTCCCGAAAAAGGTACAGTATATTTATAATCAAAGAATGGAGGAAACTTACGTGCTTTTGGTTCGTCATGTTTTTTGGGAACGTTCTCATCATCCTTGTGGGGAAAGTTACTGTGTAAGATAATTTCATTATCCTTTTCTTGTGTTGAAGCTATTGGAGGGGTCTTTTTGGTTCTTCTATCTCTTTTCCACTTCTCTTTTTTGGATTAACAATTGTTTGAGATGGCAACTTTCCAGAAACCCTTGATTCGAAATTACTCACTATAGTAGCCAATTAGCCAACTTGATTTGCTAAGTTTTGGATACTAGTCCTTGTCTCTTGTTAAAATCGTCTTATCTCTTATTACAATTGCAAAGTGTTAGAAGCTAAAGATCTAAAACTATCGTCTAAAGACATATTAGAACAAGAATTGGAACTAGAGGGTTGAGATGGTTGTTATTGTTTTGGAAACATATGGCTGCTTATATTGTTGAAAATTTGGACATGGTTGATTCACTTGTGAGCTTCCATAACTAAGATTAGGATGATACGTCCATCCTAGATTATACATATTCGAATAGGGATCATATCTCTTTTGTGGTTGTCCCGGAAATCCAGTCGTTGCATTAATGTGTTCAATAGATTCCTATAAAAGCATGGGACACATATCAGTTGGATGCCTAACTACCGAACAAATTTTGCAAGCCTTCACCGATTGCACGTTACGTACAACAAGTTGATGAGCAAGAGAGGTTAGTCCAACAATCTTTTGGTGTAAATCAGAAACATTCACCTCATTAACATGTTCAGAACAAGAGTTTAATCTTGTTCCAAACTGTTGTGAATAGCTGCCATGTTCCCAATTAAGTTTTTAACTTGCTCAAGTGTCTTATTCGCCACAGCACCTCCACTGGCTACATCAATCAGGCTCTTATCCATAGCTAAAAGTCCATCATAAAAATATTGTATAAATAATTGCTTGCTAATTTGATGGTTAGGGCAACTTACACATAGTCTCTTGAAACGTTCCTAGTATTCATACAATGACTTTCCATGTTTTTGCTTTATTCCATAAATCTCTTTTCTAATGTTAGAGCTCTTTGATGGTGGAAAGTACTTCTCCAAGAATGCTTTCTTCATGTCATTCCATGTGGTAATACTTACAGGAGGTAAGTAATAGAGCCAATCGTTAGCTGCATCTTTTAATGACAATGGAAAAGCTCTTAGGTTGATTTGCTCATCTGTTACCCTCGAGGGTTTCATAGTTGTGCATATTAAATAGAACTCCTTTAAATGTTTGTTTGCATCTTCACCTAGCAAACCATGAAAAGTAGTTAAAAGATGTATTAGTCCAGACTTCAGCTCAAATGAAACGTCATTATTTATTGCAGGAAAAGTGATGCATAAGGGTTGTTGTTCCAAATTTGGAGCAGCAAACTGGTTCAAAGTTTGATCCATGTATCCTTGTTCTTCTGAATTTGAATCACTTGCAAATAACAAATCAAGTCCAATAAGATTGATCTCGTGTCTCCTTCTTCTAACTGCTTTCCTTAATTTCTTTGCGATTTTCTCAATCTCCAAATTGAATTGTAAACTAAAATTAGAAGAACGAGAATTATGCATAAACTAAGTGGCAAAACAAAATCAAGTGAGAGGTAACTCCATTCTAGCAATAAGCGAGACATCAGATGCTACCGGTCCTTCCCATTGGCCCTTCCCCCTTCGGAGAGCTACTACTCACAACCTACGCGAGTGCACTGGACATGACTGAATTCTTGCTAGTGTTTAGGTCCTATATTCAGAATTGGTTGTGTTGCTGGTAATATAGCCTTTAATTTGATCTTATGGGTGCTGGACATATTTTAGTCTGCTATTGTGTTTGTATGGTGAGTACCCCTCATGTTGCTATAAAACTCCTCGATTGGGTTAGAGATTGTCTCCTTAGGCAATTTCTCGTTGTACATACTTTTTATTTATTTATTAATACATTTTCTGACTTATAAAAAAAAAACAAAATAAAAAAAAGCAAAACAAAAAAAATTTAAATTTAAATTTAAAAATTGCTTCAAAAATTAAAACTAACGAAAACTCCTAGAAACTGATCGAATTTAGCTTAAAACCATTAGGGCTCATGATCTAAAAGATTAACTAGTTTTGTTCAGAATGTCTGGTACCTGCAGAAAAAGGTATTTTCGAGCTAGAAACAGATTAAAAATTCTACAAGATGAAAAAAAAAGAAAAAAATTATGATGATAGTCAAAATTATGATTTTTATTTTTATTTTGTCTAATTAAAAAATAGAAATGATTTCTTCTAGTAGTAGATCATAGCAAAAACACATAAAATCAATTAAAGCCTTTCCCCCGTAATAATGCCAAAATTTGATGAGCTTGTTGAGGGTTATCAAAGATAAACCTTACTCCTATAAATTAAATTTGTAGTAGTGGGAATAAAGGTCGATCCAAAGAGAAAGGCAACTAAAAGTGTATATAAATTAGTACTAAAATTGATGGGGGGTTTTGTCGTGAATAAAATAAAATGCTAATAAAGCTAATAAGATTAAGCTTAAAGACAATCAATAATATCTAGCTTGGCCAAAGGAGATATCCACCATCAGAACTATCGACTAATCCTTGATATAATGATAATTAATTCCATGTTTTATGTGGGCGTAGATAATAGGTGCTATGGATATCTGAAGATATCAAACTGTGGATACCCGAAAGTATCAAACTGTGGATACTCGAAAGTATCAAACTGTCGACACTCGAAGGTATCGAACTATGGACACTAGTGGTGTCAAACTGTAGCAGCTGCACTGTAGCACCCCCTTACCGTAGGGTATACACCGGGACCTCCGTAGGTCATTCCGATACATATCCTACAATAAGGGTGCACTACGAACAATCACTAATATACTTCACATGGCATCATCAAATAAAGCATCAATATAAAATTCACTAATTTTTAAAACCATAAAATACTTCTCATTCCATGTCAGTACAAGCAGTC
>JANVCQ010000008.1:16319054-16374022 GCA_025531925.1 Erythroxylum plowmanianum | reverse complement strand
ATCTTACCCTTTCTTATAAGCTTATGCAAAAGCAATCTCCCAAAATGCCCTTGAACATCCTTATTGTACTAACATTTTAATTTTCCACTTACCAATTCAACAAATCCTACTAACTTTGACATAAGTATAGTTCCAAAATTAAATATATCAAAACTCCAAAATTACTTTAAGTCATGCTTACTTTTAAAGAAAAATTTTCTGGGGTCCAACAGAGATTCTAACTATTTACCATATGGTATGCTATTAACAAGAATTTTTAGAGATGTTGGAATCCCCCTCAACAGAGGAAACAGGATGAAGATGGATGTGAAAAGCGTCATTAATGCTACCAATGTAAGCAGAATGGGATTAAAGATTGAAGACAAGGTGGATACTGACTCCAAACCGAAAGCAAGGTCTGAGGGGGAGCATATAGTAAGATAGCAGGAGTGAACGTGTTACACCTGCAAGAAAGACAAAACCTCAACCTAGAGGAAAAACATCTACAAAAGAACAGACTGAGAAGAAATCGTCAGATGTTTCAATAAAAGCTAAGACGATTTCACAGAGAGAAGAAAGCTAGGTTCAACAATCAGCATAACAAGTGTCATTGAAGAGAAAGGGAGAGACACTTCATTCGAAAAAATCTAAACAATTAAGAAGGTCATCAAGACTATTGACCTTACGTCGACAAGAATAGAAGAAACAGAAAGGTTTGACTCTTGGTGAAGAATTTGAAAAGCCAGAGAAAGCACATCAAGCTACTAGACCAATGGTCTCAATTTTGCAAAGTCAATCAGCAAAATCATCTAAAGAGATAGAAATAAAGAGGAAATTAGTGTTTGAGAGGAAGAAGCCTCAACAACAACTTTCGTCTAAACCGGCAGAAGAACAAAAAAAGTCCAGACAAAAAAAGAGTTCTTTATGTAATGTTCAACAGAAGACAAAGACAGTTGAACACTAATTGGCACGTCATAATTCTTCTTAACCTATCAGCAAGAAGGATTTGAAAATGAAGGTTATAGAAGAATCAGTACCTGTTCGAAGCAGAACCTCAGTTATTATAAGGGAACCTTTGACAAAGTTAGTCAAGGTATAAGTCGAACCAATACTGATCAATGATAGATCAATACATCTTTTAAATCATGAAGAAAGAAGACTATATGATATTCTGCGAGATGAAAAGACATAACCATATCTAATGAAGATGTCAAAGGATTGATATACAATTTATCCAATTACAAGTATAACATTGATCAAAATTGTGCCAGATATACAACCAAGATTTTCAAATCTTGTACGAAATGAAGAAAAAGGGAAAAAGAAGTTGTTTCCAGAAGGAAATGAAGATTATCTTACAGATGATCATATTCAAGTAGCTGTGAAAAACATAGATGATGCATACAATGAATCTCAATCTGAAGGTGTCTATGTTTCACATCATATCTCAAAACCATCAAGAAGTCAATTTGGAGTTTCCACCACGGATACAAACTTCAAGGTGGTTGGAAAGGTGACAAAAGGACAGTACAGAACTATCATGGTTGAAGGTATCATTTCAAATTAGAGACTCATGTGCAATTAATCATGCATTTTAGACCTTTAAGTTTCATACCATCAGTTAAAAAAGTGTTACACCTTCTTGGACAATCAGTTCCTAAACTACCTAGACCTGATGATCTTGATCTCCCAGAAGGAAAACAAACTTTCAGAGCTCCCACAATCAAAATCATAGATTTAGACATTTTACCTTTAGAACCATCTGTTGCTAAAAACTTCCATCCACCTAGTGAGACACAACAAGATGCTATTGTTGTTTTGGTGGAAGCCAGTCACACACAGAAGGAAATTTAGGAAGCTTTAGTAAAAGCAATTGAAGAAATTCATACTAAGGTTGATGACCTGAGTGACTCAGTGGGTGATCTTCGTGATGAACTAGCTTATCTTCGAGTTACTATTGAACAAGACCTCAAGACGATCCGCACTGATATGCAACATATGTTCTCTAAAATTTTGAAGCATCTTCATTGAAACTTTTTGATTGATAACAAATGGGGGAGAAGAGAAGAGAAGAGAAGAAGATAGAAAGTATATGGGGAGAACAAGAAGAGAAGAAAGAAAAGTAGAAAAGTTCTTTTGTATCTTTTTATTTTATATATGCATTTGCATTTCTTATGTTTTGTTGTATCGTTATTCGTCTGAATAATATTCGTTTATTCATCTGAATTTTATGTCATCTTTCTAAAATTATGATTATTTGTTATTATCAAAAAGGGAGAGATTGTTAAGTCAAGAAGACTTCACTTCCAATAATTTTGGTGACAATCAAATAATAATAATCTTAGAAATATATGAACTATTTCGACAAGTTTGTTAAGTGTGCAGAAAAATGTAAGTATCACTTAAGCAAAACAAAGACGAAGCGACAAAATCAGATGATATAAAGAAGAAGACACTCTAGAATGTCAGGCAATTAGTTAGTTGGAGTTAGTTACAGAACTCAACTAAATAACGGTTACCAAAAGAAATAAGAAGCAGTTTTTTTCAAGAAGACAGTTGGAGATTTAGGCTATAAATACTAGTCCTAGTCGAAGACTAAAATAACTAGAATTTGCACTTTTGCTTACTTAGAAAAAATTATGTATTCAAAGTGCGAAATAAGAGAGTGAATACTACTGTAACGAAAAGCTCACAGTATCTTTCTTAGAGAGAGAAAGAAAAGGCTAGAGCCTGGAGAAGCTAAGATAGTAGAAAGAATACTTTGTGTCAGAGACTTGAAGAGGCTCTGGAAGGGGAGAAAGAATACTTGTAAAGTTGAAAAGTATAGTGAAATCTCAGACAAACTCTGAGGACTAGACTTAACTCAAAATTTGAGGTGAACCAGTATAAAATCGCAGAGTCTATTCTCTAACCTTTACACTTTAATTTTCTTATTGTTAGATGAGTAGATAAAAAGAAATTGCGATTTTGATACTTATCAATTTTAGTAAAGTATCTTTAGTATTCATTTGATAGTTGAAAAGATTTTCACGAAATATCAAAAGATTAATATTCTCGAGAAGTTTACACAATTCAACCCCCTTCTTGTGTATCTTGTATATTTTATGTGATTCCTATAGTAGCAAATGATTTACTTCAGGTATATGTTAGGGTGTTACATTAGAACTCTCTCATAAGGTCATTCTACATATTGGTTCTTTGAAAAACCAAAACTAAAGGCATAGATGAATGACATAAAAGCTTCAAAATTACTTCATTTGAAATTAATTTACAAGTGAATAGCTCTTTCATTAGCAAAGGATTCAATAACTTTAACCTTATTTAGATCAAAAACAACAACAATTATCCCCTTTAAGTGAAAATGATAATTAGAGATAAAATGTCAGTCATTTCTTTTATTAAACCAAGCTCTTTACAAGCTGATTCATTGAGCTTCATTTCCAAAAGTCAAAGGTTATATGTTGTTTATTAAGCTTATTAATACCCCTCTCATTCTAAACCATGATAGTCATATAGAAAAGTTAGAAAAGCATTTCCCTTTACCACTCTTATCGTTTATTTTTGTGCTAGATCACCTTTTGATAACGTGGATGAAGGAGTTAGAGTTAGCTACACCAGTTGATTGAGTAACCACATCAAGGATTTTGTTAGCACTGAATGGCTGGGACAAGAAGCAGTGGGGTCAGGAGCCTTAAGTATCAAATCAAAGCTGTTCTCCTTAACTAAATTGACCTTTGATTGACTTTTTCTACGTTAGTGAATATTGTAATAATCGCAAGTCCATAACATAAATGTAGCTACTACTAACAAGTACTAGTCGATCCCACAAAGACAGTGATTACTAGTAATTATCATTTTTCTATTATCTAACCTATGGATTGATTTTGGATTTTAATAAATAAAATTAAAAAAGTAAACAATTAAATTAAAATAATAACAACATTGAACACAAAAATAAGAAATTACTTAGAAAACTATCGATGTTGGAAATTAGTATATAGGTTCAAATCCCCCTAAAAACCCTTAATTGATTGATCTTTTATTATGAATTTGTTTTTATTAATTTATTAGACTATGGAGATTCCTATGGTATACTAATAGTTGACCTATAGTCTACTAACAACTAATCCTAAGGTTTTCAACTGAATTGCTCAGGTTAAAGTTTATATGATTGCTTTACTAATTTATGAATCTCTTTATTAGGACTGACCATAATCCAAAAGATATTTGTCCTCCTATCTCTATGGTTGTAATCAACTCCGCTTAATTACGGTAGATTTATTCAAACCTAAGATTTCTTAATCTCTATGTATGAAATCAGATTATGAACTAATATTCCCAAGTCTATTAGAATATATATTAAACATGTAATCAAATCGCAATAGATCAATCAAAATAATTGTATTAAATAAAAGATTTAAAAAATTGTAGCACAAACTAAGGTTCATTTGACCTAGACAATAAAGAAGCTTAGTTACACATAATAGAAAATGAAATCAAACATAAACTGGAAGGAAAACAAATAAAAAACAAAGAGTTCATAATTTTAAATCTCCCTTTCTCTTCTATCGATTGTTCTTGCAAGGTAGAGGATTGATCTTATATTCTATTAGATCTTTCGATGATTTCTTCCTATCTTCCATGTTCTTGGATTAATATCGTCCCTTCTGGACGTTCTTTATGTCTGGAATCATCTCCAAAAGTCTATGGACTGATGCACAACCGTGCATCCCTTCTGTGCTTCGAATCTTCGTTTTATATCATATTTTTATCCAAATTCTTCTCCTTTAAGTCTGTGAAGGCAATTATAACTTATAAACACACTTGGAGCGAATTAAGTATCAAATATAAAACAAAAGTATAAAATATCAAACAATATTCATTAAATATGGGTGTCGATTAACCTTCCTCGAGCATTCACCATTAAATGTATACTTAAGAAGAGTTGGCACCATGATTAAAGGTAGATTCATTACATTAACTAAATAACTAAGAGCAAAGTCAACCAAGTTAGTTAAATGAATAAGCTTATTAACATCAAGTGCTTTAGAACACATAGCACTAGCTCAACCAGTAAGTTGGACGTTAATATTAAGACTAGATTGAACATTACTAATAGACATATTTTCTTCTTTCACAATAATAATAGATTGCTTATTCCTTACCAACTTACGATTTAAAGATGAATTTTAGGGTTTAATCCCATTAATTCCTCATTATCACATCCTTGAAAAACTTTGTCAGTCCTTCATATTCTTTGTCGAAGATGTCTAGAGATGGTTTCTAGTGGTAGGTGATATAGGTAGCATCCTCCAACAACTCTTCCTGCTATTCAATTGCATTAAGAGAATTACCTTAAGCAACTTTTGGGACATATCCACCTGAACTCAAAACCTAACAAACCCTATACTCTTTAGGTAGGATGTAAATTAATATATACAAAGAGATTGGCCCATGTAACTAGCTAAGTAGCTCAAACTAGTTTTAGAATAATATTCAAGGAGCACATTATGAATATTGATCCACAATGAAACATGCTTGAACATTCTATGATCTAGCTTCATCCTCAGAGACTGGCTTTATAGAAAAATTGACTTATCCTTAATGTGCCAAGGTATGGCTTCTTCGACTTTGTACGCTTCTTCCATAGAGCTGAGCTTGAAGACAAATCCTTGAGGATTAAGGAATATTTCACTTAGTACCTTTTTCTCTAATAGAAACTTGGCCTATGCAACCATAATTGAAAATGTAAGCCTCATGTCAAAAAAGAACCTACTAAGTTGAGTGCTCCTACAATAAAAAGTCCCTCAAGGAGTGGAAAATTGTCTGACCATCTTTGGATAAAGGGGGAAAAGTGTTCTACTTTAACTAGGGGAAAGATCAGACACTACCTAACACTAGCCTTCCTAGAGGAGGTGATCTTAAAGGTTGATAGAAGTATTAAGAGTAATAAGATTTTTCTGAAACAAAAATATTAAAATTATATTATTGTAATATTTTAAATATTTTGTATTATTTTTAATTTTATATATGTAAGTTGATAATTATATTTATTTATATTAATTGTGATTATTATTTATATGTAAAATATTTAAAAATTATTATTATTTCATATTAATTGTCATTATTATTTGTTATTATAAATTTTGAAAACATGGTTGATGTAAACAGTAAATTAATAAATTATATAGTACAACGGTATAATATACCAATGAACTATTTTATAAATTTTAAAAATTTTAAAAACTATTTTATAAATCTAAAAAATTACTCAAAATAATATCTAGTACTGACTAGTATTGATACAGTACCAAGTTGTGAAAGTTATTCGCTATATTATTAATCTTATATTTTTAATAAAATAAAACTTCAAAGAGTTATATTTTTAATAAAATAAAACTTCAAAGAGTCTAATTGTCTTTTACCCGTTACGATCCGGGACTCGACGAGTCGTGTATCGTCGTCCAGTCTGAGAGAGAGAGACTCGGTGAGTGAAGAATCTAGCCTGCATTGTGTGAAGATGAGTTCATAGTCGTCTTAAACTGGGAGTTTTCTGGCAGGGAAAGAGGCCAGTCTTATTCAGAAGCGGTTTGCGGGCTTTGACTTCTTTCTCTTCAGTGTATAATACATTCTGAAGAAGCTTAAAGGTTAAACTTTTTCATTCATAGTTTGTGTTTAGCCTTGCTTCATGTACCTGCATTTCTGTGTTGATTCTATTAAAACCCCTCTAATCTGCTACTGTTTTTGTATATACTCTGGTCATATCAAATAGACATGAGAGGAAAGGGTGAAGTTGTCGTTCTTGTTAAACTATTTTAACTGGGTCTTGTTTTTTCCAACTTAAAAATTGTTCAATTGCTGTTCAAAAACCCACAAACAATCTCCACTGTGTTTCCTGTTTGTCCCTTTCTTTTCTTTGATTGATGGTCAGAGAAAGTTCAATCCTTTTAAGGGTTTTGAGTTGGTTGTTTTGAGTGGTTTTCTGAGGACAGGTTTGGATTGCTGGGTCACAGACTTGGGTTGGGTTATCCTTTCATGCATGTCCTGGTTCTTTTGTTCACGGTCTCAAATTAATTGCGAATTGAATTTGTGAGAATGATTGAGAGCTTTGCCCATCCTTTTCAGTTGGTCAATTGCTGAAACTTCCAGTTGTTACGAAGATACTCGTATTTTTATAAATCACGTAGTGTGCATTTGCTTTTAGGCTTTGCAAGTGTTAACTCAAACTGCAAAAAAATGATTTGTTCTCGACCACATCATTCTTGATGTGTTTGTGTTGCAATTTAAGTTTCTGGATGATCCGAGAGGTTCGACCATATCCGTCATTTTTAAATTATTGCAAAAAATTCAAAATCATGTAATTACATTGGCTTTCTAAGTAAGCAATAAACAGCTTTTCTAAGGAAAGGTATATTATAATCAAACACAAACGGCCGACAAATATAACTGAGAAAGGTATTTTAATTTTACAAATAATGATGCGGTGCTAAGAAAAATTTCTGTACTGGCTATAATGGTTCCCGTTTCACCCTTTGGTGCCTCAAATATGCAGATTGTCTTCTTTTCTCTGCCATACTTAGACTGATAGGAGGGTCTGAATGTTAACTGATCCATTTGCTATTATGACTCGTTGTTGATATTTTTATTTTTTAATTTTGTTTTAGATTTTGGATTAAATGGGAATGTCATCTGATGCTGTGGACGATCTTTTCATGGATACGGATGATGATGAGATTGTTGATGCAGCTAGCATATGCAATTTGGGTGAAGGATTCTTAAAGAATTTCTGTAGAAAGGCAGCAACATCTTTTTTTGATGAGTATGGCCTGATAAGTCACCAAATTAACTCTTATAATGACTTCATTAACAATGGCCTTCAAAGAGTCTTTGATTCTTTTGGTGAGCTCACTGTTCATCCTAGTTTTGATCCATCAAGGAAGGGAGAGAATGGATGGAGATACGCTTTGGTAAAATTTGGAAATGTTACTCTTGATCGACCAAGCTTCTGGGGTGGTACAGAAAACAGTGAACACAAGATGCTTCCTAGGTATGCCAGGCTACAAAATATGACCTATTCTGCAAGAATGAAGTTGAATGTAACTCTTCAGGCGAGTATTGTTATGCTTCCTTTTCTTCAGAGTTTGACTTCTTACGACAAGCTTGTTATTTGGGATTCCATTGGTGTTTATACTGATGCTGTTTTTGGTTTCTTGACTATCTTGAAACACTGAATCTGGACAATAGTTTCATATTATTGTATCTTATCTGCAATGCCATTAGTATCTTTCAATAGACTTTTGTTCAACTACATTTTTTTATCTCAAAGCAACAAGCTGGTATTGCTTGGGCAAAATCTTGGATAATTTTAGGATTTGGTAGGAAGAGCAATTTTATTGCAGTAAGCTTTTATATGAGATGGCACTTACCTGTGGTGGTAATGGCAATAAAATTCTGCAGAGCTGATCATTTTGGCATGTGTTTATGTTGGCTCAAATGCTTGAAGATCGAAATGTCCTTAAGCATTTTGCTTTTAACTTTAAATTAATCCATGTGGATAAGTTCTTAATCTTTTGGAGTTTTTCTGGTTGTCTATAGGATAGAGTGATTGAGCAGTCTGGAAATGTATCTTATTTAGTTGAGACAAATCCTAGATAGTAGAGAGTTGTGAGTGTTGTGGTTGGGATCTTCGTATTAAGCATTCATTTACATAGGCTTTATACAATTGAGGAGAAAGGAAAATAATTCTATATTATTGTGACATTCTATCGTAGTTCAACTTGAAATACTTATTTGATGTTGATATGAACCTGCAATTGTTCCAGATATTCACTCCAAGACTTTCTGGAAGTGACAAGTTCAAAACTGGAAAAGAGCAATTTCTGGAAAAAGATATCCTTAGCACGGAGAGCAGGGATATCATAATTGGAAGGATCCCTGTAATGGTGATGTCTGAGCTCTGCTGGATGAAAACAGTTGAAAATGGTGATTGTGATTTTGATCATGGAGGCTACTTTTTGGTAAAGGGTGCAGAGAAGGTGACTTAATTTTTGTTTTCAGATCCTTTGGTCAAGCTTATTATTCTGAAGATGAAAATTGGGTTAATGTAGTGTTGTTTGATTCTCAAATGGGATAAACTCTTATTGTTTACAAATTTCAAAACTTGGATGTAAAACAATTCTTTTAGAACAGGTAGACTTGCAAATTTTTTTGGTGCTAGTTGGAGCCTTGTTCCTGTACTGTACTGTACTGCACTTCATTCACTAATTGGTATATTTTTCTTCTTTGGCATTGTAATACTGGATTAAATGATGTTGTTAGTTGGATATACTGTATTCTTTTTGTATTTCCTGTTTCTTCATTTATTATTGATCTCTTTTTTTTCTGGATTGTTGATTTCTTTTGTATCTGCTCTACAGTTTGTTGACTTCTCTTGGGTATCTAGAATTTATTTCTGCAGTGATAACGTGAAGTCATGTCCCGATTATTTCAGGTTTTCATTGCACAAGAGCAAATTTGTATGAAGAGACTTTGGATTTCAAATAATCAAGGTTGGACTGTCTCGTACAAATCAGAAGTTAAGAGGAATAGATTACTTATTAGACTTGTGGATCTTTCTAAGGTTGATGATGTCAAAGGGGAGAAGAAAGGCCTTACTATTTATTTCTTGTCAACAGAGATCCCTGTCTGGATTTTGTTTTTTGCACTTAATGTCAAATCTGACAAAGAAATTATAGATTTGATTGATTATGACATTGAAGACACTGGCATTACAAACATACTGTTTGCCACAGTTCTTAATGCTAATGATAAATGTGAGGGCTTCCGCAGGACTGGTGAGGCCTTGACTTATGTTGGTAAACAGATAAAAGGAACCAGATTTCCTCCGGAAGAACCTGTCCAAGAGTGCATTAACAAATACTTGTTTCCTAGTCTCCATAGCACTTCACAAAAGGCTCGATTTCTTGGATATATGTTGAAGTGCCTTTTAGAGGCCTATTCTGGCCGCAGAAAATGTGAAAACAGGGATAGTTTTAGAAACAAAAGGTTTGAATTAGCTGGTGAGTTACTTGAGCGAGAGCTGAAAGCGCATATTGGACATGCTCGGAAACGCATGGAAAAGGTCTTACGGAGAGACCTGGATGGAGATCGAGTTGTGCGCCCAATTGAGCATTATCTAGATGCTTCAATAGTCACTAATGGTCTCTCAAGGGCATTCTCAACTGGAGCTTGGTGTCATCCTTTCAAGAGAACGGAAAGGATTTCTGGTGTTGTGGCAAATCTTGGGCGTACAAATCCCTTGCAAACGGTGGTGGACATGCGAAAAACTAGGCAGCACGTCCAATACACTGGGAAGGTTGGGGATGCCAGATATCCGTAAGTCAAACACACAAAATTCTCTTTATTCATTGTTACAAAAAAAAAATTTCTTTATTCTACGAATCCTCAATGTCAATGTCTGTGAATTTCTATATCTATTGATTGTTTCTTTTTGGCTTTTGATTTGTCTCCTCTTATATTTATATTCTTTTTCTGGCCAGGATACATCTGCTTGCTACTAAAGTAGCTGCAATGTTGACTTCACATAACAGCTTAAAACTATTGATATAAAATATTTATATTTAATTGACTCTCAAACGTCTTTTCCAGGATTTAGATTTTAACTTGTGTACATTCTTCATCCAAGAAGTAGGACTTTTTGAGCATCTATTGCAGATCAAATGATTGGAGATGAGGTGGTTGTCACTTTCTAATATAATTTTCTGCTTCCAGGCATCCTTCTCACTGGGGTAGGGTATGCTTTCTCTCTACTCCAGATGGTGAAAATTGTGGGCTTGTAAAGAATTTGGCTGTCACAGGACTTGTCAGCACAAATATATCAGAACCTATAATAGACAGATTGTTTGACTTTGGAATGGAGAAGCTCATTGATGATACTTGCAGTAAACTGGGTAGGAAAGATAAAGTATTTCTAAATGGAGAATGGGTTGGAGTTTGTGAAAATTCTCTTATGTTTGCTTCTGAGCTAAGATGGATGCGACGAAGGAAAGAGTTGCCGCATCAGGTTATTATTGTCTCAGTTTTCAACTGTCGTATTTTTCTAAATTCCAAATTCTTTATAGGGCCGTTGATGCAGAATAAAACTTAATCTAACTTTCCTCATTAAGAAAGGAAAGTAGTTCTATTTTAATTTGTCCTCATACGTTTAACATTCAAGTCTATTGAGGAATAATAACAATTCTTATTAAATATGGCTCTACTCTTATTTTGGAATTTCAATGTGAGGATGCAAACCAACACGCCCTACTTTAAATTTGTTTAAACAATTTTATGCTTTTTTCTGACATTTCAAATGTTTTTTCTCATGTAGGTGGAAATCAAAAGAGATGCACATCAAAGAGAAGTGCGCATTTTTTCTGATGCTGGAAGGATTTTGCGTCCTCTTATAGTTATTGAGAACTTGGCTAAGATTAAAGGGTCTAAAGTAGAGAATTATACCTTCCAATATCTTCTGGATGAAGGTATTATTGAGCTTATTGGAACTGAAGAAGAAGAAGACTGCCGTACTGCTTGGGGTATCACATATCTTTTGGCAGATATCAGGAATAAGCAACCATTAACGTATACGCATTGTGAACTTGACATGTCCTTCTTACTAGGCTTAAGCTGTGGAATTATTCCCTTTGCTAATCATGATCATGCAAGAAGAGTTCTCTACCAGGCTCAAAAACATTCTCAACAAGCAATTGGTTTTTCCACAACAAATCCCAATATCAGAGTGGACACTTTGTCTCATCAATTGTTCTACCCCCAAAAGCCACTTTTCAGAACAATGACTTCTGACTGTCTTGGAAACCCTAGATATTTAATAGGTCATAATCGAGTACTGCCAAAGCCACAGTTCTTCAATGGCCAGAATGCTATCGTAGCAGTCAATGTTCATCTAGGATACAATCAAGAAGATTCCTTGGTAATGAACCGCGCCTCTTTAGAGCGTGGTATGTTTCGATCCGAGCATATCAGAAGTTACAAGACTGAGGTTGACAACAAGGAACTTTTGGATAAGAAGCGGAAGTTGGAGGATTGTGTGAATTTTGGAAAGATACAGAGTAAGATTGGACGTGTTGACAGCCTTGACGATGATGGCTTTCCTTTCATTGGTGCTAGTCTGCAGAGTGGAGACATTGTTATTGGTAGATGTGCAGAATCAGGTGCTGATCATAGTATCAAGTTAAAGCACACTGAAAGAGGTATGGTGCAGAAAGTTGTATTATCTTCTAACGATGAAGGAAAGAATTTTGCTGTGGTGTCTCTGAGACAGGTAAATCTACTTTCTTGCATTTTAATGCAATACAGACATCAGTTCATCATGCCCTATCACTGGAAATTTACTTATGCATGTAAGGTTTGTACATGTGGACTACTGTTTGATATGTTGGAGATCATGGATGATTTGCAACCAGATAATAACATATTCATTTGAGTTGCTATGTACTGTATACAAAACGTAACCATCAGATTATGTTGGGAACTTAGACTTATGTCTTCCTGTAGCTGCTGCATTATTGTGGGAGAAGCAATTGGTAGAGCTGGCTTATGCATTTGCGGTGTTTTTTTTCATCCCAGTAGGTTCAGTTCGGATACATTCACATTGTACATGTAGTTGGAACAATTGAGGATTTGTTTAGTGGAACCTTCCTGCTGTTATGCTTTATATGGATTCGAAAACAATGAATTAAAAAGTTTTCATGTCCTAATTTTGAAATTTTTAGGCAAGGTTCATTCACATATAAATATTAGGCAAGGTTCTTGAGGTAGTTTTGGTGCTATAGCAACTCTTTATCTTCAATTGTATCTTGGTGACAACTCTTTGGAATTCCTTTTGCGAGCTTGTCTCTACCATCATCATCAAAACCAATTATATCGTCAAACAAGAATTATCCTGATTTCTCCAATGTGTTTCTGGCTCTGCAGATTCGTTCTCCTTGTCTGGGGGATAAGTTTTCAAGTATGCATGGACAGAAGGGAGTCCTAGGCTTTCTGGAGACACAAGAGAATTTCCCTTTCACAATTCAAGGAATAGTTCCTGATATTGTTATTAACCCCCATGCATTTCCTTCACGACAAACTCCTGGTCAATTATTAGAGGCAGCTTTGGGAAAGGGAATTGCATGTGGTGGCTCAATGAGATATGCCACACCTTTCTGCACTCCCTCTGTTGATGCCATTACAGACCAACTTCATAGGTGATGATGCTTCTTAACGTCAGTATGCAGTGATCTGGTGTTGTATTGCAAATAATTGTCCAAAATCACTTAGAAATAAGAGGCCAGGAAAGGGTTATTCTTTCCACTTTGAGTAGCATGGGTATTTATGTGATAAAGGCATGACATGTTTCCCCAACTATAGATCGTTTCTTAAAATTGTTTCCCGCTTTTGCATTGCATTTGGTTCTTCTGTATGATTTAAAGATTGAAATTCTATTTAATATGCACAACAGGGCAGGGTTTTCAAGATGGGGAAACGAGAGAGTTTATGATGGTCGAACTGGTGAAGTGGTCCAGTCTCTCATATTTATGGGACCTACGTTCTATCAGCGCCTGATCCACATGGCTGAAGACAAGGTAAAATTCCGCAACACTGGTCCAGTCCACCCACTCACTAGACAGCCTGTTGCAGACCGTAAACGATTTGGTGGCATCAAGTTTGGTGAGATGGAGCGTGACTGCCTCATAGCTCACGGTGCATCTGCAAATCTGCACGAGCGTCTTTTCACTCTAAGTGATTCTTCCCAGATGCATATTTGCCAGAGATGCCAGAACATGGCAAATGTAATTCAAAGAGCAGTTCCAGGTGGCCGGAAGATCAGAGGCCCCTATTGCCGTTCTTGTGAATCTGCTGATGACATTGTTCGGGTCAATGTACCATATGGGGCTAAGCTTTTGTGCCAAGAGCTTTTCAGTATGGGTATAAGTTTGAAGTTTGAAACCCGTCTATGTTGAGCAAATCTGGATTTTTCCCATAAGTAACTCCAATTTGTGGCTTTATTTTTTGCGTATATGTCAGCCGCATGATGTTTTGATTTTATATTCAGTTGTCTTTTGGTGTTGAAACTGTTATGTATAGAAGTTCTTCTTCCCGGTTCTTTTGTTTGTAGATGGTCCAACGGCCATTGATGTAGCCTGGCTTGGGTTCATTTTCATAAATCAAATTTGGAAAACAGAAAACCTCAAAACTCCAACTTGACAACAGATGATTAAATTTGGTTTCTTGTCCAGTAATAAGGCTGGTGAAAGGAGGCCTACTCTTGGGTACTTGGCCCATGATCCTGTACAAGAAGCTCGTAGACTTTATTTGTTGCATTATTGTTAGACAAAGCATCGTATTCTGGTCAAAGTAAAAGTAGTGGAAAACAGGAAATGCCTAAAAATGGAAACAACAACATCTGTCATGGTCAAAAGAATAAAGCTCCTGAAACTATATCAATCCGGTTGGTCAACCCCAAGTCAAAAGGAGCAAAAGAAAAGACCCACCAGATAGTCTGGGACAGAGACACGTCCCCTCTCCTCACCACTTCTCTCTCTCTGCTCTTCTTGTATAATAAACTAATCCCAAAACGTCAAATAAAAATCCTGCCTTTTCTCTGGTTCTCTCTAGAGTCTGGACCGTCTCAGTTCTCTTCCTTGTGAGACACAGCGTGAGCAAAAAAAACCCTCCATGCAACACAAAGACTAGGAAGTCTTTCCTCTAAAGTATTAAAAAGGCGTCTTTTTCTTGGATTCTTATCAAAGTTATCAAGCTTTTTGCTTTGTGGGAATAAGAGCTCGGAGTATTACCCTGGAGGAATAACTGTTTGGCAGCCATGAACTTGAAGACTGGTTCTGGATGTGACGGGTTTCCCTTTCTCCTCGACAACGTTGCAGGTTCTGATTCATCAATTGTTGGATTTCAGGTGCTATGCTAGCGTTCACTCGGTCTCGTTGCATTCGGTTTTCGACGAAAGTTTTGAGACGTTTAATTCTTTGCCATCGTTATGTGTTTTATCTGCAACCGATTTGTATTTTTCATGTGCATAGTAAAGCTATTGATGTTTATTCTGAAAGGTTTTGGGATTGGATAGAGACAAGAATCGCAGTTAAATTGTTTTTAGCGAGGTTGAACTTGCCTATGTGTCCGAAATTTACTGGTTGGCTGTTAACAGTTCTTCTTCTTGTTTGACCCATTTTTCGGTTTCTGATATTCTTCTGACTGAAAAAGGTTATGTCCTTGGGCTGAAATATGAGTCTTGATTATGTTCGTGATATCCAATTTTCATGGTATGTTTTGTGAAGATTGTTGCTTAAGACAATCCATAAGTTTAACACGACTGCTTATAACTGCTAGTGTAGGGAAGCTTCTGTCAAGTTACCATCAGAAACACTTGAAAGTGGTTTCGCTGGCACAGTGGTGAACCAACAAGGCGTAGAGTATTATGTACATCAACCCGAGAACCGTATGGAGAATGTAACTGATGTGTATAGTTGGAGGAAGTATGGTCAGAAGCCGATGAAAGGTTCTTATTGTTCGAGAAGCTACTACAGGTGCACACATTCCAGTTGCCATGCAAAGAAAAAAGTTCGACATTGTGATCACTCCCATCGTATCATTGATGTCATTTATATTGGCCAGCATAATCATGGCCCCCCACAAGAAAAATGCAACAGGTCTAGAGGGTTTATATCATCCTCTAAGAATAAGATTGTCCTAGGTGGTGACACTGGCAATCCTGCCGTTGAAATCTCAGATGGTTCAATTACGTCAATGAGTGTTGCAGTTGCAGATGCTAAGCGATCGTTTTTCTGTATGCCTGAATCAGAACAACCAAGTTCAAGCAGTTCTAATGGCAGTGTTGTTAAGGTTGAGGAACAAGAACCAGAGTTCAAACAATCGTAAGTTATTCCAAGGACTTGGTTCTCTTGACAACTTTCTTTGTTTGGTTTTATATTCAATTTTATTGATCAACGTTATTATTATGTCCTAGAATCTGTTCAAATAGGGAAGGGTCCAACCAAAGTGGAACCTGTGGGCTTGCAGGCAGTAAGATTAGGAAGAAGCTTGGTGCTGAAATAGGACCAGGAAACAGGCATGCCTTTTAGCCTTTTAGTCCTTATCCTCTCTCCTATTTTTGTAGTCTTTTTTATCTGTCAATTAACAGTTGATTGGAAACAGGGAAAAAGAAAGAAAATATGTATGTCCAGCAATCAGCTTGAACACATACGAGGATCCTAAAGTTGGTCTGCAAACTGTTGCTGATGAGGGCAATTCAAATGATGGTTTTAGGTGGCGCAAATATGGTCAAAAAACCATGAAGGGCAATTCTCAGTTGAGGTAGATACTTTCTAATATTTACCTTTGCATTTGTTGGACAATTCTTCTACAAGTTGATAACACTTGAAACCTGCTGCAATGCAATGAGGACTACTTTCTGTTAGTACATTGGGAAGTAGAAATACAAACTTCAGCCCATGCACCTATCAAGATTCCAACCCTGTTACATTAGGAAGTACCATCAAGCCAAGCCCCTAGAGGACTACTTCCCTCGAGTGTGCAAATTTTTAGGCTATGCATCTGCATTTTCATGCATGACAATGATTTATATTGTGAGTCTGAGCTTCAAGCACATTGATTGTGCTTTCTTATTATTACATTTCATTTTCTCCATTAAAATCTGAATATTCTATGGCAAGCTGCCCAAATTCTCTGTTAAATTGTTCCACTGACTGTTCATTGCGATCATCATCTTCTGCTTCAGTTACAAGTCCTTATCATGGCTGCTGATAACCTAATGTCCTTACTTTTATTTCCATCAGTTCCTGTCACAATTTGTGGTTCCAACTTTGATCTAGCATTTGTGAATATTAGGAGCTATTACAGATGCACATCTACAGGATGCCCTGCCCGTAAGCACGTTGAGACAACTGAAGATGATTCAGCAGGCTCCACAATCACATATTTGGGGAAGCACGACCATGACATTCCGCTACCTAAGAGACGGCGTTGCCTGAAAGGTTGTCCAGGGCTCGTTTCCTCTGCTGACACTATCAGGGGCCCTGAAAGTGTACTTGGACAAGGCTCTTCAACTGAGTGTTCAGCTGGCCAAGAGGATATGGATGAGGAGATCTTAGAACTTGGAGGTGAGAAGGCACTAGAGTCAGCTCGAACACTTCTCAGCATACGAATTGGAATCAGAGATTGCTGACAGTGACAGGACTTTTCTTGCAGTTCACTGAATCACTGGGCTCACAAATTCCCATTTTTCTCTGCTTTTAGTAAATACTGGAGTAGAATTGTTGCTTGTTTAGTAGATTAGATGGAGATGAATCAAAGTGAGCATGTGGAAACCTACAGCATTAGACAGCCCGCTTTTAGTTACTAACATTTTCCTAAAAGATATGGATTACCAATCGCTTCTGATCTTTAGATCAGGTGTGGGATTGGGATTCATTTCTATTAGCATCCCATCAAATCATGCCCCTCTATCTTTCTCTAATTTTTCACAACAATTAAGGATATTAAAATTAATTAATGTAGACAAAACGAGATTTATATGCTACAATATAACATTAAATTCAAATCTCACATTAATTCCAGTGTGTAACAGTCTTAGGTTGCATGACTATTAACATATAATGAAGAAAATCTTTTACTCTTTGATCATTAGCAAGTCGATGTATGTGCAAGATTAGACACGTAATTAATATTTGTACGTCAAATCCTGAAAGAAGCACTGGACAATAGTGAAACAAACATTCAAATATCTTGACGACACTCCGTTCCTAATTATCTTTTTATACGTGCAACCCATAACTACTATTTTCTGTATTAGATAACCTCTCAATTATACATAGAAATTGATAATTTATTTAACAAATTAATAATTCAAAATTAAGTGATAATTTTAATTCAGTTGACATTTATAAATTTATCCGTGTCTTTGTTCTCGATAAATCATCTCTTCACTAAGTGAATTGTAATATTTTTTGTCGTGATTTGTCAAAAAAAAAATATATTTTGTCGTGACTTGAAGTTATAACTTTTAAAGTGACGGCAATTTCATCTTTCAAATAAAATTTAGAGCAATAGAAACATAAATTTTTATTTTATTAATTGAACCATCTATTTGGAGACATAATCATAAATAAAGTGTCATTTATTTTTTTATAAAAATCAACATTCGCACTCGAAGTCAAAGCATAGTAATGTACATTGTCATCGAACAAGGAATACTCTCAACTTTCAGTTATTCTAGCTCAGTAAAAATCATAGTAATAATAATGGAGCAAACATAATAACAAAGCTTCCTCTTAATACAAATATTAAGAGACTTTCACCTTAAGTGCACATAAGTCTTTGAATTTTCATTTTGTCAAATTAACATTAGATATTCATTAAGAAGGAAATAAATGATTACAAAAACAACTTGAAAATGATAACCTAATTGTCTATACCACTTATAAGAAAATTCCAAGAGAATATTATGATGTTGCAACATCAAACTTGATGAAGTTTAAATCTTTCAAAAGTTTTAATTAATAGAATTACAATTTTAGTCATAATTATATCACCTAATTTATAATTAAATATTAGCCTCTACATTCTTCTTATTTCACAAATTATATCATAATTATCTTAACTTATGTCAATTGATTGTATAGCTTATGCATGTCACCCATAAATTGATCATCTTTTATTTTTTTATTCCCAAACTTTAACCTTTATCATAATTCAATTAATTTATAATAGACTATCCTTTTTCATAAAAATCTCCAACTACTTGTATAGAAATGTACATATTCTTTCCTACAATAATGCAGTAATAAAAAATAGTCACAATCAAATAATAACTGTTTTATTATTAACAACTTTCCTACTTCATAATTAGGAATCCATAAATTCTTCTTTTAAGATTGTCATTAGTTCAAGCAGTTATCAAAAGACTTGGACCTCTAAGAAACAACTAGTTATTACATTATTTTTGACTATGACTCCTCATTGATTTGGAAGATTCATCATTCATTATTCTTATTAAAAACCCTTCTTGCATTCCTTACTATCATTGAAACCTGTGAACTTGTTATTAAGCTGCACTCATCTTTCTTCAATATTAATCTACCTCTGTAAACTTGCTTCTTTTCGGAGAGAGCTTTGAAGGGGATATTTTGGTCCCTTCTTTACCTTTTTTGCCTTCTCACCTTTAACTCTTCTATTTATGGTAATTGTAGCTTTACCTCTGTCATAGTTGTTCTTTTCCTTCAAACATATTTGCCTCTCAAACCGACAATCATATTTGCCTCCACCCCCTTCATCTTCAAACATAACTTAGATACCTCCAACCCCTCCTTTAAACTCAACCTACACTTCCTTATCCCCCTCACAACAATATAGTGAAAGAAAGATTTGGAAGCAGGTGCTAGGAAGAAATGTTGAACTTTCTCTACATTTTTTCCCTCCTCAGGTTGAAAATGGGAGGGTTATAGTATCCCAAGACCTAAAAACTCTTCAAGAGGGGGTCAAATCATGGGAGAACTCCCTCGTTAGGTCCTTTTGGAACAAGAGACCTATCTTTCTTGCAATTCAAAAATGAGCTACATCAGCTTAGAAAAATAAAGGATTAATAGAGGTGCTTATTGTAGAGGATAAGATATTATGTTCTTTTTCTCCTTTAAAGCTTAGGCTCTCCCAAAGATGGTCTATGACATATTTTTAACTTTCCTCTCTTCTTACAACCTTAGCAGCCAGGATGTTAGTTTGAGCCCAACAGGCATAAAGTTATTCCTATGTAGGTGAATTTGCTCAATGTTCTCCTTGAATATTAAATAACTAAAGGGATGAATATGATTGTTAGTTTTCTAGGTAAACCTCTTTGCTTGGATGAAAATACAGCAAAAAGAAAAAGGCTAGGATATGCTAGATTGTAAGTTAACATGGAGATTTCAAAGGATCTACCTAAATGTATCCCTGTTATGAGGTTGGGACATGATGGAGCACTTTTTGAAGATAATGTGTACATCCATTACCAATGGAAACTCTCTCTTAGTTCCTAAGGTAAAAAATGGATACCATAGGGTTTTCCAAAGAGGTGATTATGAGGAATTATCAGGAGAAAGGAAAACTAATATGGGCTAAGAGTCAACCTCCACTTTAGAGAGGCCTACTCCTTCCGCTACGACAAAGAAAAAACAAGCTAAAATTTTAGTAACTAATGTTGGAGAGTCAAATTCAAGGAAAGAGCAGATGGATTTGAATATAGAGGGACAAAATTCTACATTGAATATTGAGGGGAAAACTACAATGATTCAAACTAACTCTCCTTCCTCTGGTGAAAGCAAAGAATATGTTACCTTAATTGAGGAATTTCAGTTAGTGATCAAAAGG
Source organism: Erythroxylum plowmanianum (assembly GCA_025531925.1). Lineage (NCBI taxonomy): Eukaryota > Viridiplantae > Streptophyta > Magnoliopsida > Malpighiales > Erythroxylaceae > Erythroxylum > Erythroxylum plowmanianum. Next base: position 16,353,631 of record JANVCQ010000008.1, on the reverse strand, counting down.
ACATCCATGAGGAGCAAAGGTAAAGGCTCCATTAAACTCACCGATTAATGAAATTATTACGTGGAATGTAAAGAGAATCAATTGCCCTACCAAGCTAATAGTTTTGAGGGATTTTGTTTTTAACACCAAGCCATGTATTATTACTTTTTTAAAAAAATAAAATTAGATTTGAGAATCTTAAGATGCTGAATGAACTGGGTACTTGGTGGAAATTTATTTATAATCACCGATGTGACCCTACTTTTGTAGATGTTGAAGTTTTTGAGATAGGAATGAAGGTAATTCACTTGAAATGGAGATTTACTTAGGGTAAGATTGAGAGTTTCTCTTCGGTTATCTATAATGCAAAGCATGCTTTTCAAAGAAAGGAGTTATAGAACAACATACTAGAATTCCATAAAAGGGCGTATGGGCCTTAGTTATAAAGTGGAGATTTCAATTCAACTTTATTCAAAACTAAATAAGATGGTCACTTCAGTTTGAAAATTTTCTCCCCTAACCGCAATGATTGTGTAGGGAAGCTAGGCATTTTTTATATGAAGTTTCAGGAACTACTCACAAACATGTAAGTAGTGTGGAAAGTTGTCATTAAGAAGAAAATTGGATCGGTCCTTGGTTAATCATGATTGGGTAGCTCAGTTTCCTAAAAGTGCGACAACCTTTATGGATCTTTTATTCTCATATCACTCCCCAATCCACGTGGAGAATCTCTTCCAAAAATCTAAAAGAAGAGGCCTTTTTAGGTTTAGTAACTTCCTGATAGAGGATGGTGGCTTTGAAAAAGCTCTTTAAAGGGAATTAGGGGCACCAACAAAGGGCACACCTTAATATATTTGTGTCTAATGACTTAAGGCAACTAAATCAGAAATAAAAGATCTAATGATTAAAAAAGGCACCACCACACAACAAGTTGTTGATAGCGTTAAGGAGGTGCTCACACTTATACAGGTGGAGATAGCTAGGAATCTTGGTAATGATCTACTTTTAAATAAGGAGAGTGAAGTTCTGAGAGACTATTTATTAGCTAGCAAAGATTACTTTAGCCTGTTGGAATAGAGGGCCAAAACTAATTGGCTAAAGAGGATGTAGAAGGTTTATTGATTTCTTCTTCAACACTATTTTGGCTAGAAGTAGTGCTAATATAATCTATTCATTATCTATGTTCGATGGTTCTATACTCTCTCAACAAAATGATCTTCTTATTGAAACTGAAAAGCATTTTAGGAGATTCTATGGTTACTCTTCCAATTCACCATAATTCCTTTTATTCCTCTCCTTTATTAAGAAGAGGATTACCTAGGAGCAATCAAACTTAATCACTAAGCCTATTGGAGATAAAGAAATACAAGTAGTCTTTCTAATGAATCCTAATAAAGCCCCAGGTTCGGATGGCTTCAATGGTTTCTTTTTTCGGAAGACTTGGCAGGATATTGGTCCCATGGTAAAGAGAGCTATAAAGGAATTCTTCTTTAGAGGTGCTCTTCTTAAAGAGATAAACAGGACTTATACATGCGTGATACCCACGATTTCAAATCCTACTTCTTTTGAGGACTTTAACCCTATTACATGTTCGAAATTTTTTTACAAGGTGATTTCTAAAAGCCTATCAAATAGGCTGAAGACAATTTTGATTTCCATTATCTCAGATAATCAAACTACCTTTATGCAAGGCAAAATGATTGGTGACAATGTCTCAATTGTTCAAGAGCTAATAAAATGATATTAGAGAAGGTATATTGATTTCTTCTTCAACACTATTTTGGCTAGAAGTAGTGCTAACATAATCTATTTATTATCCATGTCTGATGGTTATTGGACCCCGTTTTCGAAGTCCAACTCTTGCGAAATATCATAAGACTTGAGATGTTTCCAATTAAAAACATCTGAGCTATTATCGACTCATCTTCATTGCTCTAATGCCATGAGATTATGAAACTTTAAGTTTGGGCATAGTGGAAGCTAACAAAAAATCCTTCAGAGGCATGCGAAAAACATGTTGGGCCCCGTTTTCGAAGTCCAACTCTTGCAGAATATCATAAGACTTGAGCTGTTTCCAATTAAAAACATCTGAACTATTATCGATTCATCTTCATTGCTCTGATGCCATGAGATTATGAAACTTCAGTTTGGGCATAGTGGAAGCTAACAAAAAATCCTTCAGAGGCATGGCGGGTTCGCCGCGGCGAACATATGGGAGCAAATCCATAAGTTCCCTTCGGGTGAAGTTCGTCGCGGTGAACTCTTGACTTTGTCGCGGCAAAGGTCCCAAAATTTTTCCTCCTGCTCCTCTCGGGATAAATACGTCACAGCGAGAAGCTTGACTTCGCCGCGGCGAAACCCCCTGGAATCATAACCCCTTAACCTAAAAGTCCAGTGACTTCTACATCACTCTTTCCTTACTTTCAATTTACGTTGTCCCAAAATCACTCCCTCAAATGCATCATCATTTCATAACAATTCAACTACCAACATTATTTCATCACACTCTCTAATCTCTATTCATTTAATTCCTTGCTTAACACAAATTCTCATCCTTCATAATTTCCTATCTTTCTTTTTTCAAAACACATCTTACTTATAAATCAACAAGTAGTGATCAAAATTCATCATCTCAACGTTATCCATACACAAATTCATATTTTAATAACTTCAAACAACGAGTTTTACAAAGCTTTAATAACATTTCAAGCCACAATACATCAATGTCTCAAATCTCCATATACAAAAGTTACATGAACTAATAATCCTTGAAATGCAACTAAACCCTCATGGTTACAAAATCTAGCTTAAAATACAAAAATATGCATAATCGAAGTTAGGTCTTAACTATCTTTTACTCCATTTTTTGTTCATCACCTGGACATGGGGAAAAGAATGAGGGTGAGCTTAAAACTCGTGGGTAACAAATTTATAATCGAGAAATAAGCAAAAACTATTTTCAAAACTCATAGCCATTTTGCATTTTAGAAACCATGGTAATTTCGCATGAAAATCACCAAACATTTATTTCTCAAAATTCTCAATTTATCAAACAATTCATGAGCAATTATAAACTAAGTATGCATCAAACTCATCAACAGATCATAAGCACAAAAACACATCAGATGGTTTGGGTATATCTATAAACATGACGCACTATACATTTCCACACAGTGGTCCTGTATAGTCGTAAACTTAAGGGAGTTCATGAGGAGCTTCGTGCCACTAATGGGCAAGCGGGAGAAGCCTTAACTTGATCAAGGTGCATGTGACATTCTTGAGGGACTACCTCAAATCCACATAATACATATTTCATAACTTGTAAACTTGTTGCCTAAAATGGCACTTTTTCTTGAAAACTTGCTTTTCATATACTTGATATATTTTGAAAACCATTTTTGAAAACATGATTTCATAAACTTGCATCTTTTCAAATAGAAGCATTTTCAAAGTCTTTTCATAGATTATCAATACAATTCATGCAGCAAATATATAGCAATTTCACAATACAATCAAGAAGCAAATAAATGCAACCTTTATGATGCAATTAAAACCATTAAGCTTTCTTGATTCAAAGAAAACAATGAGTGGCTTATTTACTCTATTATAAACATGTAACCATCTTGATTTCCTTGCTTAAAGACTTGCTCAAAGGTGCCTCATACTTTGCTCCTCTTGCCTTCCTTGATTTCCTTTAACAGTAGCCAAAATTCCATTGAATAGGAATTTCAATTTATGATCAAATAAATGAAGAAATTTGATAATACTTTCTTATAGAAAAATATTCTCCATTGCCCTAAGTTTATAATGACTCCAAAATCATTTAATTTAGTTCAGTACTCTAAACGTTCTACCAAAAATATTTTTGGGCTAGTCTTATACTAAAACAGCATTCCATACTCCACTTCCATCCAAAATTTGAAATCCTTAAAGACTGAATTTGAACTCAATTCCATCATACAATTTATATCTCTATGTCTCTAGTTTACACCAAATCAAAAATCACTCTATTTGGATAACTATACAAAAAATTGTGCCCAAAATACCAAAATATATTCTATGCTGGAAAGTTCGCGTGAAAATTGACATGTTCGTCGCGGCGCTGTCGCGGCGCTGTCAGGAGTTCGCCGCAGTGAATTTGTCCAAAAACATGCTCCAAGAATGTGTTTCGGTCCATTTTTAACCTTTTAACCTCCCCTCTTTCATACATAACTCATCTTAAACTTAAACCATCTCTTCTACTTCATTTTCAACAACATTTCAACCCAAAATCATTCACAAATACACCATAATCTATCCTTGATCATTAAACCTAAAAGATTAAAACATTTGCCTCTATTATTCATCAACAAATTCCCACACATAATCAACTTCATTTGAGTTTCATTTAACCATACCCATGAAATTTAAACCATAACTTACTTGTTGAAGCTTCAATGTCTTCAAAATCTTCAAGATATCCCAAGAACCCTAGCTTTCTCTCTTTTCTTCTTATTTTCTCCCTTTTCTCTCTTCCACTCACGTTTTCTTCTTCATTTTCAAGCAAGACAACCTCTTCTTTTTTTTATACCCTTAATAAGTGTGCAATGCCCAATTTGCCCTTCCATTGAAACCTTATAGCCTTATATGCTTAAGTGACTTGCCTAAAATGCCCTTCATTCATTCTTATAACATTAATACTTCAATTCAATTAATCTATGTCATAAAATCTTACCAACATCGACATAATAATTAACTCCACAAAATAATCCCTTAAGGACCTCATAATTTATTCAAATCATACTTGATCCTCAAGAAAAAAATTTAGGGGGCCAACAATGGTTCTATACTCTCTCAACAAAATGATTTTCTTACTGAAGTTGAAAGCCAGTTCACCAGAATTCCTTTAGTTACTCTCCTTTATTAAGAAGAGGATTACCCAAAAGCAATCAAACTTAATCACTAATCCTATTGGAGACAAAGAAATATAATAAAAGAAATACAAATAGTCTTTCTAATGAATCTTAATAAAGCCCCAATTCTGGATGGCTTCAATGGTTTCTTTTTTCTGAAGACTTGGCCGGATATTGGTCCCATAGTGAAGAGAGCTATAAAGGAATTCTTCTTTAGAGGTGCTCTTCTTAAAGAGATAAATAGGACTCATATATGTATGATAACCAAGATTTCTAGTCCTACTTCTTTTGAGGACTTCAACCCTATTACATGTTCGAACTTCTTTTACAAGGTGATTTCTAAAAGCCTATCAAATAGGCTAAAGACAATTGTTTCTCTTATCTCTGATAATCAAACTACCTTTATGCAAGGCAAAATGATTGGTGACAATGTCTCAACTGTTCAAGAGCTAATAAAATGATATTAAAGAAGGTGTATTGATTTCTTTTTCAACGCTAGTTTGGCTAGAAGTAGTGCTAATATAATCTATTTATTATCCATGCCTGATGGTTCTATACTCTCTCAGCAAAATGATCTTCTTACTAAAGTTGAAAAGCATTTTAGGAGATTCTATCGTTACACTTCCAATTCACCAAAATTCCTTTTGTTACTCTCCTTCATTAAGAAGAGGATTACCCAGGAGCAATCAGACTTAATCACTAAGCATATTGGAGATAAAGAAATGCAAGTAGTCTTTCTAATGAATCCTAATAAAGCCCCAAGTCTAGATGACTTCAATGGTTTCTTGTTTCGAAAGACTTGGCAGGATATTGGTCCCATGGTGAAGAAAGCTATAAAGGAATTCTTCTTTAAAGGTGCTCTTCTTAAAGAGATAAATAGGACTCATATATGCATGATACCCAAGATTTCTAGTCCTACTTCTTTTGAGGACTTCAACCCTATTACATGTTCGAACTTCTTTTACAAGGTGATTTCTAAAAGCCTATCAAATAGGCTGAAGATAGTTTTGATTTCTCTTATCTCTGATAATCAAGCTACCTTTATGCAACGCAAAATGATTGGTGACAATGTCTCAATTGCTCAAGAGCTAATAAAATGATATCAGAGGAAAAACTATCCCCTAATTGTTTCATCAAAGTTGATTTTAGAAAAATTTTTGTAACATCCCAAAATAGTGAATTGAGTGTACTGTAAGGAATTAGAACTACATTGCATGCTCATGCATCATTGTATATTGACACGCATATGAATATTTATTTTTGACTCATTAAAATAATTGTACATACATTCATTAACATTTTTCGGGTATGATTGACTGATTAAAATGTGAATTATGACTTATTTGCATTAAAATTTTATTTGGAGACTATTAGTATTATTTTAAAATTTTTGGTAAATTTTAGAAAATTTCTGGAATTTTGGGATATTTTGGACCAATTATAGTGTGACATGTGGTAGTCTTATATGACTGACAAATGACTCCCATACATGGAGCCATGTGTCACTAGGATAATAATGTGTGCTAGAAAGCAAAACTTAGATCACTGTAACTCTTGTTGTTCTTCGGAATGGCTTTGGTCTTCACCGAAACTATTCATCACCAAGCTCCCCTTTGTTTCACTCATCATCGAAACACTATTTGGTTCTTGCGTAAGTATTATCCTTTGTAAAAACAAGCATTTCCATCTAGCTAGTGTTGTTTCTACTTAATCGTGTTGTTTCTTTCCAACCACCAAAACCCTGTCTGTCAGTTTCACTGCTAGAATTCAGTTACATAATCAAGTAAGTTATGTCTTGAGCATTACTAAGTTTTGTAAATGATTTTGATGATGGGTTAGTGCTAGAGATGAATACATGCATGAGAAGGTTAAGTATTAGAGTTTTAATGAATGCATGTGTTAAATGACTTAGATGAAGAATTGAATTTGTGGTATGGGAAAAGCATTAAAATGGAAAGTATAAGGTAATGAGAGGGAATCTAAATCTATATAATGTAGAAAAATTTGGAAGTACATAAGTTTTAAAAAAAACACACACACACAGAGTAGAGAGAGAAGTGTATGTATGGTTTCGGAATTTTGATGTTTATGTTTAACTTTTGGATTTTTGAAATGCTTGTGTTGAGATGAAAGTTTGTGAAGTTGTTAACTTCAGAAAGATGTGAAAAATAGATTATAGGTTTTGTTGAGAATTGTTACTATTCATGAAAACAAAATTTGCAGTAGAGAGAGGAAGAAGAAGGTAATGGTTTACATGTATGATGTTGGTGTTATGGAATAGAGTAGTTTTACTGAATAGCTTGAGTCTTTTGGCTATAACTTTTTCATCCGACCTCCAAATGACTTGATTATTGAACCAATACACTCCTAAGACATTGCTTTTCCTCTCCATAAAAACTAGAGTCATCTTAATTGATTTGAAAAAGATTGATTGGATGAAAGTGATGAAATGTGTTAGAATGTTATGAAGTGGAGAATTTTCATTAAACATACTTCGGTATTTTGATTATATCTTGATCTATAGATTTCTAAATGGATTGATTCTTAATTCAGATTAAACTTGAGACATAAGTCTACAACTTCCTTGAAGAAGTCAAATTTTAATTCTATCTCTAAGACTTTCAAAATTGGAATGAAATTGAGTTATGGCTTAGGTTGTAGCACTACCAGGGATAGAAATTATGCCATGTGGTTATTGAATAAACTGTATTAATGTAGGCTGAATTAGACTAAGGTCACCAAAGTTATAGCTTATTCTCTTAGCTTTAAATTGATATAAAGTTTGTAATTTTTGGATATTGGAATTGAGAAATATGAGTTATACAACTTGAATGCATGATCATGCTCTAACCAAAATTTTAAATGTACACAGTCTGTGATTTTTCTTTCGCATAACTCACAAAATAATGAACCAAATTGTATGATCTTGGTATCATTAGAAACTTAAGACACAGAGAAACAATTCTCTAGAAGAAAGTGTCACACAAATACATCATTTCTTGATCTTATTGATTATCCAAAGTTGACTCAAATGGGGTGCTTTCAGCAAAACCTGGAATAGTGACTTAGTGTGTGAATTTTGGCACAATTGGATTACAATTGATATGTACATCAATTTATTACAGAAATATACTGAGAATTTGTCATTGCATATGCATGATACATTATACACTTATATATATGTGTTTACCTAGTTACATAAGCAGTACAGTAATGTGAAATTATTTTATTGTATATAAAAGAGCAAATAGCATGACCATTTCTTGATATGGTCGGAACATCAAGGCAATAGGCATAAGAGAGCAATTGTGAGTAACCTAAGATGGTTACACCTTGACTTGTTTTGTTTGTTACTGAACTAAATTTGAAATTGATGAATGTGTACTGGATTGTGTACTAAATTTCAAACAATAATTGTCTGAGGCGTTCGATGCATGTAAACATCATTGGAAGTGCTACTTATATGTGAATGAGAATTGCTAATTGAATTCGATATGTACTAAATGTGTACTGAATTCCGGACTTGAAATATCCGAAGAGTTTTGATGCATGTGAATATCATTGGAAGTGCTACTTGTATGTAAATGAGACTGCCTAAATGATTCTCAACTAAAAGTTACTAAATATTATGACTGAATGTATTGACTGAAATATTGTGAATGAAAGTGATTGATTGTATTTGAATGATTTGTGGGATGCATTTCATTTCAATACATATAATATAAAGGCAGTTGTGACTGGTATTGCTACTGACAGAGACTGCTACTAAAAAGAGCTTAAAACTCAAACATATGTGGTCAGAGCCTAAGGATCACTGTGATAAAGAGCCTAGTAAAACGGGATACTGATAAAGCACACAATCACAACAATGTAAAAACAAATATGAGTCTCTATAGCATTCACATATGATTTGCATTCATTGACTGATTTGTAAAGTTGTAAGAATGTTATATGTTTGAATACATGGTATTAAACTAATGATTGTGTTTTATTCAAGTGTAATGAAGTGATAGTTTGATTAAATTCTTTGACTGAAATACAATTTGTTGTGATAGAACTTGATGCTAATCAAGTTGATATGAACTGTATGACAATATGTTTATGATTGATTGTGTTTTATAACATGAGTGAACCATTAAGGATGGTTACTCTACTAAGTTCGCAAAACCTATCAAAATTGTACCGTCATTAATTTCAGGTTCGAGAGTGAGATGACCTACCTTCTAAAACTCCATAGAGGCATATTTTGTGTAACTTTGACAATCAGTCATGGCTCAAAGGTCGGTCAGCTGAGAATTGAAGACATAGTCTATTATTGTCTTTTATGCATTCCTCATGTTTGTAGCTTACTGTGTAGACTGAGCTATTTATGCTCATAGGACGATGTTGTATATATATGGATGATGTTGAACTTAAAGCTACAATGTACATTATGGTTATGATATAAAATGAGAAAATTTTGGATTTTAGCAAATGTGTGATTTGTGATTTTAATTACGATGCCATGTGATATAGTGAAACTGAGATAGTTAACATGACATTTTTGTCAGGCATGTGCACGTGTGGCCGAATGACACATGTGCATGTGTCAGATGGGAGTGGGGTCTTACAATTTTGATTATGTTGAATGGGGTTTTATATTACAAACCTTAGAGACTATGGGATTCCCTATAGTTTTTATCAAATGGATTTAGGCATGAATCACTTCCACCTCCTTCTTAGTGTTGATTAATGGTGTGCCCACTGGAATATTTAGGATTGTTAAAGGACTATGACAAGGGGATCCTCTTTCTCCCTATCATTTTAATCTCTATATGGAGGTACTTACACATATGTTTATTCACAATGTGAGGAAGAATAGACACTTTATGCTCCATAGAAAATGTTAAAATGTGGGGCTTATTAACTTATGCTTTGCGGATGACCTTTTACTCTTCTCTAAGGCTTACTGTAAATTAGTGGAACAACTTACCTCTACTTTGCTTGCTTTACCTCTACTTTACTTGCTCTCAAAAATCTCTCAAGGCTAGAAATAAATTTCCAAAAGAGTCACTTCATCTTGGCATCTAGTGCTAATAGGTTAGAGCATGGTATATCCCAAATCACAGGTATGACCAGAAAGTTAGCCCCTCTAATTTATTTGGGTCTCCCTGTCACTACTGGATGGATACAATTCACATAATGTTATTTTTTAGTAGAGAAGATACAGCAAAGACTAAATATATGGGCTAATAAGACTATCTCTTTTAGAGGCAAATTGTAACTTATAAAGTTAACATTAAATTCTCTACATGTTTACTAGTCCCCTAATATGTTTCTAGCAAAAGGAGTTATTAAGACCTTAGAGATACATAAAATATTCCTTTGGGTAAACCTAAATTCTGAACCATGCTAAACTGAGTGGTTTCAGGTTTGTAAGAGAAAGGAGGATGTTGGCTTGGGGTTGATCTCCATTGGTATTACTAACAAAGTTATGTTGATCAAAAAGCTATAGAATATCTTGTTAAAGAAGGATTCATTATGGATTAAGTGGCTTCATGCCTACATCATTAAAGTGAAAAACATTTGGGTCATTCATATTAAAACTTCCTTCTTTTGGTTCTTGACTCAAATTCTTAAACTAAAGTCCTTATTGGAACCAACTATGCTTTACAAGATTAGAAATGTAGAAAAGGCCTCCCTTTGGTTTAATAATTGGACAAACAGAGGTCTCCATATTAAAATAGCTCAAGTTATGATTTATTGGAATTCATTTCCTATCCATTACAAGGTTACCTCTATTCTAACAGGAGGGCAATGGAGTAATGTCCTTTCAGAGTTGTAATATCTCACCTCTTACTTATTTACCTAATCTTGGAAAGGAGACTTATCAATGTCTCTATCAACTTCCAAGTATTTTTTTCTCCTCAACATTTAGAGATTAAATGGATAGAATAATTCAAAGTTTTAATGGTTCCCTATTGTATAGCATCTTTCTCCCATTCCCAGTTACTCTCTCACTATATTGTTGGCAACTCTGAATAAAATAAGTATGCTAGATAGAAAGCCCTACCTAGCTACTGAACCTAAATGCATCCTATGTGGAGGAGAAGAGGAGTTTAAAGATCATCTTTTCTTCCTTTGTGAACTTTAGAATACATGATATGTGCTTACTGTCTAACATAAGGAGTATGTTTATGGAAGTTTTTAATTGGCTCCTAAAATTGAAAAATATCACTACATCTAGTAAGGTGGTATATATCATCTCCTTCACCTTAACTCTTAAGGAGATATGGCGAGAAAGAAACCTGAGGAGATTTTAGAACAAGGCTCATACTAAGGAAGAGATTATGTTCTTCTCAATTTTTGGAATTAGGGAGAAATTAGTATATATATGAAGATTAGATAGAGATTTTCCTAATATAGCAGACTCTTAGAGAATCAACTAAAAGCATATTTTGATTCTATAAGAAAGAGCATCCAACCAATAGCAATCAAAGTGAAGAAATTCTATTACTTGAAGAAGAATTGAGTTATCCATAAAAGGGTTGTGATCTCTTCTTTAGAGGATATGTTTCCCTTCATAATCCCTCTTGAAGTTCTGTAGACTTGTGTATTTGTGATATTTTCACTTGTTCCTATGGATTGCATAACTTATATGAAAGGGTAAGAGGACTAAGATCCAAATCCAAAAAATTGCTCAATCCAAAGGTGATGAGACTCTTAACTGTTGAGCATACTAGGAGGCATGACTCTATGAAAAGTCCAAGGGATTGGAATCCCTAATTTGATTATTTTTTCTGGAGATTTCGAAAGGTTATTATGAGTGTAATAACTAAGTAATGTTGTCTTGTTTTATTAGGTCTCAATGACGCATTTTAGGAAGCTGGCTAAGGGCCTATCGTTCTAGGAAAGGTTATTTTTAACCATAATTCCTTACGTTTGTAAGACAAATCCCTTTATTCTCATCCATCTATTAAAAAAGTTGATGGATGTGACTGGTGGTGTGTCTTGATCCGAGTGAAGCTACTTACCTCTAGCGTGTATTTTGACTAAGCTTGGAAAGAGACAAAATAACATGTAAAAGGTTAATGCTTTGTGGATGTTGAGAGGATAAAGTTTGAGATGTGGAGAAGTTATGAATGTTCACTATAGTGATTAATATGCGCATTAAGTTTATCAACTCAGTACTGTCAATTTGTTTCGCATTTATATGATACCAAAGGTCCATAGTCAATTGTTAGTTCTTTACAAAGCATTAAATGGTTCTCCAATTATCCTAATGAAATTCTTTTTTAATTTTTCAAAAAAATTGATGTATGACACAAACCAGTATAATACATAACTACTAAAATATACGTCTAGTACATACATGATAAGTGTAAATTGCATCGTGTTTTAGAGCATAGTTTGATATGTGTTTAGTTATTAATTCAATTACTTAGTATGTGTTTAGGTTAGAATTGTGTTAGTCTGTTAATTATTTGTTTTTAAGTGTTTTGTAAGCTAGTACAAGTCTCTGAGCTTAATTATTATATTTTTGAGATACCTTGATGTGTTTGCTAGTATTTCAGGGTAAACATTGAAGAACGGAAAATTTTAGAGACATTCGGGTCGAAACAACAGCCCACAAGCGTCATGACAGAAACACCAGAATTAGCTCATGGTTGTGGCCTGCATGCCATGATCATGATAGAAGGCTCAGATATGACCCGCAATCATGGCCCGCATCAGGCAGACATGCAGACACTCAAAAACATCAAATTTTGAGGAATTGTTTGGACCTTTTGGATCCCGAAAAAATTCTAAGACTGCTCATAACAAAAAAGATATTTAAAGAACAAGAAAAAGAGGCAAATGGGAGCTTTTACATTAGCCCAACTTGAGAAATCCTATAGAGAAATCATCGAAAGATTAAGGAAGAGAAGAAGGAAGAGAGACAAGGAGAAGAAGCTAACTCGACGTACTTCTTGAATCAGGAAGTTTCCCGACGTCACTGCCTCTCATCCTCTATTTCAATTGTATTTTCTATTTATTTTTAGTCTTATAATTATATAGAATTGGAGTGAATAGTCGATGATAGAATCTAAAATGTCGAGGATGTTCTAAACTCACTTTCGAAGTTTTATTCTTGAATTAATGAAATCTGTTTGTTTATATGTTTATTGGATTTGTTGTGATTTAATTTTGCGATTGCATAATTAGATAATAAACTAAAAAAGTGAGTCGAATGAAAAACAATTAAATTGGGCTAATGAGAGTTAGGTGATATAATAAAAATTAGAATTAAATCAAATTAGTAAATTGTGCGAAGAGAAATCTTGCATAGGTTTCTGATAGTTTATTAGAGAACTTCATAACTATTAGGGTTTTAGATAGGTTGTAAATTAAGAGATTGCGACCTTCATAATATAATTAGAGTTTATAATTTAGAGTTGATGATTATAACTCGAGATAGAGTAATCAACCATAAGATCGTCTAAAACTAACAATTCGGTAATTCATAATCAATTAGGTTTGCATTAAGAATAAGTAAAATTCTCTTTCTCTCAATTGGCAATTTCCTTATATTGATTCTTGGGTGTGTTGCAATTGTTTAAAAATTAATATTTTCGTGATTGATTATTAATTTAATTTGATTGATTGAATTCAATTTTCGTTTTAGTTAGCTGCTTCTCGAATTTTTTGTATTTGTTTCTGACCTTAGATTTTAGGATTAGATTATTCCTTCTCGTGGGATCGACACCTTAGGTATTACGTTAACGAACTATGCGATTGCAGATTATTGAGGGTTATTTATTAAAATTTACACACAACAAACACCCAAAAATAAACAATAAGAGATGAGTAATTATGTGATGAATAATTTTCTATTAACCAATAAAATATTTTTTGTTATGCTTGTTTATTGCCTTCATATATATATATATATGCTAAAAAAGTTTTGATTGAAGCAGCAAATTATAAGTATTTAACCTCTAGCCCAATAAACAAAGAAGCTAAGATTTGTTTTGAACATGCAACACTTTTCCTCTGTTTTGTGCATGAAAAAAATTCATAATAAATACAGAAACCAAGCAACAAACTCAATTCCCCTTGCTCATGTTTCCTAAGCAAATATGAAATTTTTGATAAAGTAAAACTCCTAAATAATCAAATCATGATGTAACCTTTGCTAACTATCAATTTATCTGCCCTTTATCTATAATCATCTTGTTTTTTTTTTTCACCCATGATGACTCTTTAGAAGATTTCTTGGAACTTATCCCCCATCCATTGTCAAAACTCAACACTACTTTTGGCAAGGAACTCACCTCCTATTTGAAAAAGAAAGATAAACAACTTCCTTATTTCGACAGGCTGAATAATGCCTAAGCTACTTCTTTCGATAAATTACTTTGATCACCTAACCATGAGCCACCGGATGAACGAGTTCTCCTTTAATGGGTTACTAATAATTGGCTTTTCAATCATTGGAGCTATATTAATACTTGTTGAGAGATGCACTTGAATATTTTAACCATTCGTGGAGAAGTTTGTTGAAGATGATTAATTTAGTTGGCTGGTGGTAAGTGGTAACTACTTAAAAAAGTTTGGAACAAATTCGAGTGCTTCCACTCTTCTGTCAACTTGAACATGAATAAAGGTTTGGAACAAATTCGAGTGCTTCCACTCTTCCGTCAACTTGAATATGAATGACTTTCCTCCAGCTCTTCAACTTGGACAACGTATGGCGAATTCCAGTCAACATCGAAGATAGTTTGGAGTTGTGAAACAATGGCGGGGCTGTATGTCCCGAATCCGACACCTGACGTTGTGTAGAAATAATCCCACACAAGATTGCTTGTTCCAATGTGGGCTCGCACATCACTAACTGCATATTTTCCGTGGTTGACCCTTGTGTACCCTGGATATAAGTTCCCTGTACAAGTGCCATTGCTCTTTGCGGGACCCGTCATGTTGTAACCTGGAATCACGTAGTATTTGATCTCTACTTTTCCGGAACAGTTGTTGTACTTGGAAGATGCACATAAGACGTTGGAGTAGAGGAGAGACTTCAAATACTGATCTGTGTTGTCGATAAAATGTGCCCAGTATGCCACTATTATCTTTACTTTTGCGTGCTTGGAGAAGACTACCTATCCCAAGTCATTAGAAATAAAATGGTGACAAGAACAAAAGTCGCAGACCCTAAATTTAACACCTGCACAATAAAAGTAAGGCACTACATCCCAGAATGACTAATAGAATGCCTTCAGGACATTACCAATTGCTAAGTAGCTCACAACTTGCTATAGATATGCAGCAATACTATAATGTTTTAGACATAACATACCTCTGATACTGCAGAGGAAAGGGACGACCAGTATACTTTTTGTTCAGTATACTGCGACTGACCCAGCCAGTCCATGGTACTAATCCTAACTGTGCCTCCTCTGGAAACAGATTTAATTGTATCTATCCACGCCTGCTCATCAGCCTGATAATTGCCAAATGATAGCTGCAACCAGGATAGTGTCAGTAGAGAAGCATGAAAAGAAACGTCAAACATCAGCACTGCAGTTTTTAGCAACAAATTTTAGATGTAGGAAATAAAATTAAGACGAATATTGTAATAACCATTTTGTCTATGACAAGAATAAGATGTAGGCATCTAAGATGCAGGAGTTTTACTTTTTATTTCCATACTCTCATTCTTGTCATAAAGTTTCATTTCCAGCAGTTAGTTCATAGAACTAGAATATTATAGAAGGATGAAGCTGAATCCTTGACCATATCTAACATTATTTTTAAAACATTTGATTTAGAAAAGGCAAAACAATTACCTCAGGGGGAGCAAAAGATAGATAGCTCAGTTGAGGTTCCAAAGTTGAATAGTTGCTCCCAGGAGTTTCAATTGGGACATTAAACATATATGGGTCAGATAGTGCAGGGTAGCCTGTAACATGTGGAACCTTGAGAAAATGAGGAAGTGGTGACCTGTGGACAGAATTAGAATCACCTTTAAGTTGTTCAAGGTACTTCTTTAACTCTTCTTTCCAGTGAAACAGTGGCGTTTTGTTTTGATTCTTTAAAGAAAAATCTTAGATATCAATAATTTTTATGACAAACTAACAGATCAACATGCTTCTTCTTCCACATAGAAATGCAGTCCATGAATAAGCATTTGAGGCCGAATACTAGCAAATCAAATTGAAGTATATTAAAGCATTACAGCTATATTGCTTGAGTTGTTAACTTCAGCAGTAAGAATCTCAAAATAGTTACTGAAAGCCCTCTTAGGGTCCTCATACACATTTGGCAAATACAGATCTGCAGTAGGGATGGCAATGGGCAGCCCATGGGTCTAGATTCAAGTGTTTTCCCAGGCCGGCTCAAGGACTAGGTAGTCTAAGCAAAACGACATTGTTTTGCTTAGAAGAGTTGGACCTTAGGTAGGCTTGGGCTTGGGTAACCCATACCCTAGCCTGGATCCAATTTAAAAAAACATTATTTTACACTTTTAATTTTAAAAAAAGTTACGGGATTGGCCCATGGGACAGTCCATTGCCATCCCTAATCTGCAGTAATTAGACATATGCAACAACTGATAAAAAGCAACCACTTTGTGACGCTCTTACACAGTTGATAATACAAAGGCAACTAAACGATATCCATTGTTGCCAAAATCAACATGCATGAGAGACATCGGAATACTTGCAAGTGTAAGTGACAAATCAAAGCCACACTGAAATGGGTGTGATGCACACTCACCACTGACCCACACCTATAAAGCATTTGAATTTGCACGTCTCACAGTTGCAAACTTGCAATTGATATCCCCAACACAATATCAAGGAGAGAAATTGCAGCTTTGATTTTGGATCAATAGCATAGAAAGGAAAACTCAAAAGAGAACAGTTGTATCACAAACCATTGCTTTGAAACTTTTACATCAAAATATCATTTGCTTCCATGCACTAGAAACAAGGACAACGACGTCCAATTTACCTGCATCTTGCTTTATAATCAAGGAAATGAGACCAGCATGGAACTGTTCTATTAATCTGCCATTTTTGATCAACAACTGGTCTTGTGTGGGTTGATGAATTTAAAGATGCAAGTTTCCAAAGGTTCCCAAAATACGTCTCAACACCTCTTGCTATTTTTCGACAACCAACAAGATAAACACCAACCTCCTTGACCTGTTAGCACTTTATGTTTTGACAAAGATGACTTTATCACAAGAGCAAAAATGAAGTATAAAAGCTGAAACTATCTGTACTTGTTTTAAAATTCAATTACACTTCCAAACAATTTACGAGTAACATACCTGAGTGAGAGATTTCCAATCATTGTTTGCAGATCCAATATAAACGTCCTGATTATCAGATATCCAAACTTTGGCATGGACTATGCCAGAACCCCACCATTTTCCCATCAACAAAGTAACACTTTCCACATTTGGCCTTCCTGAAGCAAGCTCAGTTGGTTCATTCGTATAGTCAGGATACACACCTGAGTGCTGTAGTAGTCTGAAAGAAATTCAATCAAAGAACAAATTCACTATGAGGGAAGGGGGGAGAGAAATAAGGGTTCTCTTAATAAGAGGAGCATAATTGCAAGATTCAGGGTGTTGAAGACGTCGTCAAATACTTTACTTTGCAAGTGAAAAATAACAAAATTAGGAAAAGAAACATAAACGGAGGTATAAATGTCAAACAAAGATCCTTTTCCACAGAATCTAGGCAAACGAAAGGCCAATTTAACTCCACAATCCAATCAAATGCACTTCAAAAGTTAAGACTTGCATAATATTATACAAGGCAATGCATCACATTTCACATAATTGAATTTCTCTGATATGGGCAAAAAAAACTTGCAAATGAGCACGCGTACCTGATACTAACATTACGATTGGCAGCATCCTCAATGGAATTATAAACCGCAGAACCCTCATGAGCACCAAATCTCTTCAGCTCATCTTTGGAGTACCCATAATCCCCAGAACGAAGATCTTCTGGATGAGCTTTTAGCTGCCAGTACTGAGCTATTATGTCCAATTTCTTGGTGGAGTTGGATGCCATCCAACGGAACACATCCCCTGTGGATAAAACACAAAACAATAGTGACCACATCTCCTATAATATCACTCTTCTGTATATAGTTATAGTTTCTTGAAACAGGCGAGCGAGAGAGCATGGGGAAGCATTGTACCGGTGGACAAAACGCCAGGGACACGACGGAGATGGGGCATGTCGGTGGGAATGGACTGGACCAGCCATGCCTTGCATTGGGGTCCGCGGGATAGTTCGGAGGAGGCTATTACTACACTCAGATTAAGAGTCACCAAAAGTAATAACAAAGATAATGAAATGCAAATTCTTTTGAACCCAACTTTCATCTTCCTTGGAATCGTATTGTTTTGATAACTTGAATGAGCTCGTCTTTCTCCGAGGTGTGAATCAACTGCAAAACCGAGAAAAGGGTGGGACTAGGAAGGCTGCCAAAGCCGCATGGTCGGCCCCATATTGTTGGAGTCAACCGGATTACCTTAAAGTCGCCAGCTGATTGCGTGATCTCCCAAACCCGGTAGTTTATTAATCCTTTTCTCGTAATCTACATTATCTTGCGCAGAAAGTTGGGGGTAATTTTTAATTAGGAGTAGACCTGTTCAAATTATCTATTATACCCAATGGATTAAATCGAAAATTATCTATTACATGGGCAAACAAGTCTTTAGAAACCTCAAAGTTCATACAAAATATAAGTAAGAATAACAATTTTACAGAACTATTTTGTTATCCTCACAAAACTCATAACATCCTTGAACTCCTCAATGTATAGCTGCTACTAAACTTAAGAGATAAGCTCCTCAACACTCTTGCAATAATGGTTTGATCAGTAATATTTTCACCAAATAAATGCATCTTGATAGTAATTGTAGTTATTCTAAAAAGGAAATCTTGCATTGATTCCCCTTTATTTATACTCAAAGTTTCAAATTCTCGATGAAGAGATTGAAGTTTACCTTATAATTCCTTCTCTAAAATTTTCCAAGCTTCTTTTGAAATAGTGCCTACTGCAATTCTAGCAAAAATATTGTCATGAACAACTTGCTAGATTATCACCAACATCTTTGAATCCTTCTTTCAATTCTCTCCCAACCAAATTTGTTTATCTGAGTCTTCATATTCCTTTTGCTTGTTTCTTCTAGTTCCACTTGATCCCCGAGCTCCTTCATGGTGGTTCTACGCTTCTTTTTTATAGCTTCAATAGCAATGTCATTCTCGTGTTGTTTCTTATACATAGCAATCCAGTAAACTTGGAAGGCTTGAGGAGGTTGAGGAAGTATCTCTTGCATTAAAGTTTGCAAAGAGAAAAACTTGAGAATCAAACTAAATAGACCTTACGCCCTTTAAGAAAACAAGTTTTTTTGTCCATTTTACATCTCCAATTAGCGTTATTTCTTACGATGGTCCTTCTCTATCTTTTGTTGGAATTTTTTAACGGACTTATATAATCACATGTCATGGGCTATTGTTAGGTTCGGCCTAAGATTAAAAGTGATCTGTTAAGGTGTCAGATTAGTGGGCATAAATCATCTAAATAAGTATGGGCTATGATATATGTAGAAACCTTAGTGCTAAATTCCTAACTTATAATGGAAAAAATAGAAATAAGCACTATACATATTGATAAGAGGTTATGGTCCCTAAAGAAACAATTAATGTTTTTTTAATATCTCATCATTACAAAAGACAAACAAGTTATACGTATCCTATGAAAGGACAAAAGCTAAAAGAGTCACAAGAACTCAGTCAAGTCTATTATAATAGATTTAGGTACGCTTCCACAATCAGGTTTATCCATAATAATTTGACATAATTGATTTAGGTTTAGATTATAGATTTTATATTAAATTTAATAACTGTTATTAGAGCCTTTTTCATGTTGGATTATTGAGATTAAAAAAAATTTATATTTAAGGTCTTGTCTATTTTAAATTTATATGTGTGTGTGTGTGTGTGTGTGTATCATAGAAGGACAAAATCTAAAAGAGCCACAACAACTCAATCAAGTCTATTATAATAGATTCAGGTACGCTTCTGCAATCAAGTTTATCCATAATAATTTGACATAATTGATTTGGGTTTAGATTATAGATTTTATATTAAATTGAATAAGTGCTATTAGAGCCTTTTTCATGTTGGATTATTGAGATTAAAATTGCTTTTATATTTAAGGTCTTGTCTATTTGAAATTTATATGGTTTATATATATATATGATTTTAGAATCCTGATTGTCTATATATATGATGTGACTATGTCTTTGTGTGCTAATCCTTAATGGCACCCTAGAGGAGATGAATTGGATGTTTATAAAGTTTAACAAATTTTTTTATCCGATGTACTTAATTAACAACAATCAATATAGACAAGAATGAAGAAAATGTTTAATATAAATTAATCAAACAATTGAATAATAATTTTAAAAGGATAGGGAAGAGAGAATATAAACTAATTTATAAAAGTTCAATAAATAATCCTTGCCTATGTCCACTCCTAAGACTCTTCTTAGAATTCTACTATACTTCTTCTTTCAAGGCAAAGAATAACCTTTATATAATCTTGCTCGGTAAAAGGAACCCTTCTTACAATCTTCTTCTAAGATGAAAAGGAACCTTAATCTTACTTAGAACAATCCTAAGTACAATATTCAAAACTCCAAAAAAAAGTATTATAACTTTAAAAAAATATCACTTATTCACTTGAAAACTCTAAATTCGCTTACTCTTACAAATATGAGACAATGATGCTTAAATAATTTTAAAAGGATAGGGAAGAGAGAATATAAACTAATTTATAGAAGTCCGACAAACAATCATTGCCTAAGTCCACTCCTAAGACTCTTCTTAGATACTTATTCTTTCAAGGCAATGAATAACTTTTATACAATCTTTCTCGATAAAAAAAAAAAAACCCTTTTTATAATCTTCTTACAAGGTGAAAAAGAACCTTAATCTCACTTGGAACAATCCCAAGTACAATATTCAAAACTCCAAAAAAGTATTACAACTCAAACAATATATCACTTATTCATTTGATAACTCCAAATTGACTTACTTTTATAAGAGTTTATACAACTCAAAATCTTTTTGATGTTAAAACCAATGAGAAAACATATATTTATAGTGTTTTGGGACCTCAAATAGTCGTTGAAGATAAGAACTAGTTGTTACAACAACTATATGAAATACATTGATTGACTAGTATAGCATATTGGTTGACCAGTATACATTATAGTTGACCAATCACCCCAAAAACATGATTTTAATAACTCCAAATGCTCAAAACCAATTTTTTTAATCTAATGATCAAAACACTTCCCAAAATATCTTCCAAATATTACTTAAAAGATCAAGAGGCTTTTGTAGTAAAATTAAAGGCTTCAATGCCTCTTGATTAATGTAAAGACTCGTGTAATAAAGTAAGAAAAAGTGATTATGCATAATGAGCCTTTTGAATCTTCAAATTAGTAAAGCAAAGTTACAAATAATAATACAAAATATAAAATGACCTTGATGAGTCGCAATCTTCTTTTATTCTTATTTAAATCCTCATTTTGTAGGTTACAAACTTCAACTTCTCCTTTTCAACTTCATACACTATCTTCTTGAGTTTATGACTTCATTCTGTTCTAATATTTCTTTTTATCGAAATAATAAACACATTAATAGTAATTACGTTTTGTTACCATCAAAACATTAATTGAAACCTCCCTTGGTTTGGCAATCTCTCCCTTTTTAATGATATAAAAAAACTTATAATATTAGACAATAACCATAATAAAATTAAGCAGACAAATAAATATCAAGAAAATGAATAGCTCTCCTTTAATTTATGCATAAATCATAATTCAATTTAAAGAGCAACGTTCAATATGAAGAGTTGAATTCAATATCAAGAATAAAATAAATATTCCAAAATAAAAAAGATATGCATACATGAAGATAACATAAATTTATTCAACAATATCATAAAAAATACATGAAAAAAATTGGCAAAATAATCACTCCCCCTTATTGTTATCACTCTCCCTAAATCTAATATCACCAAACTTTCTCCCCCTTTTTGGAATCATCAAAAAGAAATGTATTAAAAAATGCATAATAAAGTGTCATACATTAAGCCAACTTGGTTAAAAAGATGAATTTAACCAAAATTAACAAACTTTCTCACTAAAAGAGTACTATTGAATATTTAAAGAGTTAAAATAAAATTTCAATTTTAATAGAGACGTCTCGAATTATGTCTAATTTGAAAATTTCCCAAATTTGATTTTGTTTCTAAGTTGAAAGATTCAATTAAAGCGTCAAGGGTAAGTTTTGATAAAATTGGAGTTGGAATTGTAATAACGAAAAGCACAATTACAATATCTAACAATCAATTTAATAAAAGAATGTATAAAACATGAAAAAGTGCCCAAAATACCAATATTGAAAAAAATTAAAGATGAACAATATAATGAAAAGGAAAAATAAACTTAACATCTTTTTACAATTTAACTATGAAGAAATCGATTTTATAAGATAATTCTTAATTTAAGAAAAATTTTGAAAATCCAAAAAATGAAATTCAAGAATGAAAATTTTCAATTTGATACATTCTTATGCGATTTTCATGTAATGAAAGTTCATGTTTTTTAAAAAAAAAAGAGTGAATTATTTGGGATTTTGGAGGATATAAAAATAAAATATGAGATTAGTAGAAAAGAGGCAAAGGAGATATTAAAAACTGGAGTACTAGTTGACCACATGCCTAGATTGGTCGACCAATGTTTATGTTTTAGAGATAACCAAAAGTAAGAAATAGAATGTTAAATAAAAATTGGTTTTGATTTAAAATATGATCTACTAGTCTATCAGTGAAGTATATTGGCCAACCTATGTTGGTTATTTACAACCAACCAAACTCTTTACAGTCTCTTAGGAAAGAAGGGAGTCCCTAAATCAACAACATTGGTCTACCACTAAATGATACTAGTCAACTAGTGTGGCTATCAGGCAAACAAACAAACAATCAAGCTCACGAGAAAGATAGAAAATATGTTTTTTTTTGTTACATTGCTCAACCGTACTAAGTGTACTATAAAAAACAAAAAAAACTTTAAAAACTCAAATTTAAACATCAAAACACTTAATGAGTCATAGCAATATCAATCTAAAGATTATCATAAACCTTAAAAAAAACTTGGAATACACAAATTCAATCAAGAAAATAAAAGGGTTCTTTATCATATAGAATTCCTTTCAAACATACGTAATTATCTTCTTATTTAACAAAATTTATCCTTATTCAAAGTTTTAGTGAAACAATTACCCAGATGTTTCAGTTCATCAAGTTGTCTCTTATCCTTATTTTGTATAATAATCTCTAAGTCTAGGATCTAAGATTCATATTTAAAAAAATATTAAACTCTTTATTCAAAATTCTAAGTCAAACAATCATTACCAAGGATTTATACTCAAATAAATGCAAGTTATCACATATTTCTAAATTATGAACTAATAATTACCTCATGTTGAATATTACTTATAAGATATTTGAATAGAGGTTCTTCTTAAGTTTACAATCCATTTGAGGCTTCTCATCCTTCTTATCTCTCCCATTTGGATTAACAATTATATCTTCTGAAACATCTTTGGTGGGTAAATTCTCCACTTCCTACAACAACAGTTACTAGACTTTCTTGAAGGCAAGAAAGTTAGATTCATCATGATAGCATGCATAAAATCCTTAATCAAACTCAATTCAGGAACTACTATCTCTACTACATTTCATTTGCTTTTTCTTTTCTAATTACCTTACAAACCAAGGTAATCAATGTGTTTTAGGAACTCAAATAAGCTTGGTTACTTGGTTGTTTGGTTCCTTCTTCTTTTCAACTCATACTTTCAAAGGTTTGCATCACACTCCTTATTTCAAAAAACAAAATATATCAACAAGTTCATACTAACCATAAAAGTGAAATACCATGTTATATGAATGATGATGATATAATTGTGCATTTTTATGTGTATATGAATAATAACGAAACTTGCTTTGGATGTTCTCCTAAAGTAGTGAAATGTCCTATAATTATAAGTGTGATGCCTAACATGAACGAAAGCTTGATGTACGTGTGTGAATGGTTTTTCATGTTATCATAGAAGTTATGTTTATTCTTCCTTTGATAGTATTGAACTCTATACCTATATTGTAAGTTATATATTAAAGCATGATGTTTGTTCTTAGGTTGAGCCTTAGTGGATGTCTCATGTGCATATGTATGCGTATATATAGATGCTTCATACTCATTTGTCATTCTAGGTAATAGTTCTTCACTATGTAAACCCTGGGTAAATGTGGTTTTAAAATTACCTTCACTTTCATAGCTTTATCCTATTCCATGCCAATCATTGGGATTTTTTTAAGCTCTTAGCATGTTTTTAGTTTTTCACTCTCTTTAGTAAACTTGGTCAAAGAGTCCTTAAAGGAATATGCCTTCTTTTTCAATGTTTCATTCTCAAAACTTAATTCATATAAGTCATGATTGTTATCGATAGTCACATTTTTGGGTGCTTTAATATTATGTAATTAACTTTCATCTTTCATTCTCACCCATGCATGCGTCCAACTCTTTTTGAACTTCCTTGTTTTCGGAAAACAATTTCTTTGTTATGGAATCTTTTATTGGAAGGAAATATAGCCGCAAAAAGAAATAGTAATTCTTGGAGTCAGTCTTGATTTTTAGCTTTAGACCTTCCGTTTTAATATATTTATTCCTTATTTAATGGCTATTTTTTAGTTAGTCTTCGGATTCTTACTTTAAATAAGGATTCTTATTATAAAATAAAGATTATTATCTTTTGTACTTAAGTCCTTTCTCTATTTAAGGGAGGACAATATTCAAGGAAGGTATCATTATTCTAAGTCAAGAAAAAGTGCAGAGGGAGTTGGTGATCTGTTACAAATCACCATTGGAAAATCTTTCAAAATTGGTTCTTCGAAGTGTGAAAGAACCACGGAAAATCAAGAAGGCATTCCCACTAACAAACCTATGAAAAGATCCATTTCACAGACCTATAACAGTTTCGTATAAGAGTAGGTCATCATGGGTGATTCTCAACAGTTGACGACGAGGGTTCACAATCTGGAACAAAAACTTATAGAAACTAGCAAGGGGGTGCTAGAGATCAAAGATGACATTCGGGAATTGAGGCATTTGACGAAGATACATTTTTTTGGTAGGAAAAATAGAGTATAGGGGACTGTAGCCACAAGCAATCACCAACCAATCATGGCATAATCATCCAACGAACATCAAGTTACTGCACAAGGAGCTATAATAATCCCTAAAAATAGCAGGTTGGAATTTCCTTCCCATAATGGGATTGGGGATCCTTTGGAATAACTATATAGATGTGAATAATTTTTCATCCATCAACAAACAGAAGAAAAGGATAAAGTAGGAATAGCTACATTCCAAATGATAGAAGAGGCATAACTATGGTACTACAATTGGAATAGGAGGAATATAGGCTTAGTTAGGCCTAATTCAAATCCTTTTACCTTCTTAGTTTTGGGCCCTATTAACCAACAATCCATTAGGAGAGCTTATCAAACCTAAAGTAAAATGGATATGTGGAATAGTATCAAGGCCAGTTTCAAACTCTCCTTGTGAGAGCAACTTTCATATGGGCAGACCAACAAGTTGACATGTTCATTGAGGGTTTAGTCGAAATATTAAGGGTGGATGTATAGATGCAAAATCCCCCTAATTTGGTTACTTCTATGAATTTTTCTTGAGCTTTTAAAAGGAAAATACAAGTCAATCGTGGCAATATTAATATTGGGTGACCTTAAACAACAAGGACAGCTTCGAAACCATTTAAGACTACGCCATCTCTAGCAACTATTTAAGAACAAAGATCACATATAGGTAGCAATTCAAAGTCGATATCCAACGTAGGAAGAAGTGTTGTAGCAACCCCTATAAGGAGATTGTCCAAGGCTGAGATGTCTAAACGAAGGGTGAAGGGACAATGTTTTAATTGTGATGAACTTTACTCATAATGGTATAGAGCAAACGAGTTTTTTCCTCTTAATGGATGACCAAGAGGATGACGAAGATGAAGCCAATATGTTAAAACCTGATTTTTCTCTCCATGCAATTATCAAAATCAAGAACTCTAAAATCATGTAATTGTTGGCACAAGTTGCTGGAAGAAAAATATTGATCCTTGTTGATTCTGGAAGCGTGCATAATTTTATAAGTCACCAAACTACCCTCTTATTGAAACTACCAATGGGCATCAAACTTGGATTGCATGTAACTATAGCAAATGGTAAAAAGGAGCATAACTCAAGCATCTGTGGGGAGTGCAAGTACAAGTTAATTATGAATTCTTCCTTGTTGATTTATTTATGCTAACCTTGGATGGATTTGATGTGGTCCTAGGAGTAAAATGGTTCAGAACATTAAAGCGCATCCTATGGGACTTTAACTACCTCACAATGACCTTTCACTTGAATGGGAGGCAAATTTCTTGGCAAGGAACATTAGTGAAAGAAAAACACCCATAAGTTCATTTGATCCAAGATGTAGCAACGCATATAGCAACCATAGAAAGGCTCCTTGCAGATTTTTCAGATATATTCCAAGAACTTAAGGACTTCCTCCTTCCAGAGCCTATGATCACATGATCACCTTGCTACTAGGATCAAAACCATCAATAGTAAGGCCTTGTCGCTATCCTCACATGTAGAAAGATGAGATCAAAAAATAATGTGTTAAAATGCTAGAACAAGGGATCATTTGGCCTAGTTATTCCCCCTTTTCTTCTCCTATTTTGATGGTGAAAAAGTGTGGAAGGACTTGGAGATTTGTGTGGATTATACGGAGCTTAACAACTAGACAGTGAAGGATAAATTTTCTATCTCAATTGTGGACAAGTTGTTGGATAGATTTCATGGTTCCCAATATTTCACCAAACTAAACCTAAGATCAGGGTACTTTCAAGTTTGAATGGCTTCCGAAGATGTTGAGAAGAATGTGTTCCGAACTCAACATGGCAATTTTGAATTTTTGGTTATTCCATTTGGGCTTACAAATGCACTCTCAATATTTCAATCCTTGATGAACGAGGTATTTCAATCCCATCTCTGTAAATTTGTTTTGGTGTTCTTTGATGACATTCTAGTTTACAGTAAAATATAGGTAGAACATATGTATCATTTGCGGACCGTCTTTGGACTACGTTAACAACACAAGCTCTTCCTCAAATGATCCAAATGCTCCTTTGGTGAAAATCAAGTCACCTACTTGGGCTATGTCATTAATAAAAATGGGGTATCGATGGACAATACTAAGATTCAAGCAATCAGAGATTGGACCACGCCCAAATTAGCCCAAATTTAGCTTATCAAACATAAATCAGAGATTCAAAAGGTAATGTGGAGAGATATAAGCTCGTCTTGTCATAAAGGGTCTTATTCAAAAGGAAAGCATCAATTATATAAAAAAATTCTTCTAGTTTGTTCAAAAGATTCTTTTAGGATTATAATGGCACTTATAACACATGTTGATCTTAAGTTATATTAGATGGATGTGAAGACAATGTTTTTTAATAATGAAATTTATGAAATAAGTTATATATAGCAACCTGAAAACTTTGCTTCTAAAGATTCGAAGGAAATGGTTTGCAAATTAAAAAAATCCATTTGTGGAATTAAGCAAGCTTTTTATAAATGGTATTACAATTTTCATCAAGATGTCATCTCTTTTGCTTTTGGTTTATGATTTTATATACCATAAGCTTTGCTGAAGTCAATATATTTTTCTGGATTTATACCTTGATGATACATTGCTTACCAACAACAATATAGACTTATTGTACTAAACTACGAAATTTTTATTAAATAATTTTGAGATAAAAGATCTTGTGAAGCCTCTTTTGTATTAGGGATTTAGATACATCGAAATCATTCTTAAAGTATTCTTTGGTTATCACAAAAGAGCTATATTGAAAAGATACTCAAGAGATTTTGCATGCAGGATAGTAAACTGGGCGATAACCCTATTAGTAAAGGAGACAAAATTTCTCAATCAATGCCCTAAAATCATTTGGAAATTAAATAAATAAAAGGATTCCTTATGCTTCCATTATAAAAAGTCTAATATATGCTAAAGTATGTACACGTCCAGATATTAAATACATTGTTGGAATATTGGGCAGATATTTGAGCAATGTAGGAATGGATCATTGGAAAGTAGGCAAAACAGTTATGTGGTATCTTAAGAGAATAAAAAACCATGTGCTCAAATACGAAAGATCGGATCAGTTAGATACCATTGGGTATTTTGAATCTTATATCACAACAAAATAAGACAGTCATAGATTAGCTTCAAGCTATATCTAACTGCTTACTTTCCTCCTCGAAAAGTGCTAAGCAGACACTCATAGTTTCTTCTACCATAATAGGTGAGTTTATAACATATTATGAGGCATCTAATAATGAGATATGGCTACAAAACTTTGTCATTAAGTTATGAATTATAAATGGAATTGAAAGATTATTGAAGTTAATTTTTACAATAAATTAGCAGTGCTGTATTCTGATAACAACAAGAGCTCATCAAACTCGAAACATATCGACATTTAGTTCCTAGTTGTTAAAGAAAGAATTTAGAGTGGTCACATATCTATAGAACACGTTGAGACAAACTCCACGATTTTGAATCTTCATACTAAAGGTTTATCACCTAAGCTCTTTTATAAGCATAATGCTCATATAAGCGTTATGTCACTTGATGATAGGCTAGTTTAGTAGGAGCTTGTTTATAGGAATATTATAGTTGTAGACATATTTTATGGATTTTCTATGATTTGATATTACAGTATAAATGACTTTGTGTGTTTATACTTTGATTTTGTCCAGTTAGATCTCACTAAGGAATAAGGTAGGGCCAGTTTGAAATAGACATGTTAAGATCACATGATATGAAATTTCCATACTACATATTTATACTTGATGTATGTGACCCCTGATGAGTTTAGCCACAATAACTGTGACAAAAATTTCTTTGATCATATATTAATATGATTAATGGACCAGATTGTTTAAAAATAATTTTATAATAATAGCAATTTTGAGCTCATAAGGTCTATTATGATTATTATAAGGCATTATAAGGTCTACTATATATCAAAATATTTAAATAAATACAAAATTAAATTCATAAGGATTTATACTAGAATCTGTAAAAGAGTAATTTTTTATTAATCTTACTCGAGAAGTATAGAAATTGCTTTCACCTATTTGAATAGGTCATTTTTCCTTTTCACTTTTTTATTTCTAACTGTTGAATGGAACTATAAAATAAATAACTCAAATCTCTTTTATTACTCTTAATTCATTATGTTTTAAAACGTTTAGAGAGAAATGTAGTATGTACATTAACTTACTGACTTAATAATTCATTATAAACATGGTAAGCTGATATTATTGCTTCTTTCTTTCTCTCTCTTTGTATTATGTATATGTTAATAATTTGTCTTTTAATTTGAATTGTTTAAAAGTACAGTTAGATATGGTCTTTGAGTCTTGAATGTGTTAAAATTATTTTAGTAGTTAATGACTGGAGTAAGAAAAAACCACTTGTTATTGGTTTACAAATTTTTTGTGGTATAGGTTAAAAACTCATACCTTATAACTTAGTGTAATGTAAATTTTATTGCAGATATACTTTATTTTTATAATATTTGCCATTTCTTGTTATAGTATTTGGTTTGATGTGCTTGATTTCTTTCTCCTATTCTATAAAAGAATGAAAAATTATTGTCAAATTGCCATCCCTTCTATAAAAAAAGAGAGAAGAACGTGATAAAGGTAAACATAAGGTAATCAAAAAAGCATATTAAAATTTATATAAGGATTATATAAAACTAATTTGGCTTGAAACTTTAATTTATAGATTGGAGATGGTGTTATTACCAAGAAGACAAATCAACAAAGTGGTAGCACAAAGAATAAGTTATAAAAGTTGAAGGAAACAAAACTAAATTACTAATGTTTTATAATATTGTATGAAAGTATATTTGATTGTGTGTTCATTGTATGAATATTTACGAATTTGTCTAATATGATGTTATTAGAAGAAGCTGTACAAACTAATGCACGGGTTAACTCCCAAATAGCTGAATTGGGTTACCAATATGAGATTATGCAAACGTAAATAGATGGAGATGTTTAAGGTGAGTAGAGGCTTCTGCTAATAGTTGTGTGTTCATTTTGATATGAATCATCTGTCATTAAAAAGTCGGGAGAATCAAATGGAAGGGATTCATGGTGATAGTGTAGCATAGATCATGGAGTTAAAAAATCAAATAAGTATGCACTAAATCTGATAAGACTAAAGTTTCGAAATTTAGAAAAGAGTATGAAGTCAATGATCACCAAATAGTGATCAAATGCGTATTAGAGAAAGTAATTGGTGATCAGATATAAGAATATTTTTGACGAAACTTTTTTCTATGTGTTCAATATGTTTTTTATACTAAAATATCAATTAAAGTGTCAACACATAGTTGTTGGATAATGTAGTTGATGTTGATGACTGTGAGCAACTTGGTTAGAGATATTTTATCATAAATCATCTTTATGAGCATGCTTGCAAATTCTACTAAATTATAGAGGCAAAAGGTAGTGCATCATGCATAAGTGGATGCGTAATTATTTTGATGGTGAGTATGTGTTCAATAAAATTGTTAACAAATTTGTATAGTAGTACAAAATGCGTAATTTAATTAAAATTGACTTTGACTCGTTACATTATTACACTTTTATTTAGAAAAAATTCACATTAACCATTACATCAAATAAGACAAGATGGTGAATATTATAGCAGGGGATGATAAACTTAAGATCATTTACTATAAACCACATAGACTACTTGGTCTGTGAAGTTAGGTGAATAATTGATTGGCAGCTTTTTGGATGTTGTGGTGATCCTAAGTCCGTGAAGTTAGCCTCAAGCAATTATTCTTCCCATTTTATTTTCTCATCATTAACTTCTTATAAGGGAGTCAAACCCTTTTTTAATTATTTCTAAAAGAGTTGGCAAATGTATTGAAACAATTGTATGCTTGTGGATGAATTTCAACGAGCTTTTGTTCTAGGAATACTTACTTATAATGGCTAATAATAGAATCTATGTCATTTTATTAAGACTTACAGGAAGGAAAAGTGTTATTTCTTATGTATATCATACTGGATCCTGCCAACCAAGGATTATGAACAAATTGAATTAAAATTCTTATAAGTGATCCTCTTGGGATCAAGTTTTCATACTATATCTTATTCAGTAGTAATGAAGTGTGCCTCCATAGTGTTTTACCAAGTCCTATCCAATGGTGAGATCCTGGAGTCTTTTTTTATAGTAGTCGATAGATTCATAGATTGTTTCCATGGCATCCATCTAATTTGTTAAGGGAACCCTATATTTATTTTTTATCAATGAATTTTTCTCAACTAATATTCCTTGCTCCTTACATCTTAAGAGAGTTGTTCATTTAGTATCAGGGTTGGAAATCATCGTTGGAAATTTTAGCAGTAATATCAGTTCTTCTACGAAAAGACCCCTATTAGAAACATTGAGAGGCTCGGTAATAACCTTTATTTGGGACTCCCATCTTTGACTAGGCATATTCTAAATGATTAGAGCAAAAGCTGATGATGGAAGACGTAGATAGATATGACGTAGCATTGTAAATAAAACACAAGCAAAATGTAGTTGTGTAGGAGTGGAAGTTGATGAAGAAAGACGTAGATAGATACGACGTAGTATTGTAAATAACATATAAGTGAAACCTAGTTGTGTTAAACGAACACCTGCCTCATTGTAAATGGTTGATCACCAATAGTTGTTATAGTTGTTATTATAGTTGTTAGAGGAGGAGAGGAGAATAACAAATAATACTAACAATATTTCTCTCTCTAAAAGTTTCTTCTACTTCTTTCTCTACATTTTCTCTCTTCATTTCATTGTTTCAATCCCTAAATTTCCTAAAATTTCCTACATTACCAATATTGGTAACTAATTGGTATCAGAGTCGTGATTCTGGATCATAGTAAACGTTCCATTATCGTAGAAGGAACTCAAAGATAAGAGTAGGGATGTGTGGAGGAAGGTTTGCCCGACGAAGGAATGGATTACTCAATTATTTCAAAAAGACAACAACAAAAACGAAGTTAGGGAAAATGTTGATTAAGGGGTTCCTAAAATTGTTAATGGAGATGGTTACTATGAGGGACATTACCCCATTCCCACAAGGTGTAGTAAGATTGATATACCGATGTTTAAAAGAGAAAATTTGTGAGCTTAGGTGCTTAAGTGCGAGCAATTATTTACGCTAGATCATACAACAACTAAGTTGAAGTTCGATTTAGCCACTATGCATTTGGAAGGAGAAGCTCTAGCTTGACATAAATTGTATTAGCTTGACATAAATTGTATGTGAGGAACCGATTAACCAAGGATCCTCCTAGTTAGGGTGTGTAAATATTGGCATTGGAGTAGAGGTTTGGAGAGGTAGCTTTTAAAGATCCAACAGATGAGTTGAAAGAGTTCAAACAGAGGAAAACATTGAAGGAGTATAGCGTTGAGTTTGACATGTTATCAAAAAAAACTAGTGATTTGGAGTCTTATTTGGTTAGTATGTTTTTTAAAAGGTTGAAGGTAGAAATCGAGTATCCCGTGAAGTTGTGGAATCCCAAAACTCTTCAAAAAATTTATGAATTGGCAAGGAAAAATAAGATGGCGGCCATATATTGTGGAGTAATGGAAAATTTTCACCAAAAAAGGTTGTATTTTGTTGGAGATTCAATGGATGTATCAAAGCCCCAAGATTGTTGCCTACATCTATGCAAGGAAATCTAAAGGGGGACCAAAAATTGAAGTGAAACAAAACCACTTCTAGCAAGGAATTAGATGAGTGTAGAACTAAAGGTTTGTATTTTTGGTGTGAAGAAAAATATGTTCCTAGACATAGGTTCAAAAAGAAAATATTGCAAATTTATGTGGTTGACGAAGAGGTGGAGAATGAGGAGGCTAATGTAGCTAAAGAAGAAGAGACACCAAGCATATCCTTGCAAGTCATGTTGAGAGTGCCTATGGTGAAATACCAATAGATCAAAGTGCTAGGTATGTAGTTCATATACCTGTGGATGAGGAAAGTACCGATAATTTTGTGGATAAAAAAGTAATAACTAGAATTGGAAGAGAGTTAAAAGATGTGAAGGAGTTATCAATTATGGTAAGAGGAGGAATACAGTTGAGCTGCAATCATGTCTGTCAAAATTTAAGATGGAAAATAAGAGGTAAGGATTTTTGTGCAAATGCATTAATGATAAATATTGGTGGGACTGATATGGTGTTGAGAGGGCAATGGTTATCAATATTGGATGATATTGTATTCAATTATCAAAAGGAAATTATAAAGTTTTGTTGGCTTGGCGAGAAGATGGAGTTAATTAGTGAAGAAAGTAGAAACATGATGGAGGTACTAGAGAAGAAGCTAGCTTGAATGTGGAGTAACAAGAACGTTATATGCTACTTTATGGTGATGTATTAAGATGATGAAACAAAAGACAAAAATGAGCAACATATGGAATTGAGAACTTCACTAATGGAAGTAACAGTTGTGGAACCACTTGCAAAATTTTAGGAACAATTACAAGAGTTTTGAAAACAGCTTGAAGTTGTTTTTGAAGAATCAAAAGGGTTAGCTCCATCTAGATTTCACAACCATAAAATACCATTGAAAGAGGGAACTGAGGCTGTGAATCTGCAGCCTTATAAGTACTCTGGAGTACACAAAAACAATGTGGAGGGATTGGTAGAAGACGTGTTACAATAAAGGATTATTACACAGAGCGTGAGTCCCTTCTCAACTCTGGTAATTTTGATAAAAAAGAAGGATGGATCTTGGTGGTTATGTGTTGATTACAGGTCACTTAATCAATATACTTTAAAGGATAAGTCTCTTATTCCTCTAGTTGAAGAGCTGTTCGATGAATTATATAGTGCTCAATATTTTTCGAAATTGGATCTAAGAGTAGGATACCACTAAATCTAGATGCATGCAGATGACACCTACAAGACAGCTTTAGAACTCATGAAAGGCATTATGAATTTCTTGTAATTCCATTCGAATTGACAAATGCACCAGCCACATTTCAAAGTTTAATGAACCAAATATTCAAGTTGTATTTGAGAAGGTTTGTGCTTGTGTTTTTTTACGACGTTCTGATACATAATAGATCTTATGATTTCCATTTGAAGCATTTACAATTGGTGATGGAGATTTTAAGAAATCAACAATTACACTCGAAGTTATCTAAATGTTCATTTACGGTTTCTCAAGTAGAATATCTGGGACATATTATTAACAGCAGGGTTGTATCAACAAATCCTCAAAAGGTTAAAGTTGTAACATCAGCTTGGTCTTAACCACAGAATATTTGACAACTCAGAGGATTTTTGGGATTGTGTGGTTATTATCGAAGGTTTATTAGAGGATATGGACAATGAGTAAAATGTGGTTTGGGTGGGCCCGCACCATTGGGTTTTGTCCCCTTTGGTTAGGTTGTCTACCTCCCGTATCCGCTTGGGGGTCGTTGGGAGTCGAACCTGTGACCTCA
>JANVCQ010000008.1:16306902-16318954 GCA_025531925.1 Erythroxylum plowmanianum | reverse complement strand
TTGGAGACTTGCAGGAATGGTTTGCGAGAAGTTAGGATTGTTCCATTCTGTGACCGAGATGTTCTCAGGTACAAAGTATCCAACGATAAATATTGTTTTCCCTAAAATTTGTGAAATCAGAAGCTCATTGGAAAAATGGTGTGAGTCTCCAATTGAGGTTGGTTTGGGCCGGGAGCCTCACTGGCCAGGTATTGTCCCCTTTGGTTGCTAGGTTGTCTCCTTCCCTTTTGTGTCTTCCGTGGGACATCTGGGAATCGAACCTGTGACCTCAGGGATTTGGTTGGTTCATGACCCACGCCTCTCACCACTGGGCTACGTAGCTCAATGGTGAGAGGCGTGGCCCCTGAGGCCAACAAAACCCTTTGGTCCGGGGTTCGAGTCGCACGAATCGCACAAACCTCACCCTGGCAGACCAAAGGGAACAATACTAATTTATCTTGGGCCGGGCTCTGAACCGCAATCACGTAAGCCGATTAACCTACCCAAACTAGACAGAAATTATTTTGAGATGGAAGGGACATGTTGTGGTGGAAAATTCGACATCTCGCTAACTCAAACTAATTGAGCAATCTTACACTACTGCTCATGGAGGACATTCGGGATGGCTCGGAACTTACAAGAGGTTAAGTGTGTATTTCTTTTGGAGCAGATTGCAGAAAGGCATTAGAGAGTTTGCAAGAAAATGTGAGATTTGTCTACAAAACAAAAATGAAAATGTTGCTTCTCCTTGTTTACCTATTCCTTGGCAGATATGGACTAATGTTAGCATGGATTTTGTGAACGATTTTCTATTGTCAAATATTTATTCTGTGATTTTTTTCAGTTGTTGATCAGATAAGCAAATATGCTCATTTGCTTCTTATAAGTGACCCTTATACAACAGAAAAAAGTTGCTAAGATTTTTACAGGTCGCTTTTTCAAATTGCATAGTATTCCACAAATAATAGTTAGTGACACAAGTCTTCGTTTAACACGACCGTGTTTCTCTCTCGTTTATTTCCTCAACTTCTTCCTCTGCATTTTCTCCCTTTATTTCATTGTTTCAATGCCTAAATTTTCCAAAATCGGTAATTTTAAATTCTTTGGAGGATTAGGGTGTAGGAATTTTCGATGAGGTAGCTCTTGATCCTAAGAGCCTCCGTTTTGCTCTCCATCTTCATCAAATGTTTGAAAGATAGAAGTATAGACCAGGAATTAGCAGACAAGGACAATTGCTCAACGGGCGGGCCACAAGCCCCAATCAAACATCTAAGCCTGGCTATAGAGTCTCCTGAAGATTAACGGTCAAAAGGCTGACCCTACCACTAAACCCAACTTAAAGCCCCGTCATTTAATTGCTTTTCGCATACAGATGTTAGATACTTCTTACAATTTGAAACATTAGATGTTAGAGAACTACAAAATTAGAAGACACACTCCAAACTGAACAGAGATCAATATATAAAACCAATATCATCAGCTACAAGAATACGCCCTACCACTCTTTACAATTGAACAAATGTTGTCAAAGTTGTCCACATAGTTTTACCATTTACTTTTTCTTTCTCGATTTCCCTCTTCACTGGTACGAGGTTTGCAATTCCTTCTTCAAGAAATGGAGTACCTCCTGTGTCTTGTAGAAGAACCAGCGGACTTGGTGTCCCCAGGAATCATTGAAGTTGGACTCTGAGAACTTCCTGAAGTCTCTGAGCTTCTATTTTCTCCATTCCCTTTACCAACAGCCCACAACTTGTCAAATATCCTCCTGGAACGAGATGGAAGTAATTGTATACCACTTCTGTGGTTTTTGCTGCTTTTCTTTGTCAGTTTTGCATTTTTCGGTACTTCTTCGTCATTTATCTTCACGTGACTCAGCTGTTTCCCGAGAGATTTACAATCATCTGCTGCTGCCTTCTCCCATTCTTCATCTGTGTTTGTTGTGTTTGAAGCATTGTGAGCGTTTTTGTTTAAGGCAGCAACTCTATGCTGCTCGAAAAAGAGAACTTGAACTATAAGGCGTAGTGGGAGCAGTTCATTTTGTGCCGCATGCATGCATGCATCTGTTGTCAGTCTTTTGACGTCAATCAGACCACAGACCTTCTTTCTTTCACTCTTTGTCAAGTTGGGATGCTCCTGAATCCACAATAACCCGTCAGTAAATAAACAAATGGCTCCAGTACATGAAGCGTGTGCTCAAGATTATCTCCACAATCATAGGAAGTAAATTGCACAAAGACAATAAGAATAATAATAAATGAACTGCCCAGAAGGAGATAATGGAAAGACCACTAGTGCTGCTTGAATGACAACATGCTAGACCAAAATGTTCTTCACGTATCCCAACTCTCACTTGCCCCCATCAATCTTCAAGCTAGTTCACTAACACAAACCATAAATTTTAACAGGTGACAATCACGTTATTTCCAATTTGTTTCTAATTGAGATTCTAAAAGAGTTGCATCATAATTTTAACATTGGCGTTAAAGCATCAGCAAGACTGTACAATGAGGTAAAGAAGTATCTCGGAGTAAGCTTTTGTTGTGTGCTCACAAGTACATAATTACTCATTTCTTTCCTCTATACATATTTTACATGCTCAAACTTGATGACAGCATCAAAGGAAATCAAAATGAGATAAGATGTTAAAGACAGCAAAAGTATACCTGGAAGAAGATGTTAATAGCTTTGTAAATTCCATCATGAATTGGTCTTGCAGAATCAGGAATGGACTTTGACAAGTCCATAAAGCTGGAAAGGCTGAGATTAGGATCGTGAGCAATTTCAACAAGATATCCATCAATCAATCTACCAACATCTAATAAGGATCCAAGCTCAGGCCCTAAAACAAAATCTTCAGTCTCCTCACTGTTCTCAATGGTCAAACAGTGAACATACTTTTCATGCATCACATTACGGTTCACAAAGCACTGAACCAATTCCACATCATATAATGTGGTTTGAGGCGACTGTGCTGGGATTAATAAATCTTTAACAGAGGCTTCTTGCAATTTAACACTGATCCTGTCAACCAAATTCTCTCGAAGTGTATCATCTACTCCAACCAAAATGGCAAATCTTAACAACTTCAGTAAGAAACCACATGTACAACCAAAATGCTTGTCTGAAGGCAATAAACAAACTAGTGTTTCAACAATATATGTATACCTCCAGGAACGAGTATCAGCTACCAAACCATCATATAAATCAGGCAACCACCGGACTGCATAAGTTTCTAATGCCTCCCCAATCACCGTACTATCCATTCTTCCCTTTGATTTGACAGCAATAATCACTCGCTTGTAGACATCAATCTCCAGTTCCGATACATCTTCAACCCACCAGTCCTTTGGAACAGATTGAATTCTCTGACTTAACTTCATTCCATCCTCTGCTTTTCTATCAGACACTGACAGCTTCCGGTTATAAGTGTAAGACCAAGTAATGTTTGCAGGATCAACAGAAGTTTTAGACGCAATGGAATCTATACACCTTCCAACAATCTTAAGATCTTCAGACCATGGCAGAAGAGATTTCGCAGTTTGAAGAACAATAATGGAATCCTTCCAGCTTCTGAAGATGCTAGAGTTCAGAAATACCTCAATCTTGAAAATGAGGTTCCCTCGGTCAATATCTTCAGTCATCTCAAGGTACTCAGCAGCACAACGAACTGCCACAACATTATAAGCATTAAGAGTAACTGTCATTCCATAGCAGAATTTTGCACAAATTTCAAACGCCTTTGGCCCACCAGGAAAATCACCCATAGTTATTTCATCACAATTCTCCTCATTGGCTTTCGATACTAACTTCTGTAAGCAGTTACTCTTTGACAAGAGAGGGAACTGCAAAGGTATATAAAACAGAGTATTAAGATCGAGGAAACGGAGGAAAGTGTAAAGAAAAATAATTCTAACACAGTAGTGTTTGCTGAACAAGCATTTTACAATGTATTCCACTACGCGGTAGCTAAAGGTTGCAATTGGGAATGCAAGATAAGAAGTCCTAACTGAATCTGTCTTGGGTTGTTATTCTACAATCCATTGTGTCCCCGCTACATTGAACAAAAGCTAACATTAAGAGAAAAACAAAACAAAACAGAACTTACATCTTTCATGCACTTATAACAAATAATCTTTTTAGTGATCAGATTGACATTTCATAACTATTCAACAGCCACATAGTTCATAACATTTAAGAAGTAGTAATTACTCTTAAGAAACAAATCCGATTAATATACCAGGATATCTCAGTTTGGTGTTTGAACCACAGAACTTTACCGCAATTAGGAAGACAGAGAAAATGACCTACCCAAACTACAAAGGGAAACTAAAAATTTGCATGACCTGCTTTGTTCTATTAAAATATTTAGAATGCATTCCCTGTTCATCAACAGCTTTTGGAATCAGTCATATACATCAAGTATGATTTGTTAATTTATACTGGCCAAGTACACACATGACTATTTTGCATCATTCCAGCTTCAAGGAATACTATTACATGAGAATATAAAATAAAAAAGACACTAAAGAAACGCTTGAAGTAATTTTGGCAATCACAGGGTAACAGACTTCAGGCTTAAGCATAATTGTTGCCTTTAGTAACCACATATGCAAGCAATTGCTTACTGTATTAAACATATTAGCTATACCTCCATGATTCAGTCCTAACATTAGATCCAAAACTTCCCGATAATATTACTGTGATAGCATTTCATTCAGATATAGCAAAATTCAAAATCTGAAATCAGTATTTTTCCTTTTTTCAAAATGCAGCAATCCAACCAGGCATGTTATAACTTATAACATAGCATAACATAATGTAAGATAATATAACATAACAAAACATAACATAACATAATGTAATATATACATGTATATACATATATAGCGCAAACAATTTTAGAAGCATACCTTGTGGAGGAAAAACTTGACTTCACCAACGTTTATTGTAACATCTGTCAGCAGCTCAGAAGACACGTACCTGCATAAACACATTTACCATGCTAAGCTCCAAGAAGTGACAACCTCAAGTTGAGTGCGTGAAGAGGTCATAATAAATGCATTGAAACAAAATACGAAGTACATAAAAGAAAAAAATGTGGAAATAGTAATCAAATTTCTATCAAAAAGCTCAGTAAGCCTAACAAATATTCTGTTGGCTCATTGGCATGGAGCTTCAAAAAACCACTTGAAAATTTTTTTGAGGCACTGTCACGTCAGGACAAACAACACTAATCTTGTTAACTACAATGGCCTCGTAACTTTGAGGATCTATTACGAATGATTTTTCCTAATTGCAGAAAAAAAAAGTAGCACTTATTCAGTCAGCCTTACTCTTGTACATAAAACTAACTGCATTGCGGTCATCAGATCTCTAGTTATGAACAGTGAAGATATGGTCCACAGGGATTAATCGTCTCAAGCTGACTTGTGTTACAAGTAAGCTAAGAATGAGCCGTGGTTGGTCCACAACCCACAATATAGTAACTGGCTGCTGTATTATGACAACAACACAAGCAAGCCTCCAAATATACACAATGTGTTATAAGGATTTGAGAGCCAACATCAGCTTACAGCATCTTCATCCCACCAAGTTTAACTCAAATATTTACAATTTACAGTGTTTGCATCCCTAAATAACGAAAAAAAGTCCTCAAAAGTAAACAACAATGACATTAAACATGCCAGTTATTTAAAGGAATCGTCCGTTCTTACATAATGCGCTAGGCAACAATCAACTTAGCTCTGTTTTATCCCATGTTGTATTAAGCATTAAACACCAAGGTAAAGATGAAGTTTAAATCACACCGCCAAGGATGAGAAATAAATTTCGGAGAATAAATTACTTCACGTTATAAATCAACTTAGCCAGAAAGAGAACATATACTAGGACCAACAAGGACCATTAATCTTCATTTAAAGATTCAAATGAGTAAAGTTAATAGAATCCATGGCTGTCCATGATGATGAACAAGCTCCCTCCACAAAACTTTACTACACTGGGACCACCAAGTTATTGGAAAAAGAAAATGAATAGCAGGACCATCTTCCTGGTACCCGCTTTCTCTTTCTTGGACCACTTCCTACTTAAAGTAGTAATAATAGCGGCAAGAAGCCAAGAAGGCAAAAGAAGAAGAAGAAGAAGGCATCCATGACGTTAACTCAATGCCAAATGAAACAGAACAGTTGGTGAACTTTTCGATTTGTCATAGTAGGCCTAAAAACACTGCTGGAAAAGCAAGGCAAAACAGAATGCAAACATTCTTACACGTTACGTCGCGTTATCGAGGGGTCAAACTGGCGAGGTCTAACAATCACGTCCAGGATACAAGCAACATAAAGGAGAGAACAGAAATTCAATAAAAAAGTTTCAAAAACTAGCATATCTAAACCTAAGATGTGATATAGAAAAGCAAGAACAAACTAAAGAAAGAATATACCAAAGATAAATAAAGGATCAGACACAAAAGTAGAGCAAGCAATCACTACACGTTATTATGCACTTGAAAAAGAAACACCATATGGACGAGCTAAAAGCACGCAGGGAGTTTTGAGATTCCTCATTTTAGAAAAATAAAAAAAGATTTGAGAATGCAAAACGCCTCACCTGATGGATTTCCCATCCGCTTGAAAAGTATCAGGCTTGGAACCCAACTTCATAAACTTCATTTTAGCTCACAAGATCAAACCCCAGAAAGACCCAGAGTACTTCAACCGTTGTTCACTCAAGTACACCACGAGAACAGCCCATGTCAGACCAAAGCTTCAAACTTTTTCTGGGCAAGACGGCGGACGTAGAGACTTTTCTCCTTCAATGAAGCCAGTAACCCAACACTCGGGGGCTTATCAGAGGGTAATACTAATACCTCTCTGGGCTAAGCTAGGATGCTACTAGGCTACAAGGAGATCATCATTAAACTTGTGCCACGTCGATAACACGAGGACAACATCTGCATTTCTTACAGAAAATTTCTGGGATTTCGTGCTGTTCCCCTCGGGTTCAGGCCCTGATAGTAACATCACTTGACTGCACTCTGTTTATACATATCTAGAAAAGAAAAAAGAAGCCAGAGACCCAAAATGACGCAGTTATTAGTATGACAATTGCAGAGAGAAAATATGGAGTAGGCTAAGCAAGCAGGTGGACAGGAAGAGGGAGAGGGAGTTACACTTAATAAGCGTGTTGGATGTGAGAAACACAATACACAGAAACTAAAAATTAAAGATTGGTTTGGGGAGGAAATTAAAAAAAAAGAGAGTAAATAACAGTAACAAAGTAGGATTAGAAAGAGGTAATTAGTAACACTAGAAAAAGCAGCAGCTAAACCCCAAAAGGAAGAGGAAGAGGAAGAGGAGCATAATAATGATGGGAATAAATATTGGCCGCCTTTTGCTTTAATCACCCAATTAAAATCATCTTTCTCTTTTCCGTCCGCAGGCGCAAATCTCTATAATACTGATACACCCTTCCTTCCTAGTTCCTACCCACCTATCAACCTAATACTCCTACTCTCACGTACGTATGTCTATCTCCGCACGCGATCAATGGCCGTTCACGTTGCAGTTGTCTGTCTCTGTCTCTGTCTCTGTCTCCTCTCCTCTGGATACTTCACTGTACCCTTTCTTTTTCATTTTCCACCAAAATACTCCGAGGAGACCATCAGAAAACAACACTTTACTTTTTCTTTTTTTGTGTTCTACTTCTACGACCTCTCTGAGAAAACAAACTAAAACCGAGAAAGATTAAGACGGATGACTTAACCACGATGGGATTGGTTCACCTAAAAATGAGTTGATGATATTCTTTTCTTACTATTACTTGTTATAAAAAAAATTTGAATTAGAAAGCCAAAGCCGAACAAGAACCAGCTTCAATCTCATAACGAGGTTTACTTTTTTGAAAAGTAAAATCACTTTTCTATAATATAATTGACGTATATGATATAATAAAATATATATTATTATTTATACCTCGTCGTAAATTTAGATAATTTTAAAATTATTATTTTTTAAATTGTTTTCAAGATTGGCTCATCCCAAATATTGTAACAAAATGTACATGCCTAGATTTTAACCAAAGTTTTAAAAATTAGATCGAAAAAAATTTAAACCGATTAATAGTCCGATTCGATTTTATCTAATAACTTCTATATATAAAAACCAATCAATTCAAATATTTTTTATCATACCGGTTTTAAAATTTGGTTTACAGGAATGAATTGCGCGCAGCCACCGATGTATGCAATGTTATTATCTTTTCAGCTCAACAAGATCCAGCTAGTCAATTACGAGTTGTTAATCATTTATTATTTATTGTGTTTTTTTCTTCAAACGTATACTCCAAATGTAGAGATCGAAGAGAGGCACTTAATATTTAACAACAAATGTAGGCCGTCTCTGTCGAGCCAGCTTTGTTTAAGAGTCTTGTTTTTGTCATCATTAACCATTCTTTC
Source organism: Erythroxylum plowmanianum (assembly GCA_025531925.1). Lineage (NCBI taxonomy): Eukaryota > Viridiplantae > Streptophyta > Magnoliopsida > Malpighiales > Erythroxylaceae > Erythroxylum > Erythroxylum plowmanianum. The sequence continues at coordinate 16,310,523 of JANVCQ010000008.1, read as the reverse complement.
TTTTAAATGTTACATTGCGTCTATAAGTACATTTTAAATTTCATCATTTACAATATCATACAAAATAATTCATAACATTTTAAATCGTCAAAATTAAGTACTAACATTTTAAAAAATCTAAAATAGACCTTAAAATGATGAAAATTTTCACGAAATTAATTCCTTATTATTTAAATGTCATATTAATACAAACATAATATTATTTTATTTTTAAATAAAAAATAAACTCTACTGCTATTAGCAAGTTGGATTCATTGTTATAAATATATAACAGTAGGTTTCACTATCATCTGACAGTAAGTTTCACTTTTTAATTAATTTTAAAAAATCAATTATGTAGCAAATTTAAGTCTATTTAAAATAAAAATAATATTATATCAATTTTGATATGACATTTAACTGATAAAGAATTAATTCTATTAAATTTTTTATCTATTTAAAGTATTAAGCTTTTAAAAAGCTAATTATATGACAATAAACTCAGTTTTATTTTAAAAATAAAAGAAAATACTATGTCATTAACATGACATTTAAGTTAATACGTAACGAACTCAGTTTATCATGTTTTTATTCACTTTTAACTTTGAAAGCTTGTTTCTCAAAAGCATATTATGTAGTCCAACGTACATCTCTGTTAGATAAAGCTATTATCGAAAATTCACTTTGAAAATTTCAAAACATTTTATTTATGCATAGATTTTGACCCTTAAAATAAATGGAAATATTTATTTATTATTAATTTATTACATAATGATAGACATTAGTGTATTTTTATTTCAATAAAATATTTTATTTTTACTTATTCTTGTAAGCTTTATTTCTTATTTATTATATATCAGTTTTATAGTGGTTCACTACCGGTTGAACCTTTAACCCTTAAACCTTTCCTTTCACCAGTTTCGATGTCCGGTTTAATTTTTAAAACATTAATTTTAACAATATTCATAAAACATGTTGAAAGAATTCTACAAATTGTCTGCATAAGCAAAAGATGTTCTTTCTTTCGAAACCTAAGTTTATTTATAATAAAGTCAATATATTTTAGTAATTTAATTAAATATAATTCTAATTATAATTAAATCAAAATTCAATACCTCGTATTAATATTTATTCATTAATTATCTTATATTTAATCATAAAATTTATAAAATTTTATAATAAAATTCTTGATTAAAATATATTTTCTATATTTAGTAAATTCTTTGTATGTGATCTATTACGTTTTTAAATATGTTAGTGATAGATATAAATTATAACTCAAAATTATATTTATAATTAGAAAAATTAAACTCGTTTAATTTATCTTTAATTCTTTTATCAAATAATTTATATTCATAAATTAACATTAAAAAACATTATAACTATTAAAGTAGTTTGGCTAATCTCTTTGTATATAATTTTTTTTCGCATAATTCAAATTTTTCATTATACAATATCCTATTATGTATAGAGTATGAAATTAATGTTTTCTCGAATAATCACTAATAAAGAATAATAAAATATTCTTTATAATCATTTGGGAAGATAAATTTTATATAAATTAATTAACTACTTTCATGTAGTTTTATATCTAATAAACACCGATTGAACTACTCTTAATTATAATAAGTTACAAGCAATATTAAAATATAACAAAATCTTTGCGTAAAAAACTTTAAAGATCTCGAGTCAAACAATTAATTATACAATCAAATGATTATTTTAGACTTTCTCTTATATATAACTTAATTAAACAAATACATATAAAATACAAATATTTTTGAATAATTATGTCATTAAACTATAACCAATTGATTGGTTGTAGAATATAAACAACATTAAAAAATATTAACATTTTCTTGAGGCCCTTAAAAACCACTTTACATTCATTTTTATTATAATTTTTAGTTCTTTATTTTTAAATTTAGCATATATTATTTTCAAATAAATTAATGTAAAATTTTATAAAAAAATGTTTATTTATTAGCATATATTTTAATCGTTTTAAAAATAATCTCAATATTTAGAATTAAATAATTGATATTGAAAATTATTTCACAAATAAATATTTTAAATATTATATATTTAATAAATATTATAAATTTAATTATATTTAAATAAATTTAATAAATAAAATAAAAAGTATACTAAATTATATAAATCATAACTAATATTAAGTAATTAATAATATATTTAACCAATAATAAATAATAAAATCAAATTTCATAGTTTTTATAATTTTTATATAATAAAAATAAAAACAAATAAATTCAGTCAAAAAAACGTTTTTAGTCACTTCTGTTCTGTTTATGGTCAGAGGGAGTTGTCTTTATATAATTAATTAATTAATTAGTATAAATGTTACCTGGCAACAACCCAAAGCTAGGTAGGAGTGAAAGCCAAGGCCAGTCGGAAGGTAGTAGCAATAAAAGCAGTAGATTGTAGTTGTTGAATTGATAATATGCCTCTTGATTGCAGTCGTGCATTAAAAAAATTGGACCATTTAATGCCCTTTTCAGACGACATCCTTTACAGCTGAGCTGCAGCAGCAGCAGCCCTCATATCATAATTATCCAATTCAACTACTAATGTACGTTCCCTCAATTTTAGCTATTATTATCTATTTAGATTGTAGGGTAGTCTCAGATTTTTCTCTCTTTTCTCCACCAGCGTTTAATTGATTAATCAATCTCCTAAGGTGATTATTCATATCTGGGTGGTCTCATTTTTTACATGTCTGGTAGATAAGCAACACTTTCCACATGTCATGTCTCCTAATCCCGTAATTGAATAAAATGTTTATTATGATATGATCTAAAAATAATTATTTGCAACTTGGGCATAAAATGATGCCCATGTTTGGAGTTGGGCATTAGTCGCAAATACAATGATCCTCTCCGTCCCCATGAGTGGACTTAGGGCTTAGGCGTGAAGAGCAACGCATCATAAATTAATGATGATGGGGGACCCAGAAAAAAAGCCGTATTTATTTATAATGATAGGGGTATTGTTTGGATGGGCTTTAACTAGGCAAAGCCTCATGCAAGGGACCGTTCTTTGATGCGTCTTTAGAATAAGTCCGGTGACTTTTAGTTTGTCTTTCAAATCCAGACATTCTCTCCAGGTTTTATGTTGTTAAAGCTTGACTTGATTTAACTACTTGCCCTCTCGTTCTATTTGTGAAAATGAACCATCAAAATGTGTACTGTTTTTCGCCTAGCATGTGTACCGTTTCATTAATATATGTAATTGAGATTCTCCCCAGTGATTGCTCTGGAGCCGCATCGGCGAGGCTAACTAGGCGAAGCATGCTAAGAAATTAACTTCGCTTAGCATTTGCAACTCATAATTTGATTCGTACGAACTCTTCGTTGTGCATTGACAAGAGGTTAGAAATTTGTAGTTTCAATTTTTGCTTAACTCTGATGTTGTTGTTACAAAACTTAGAACATCCCTCTCTATTTTTAATTTGGGTCCCATATTGAAAAAGTAAGGGAATTTCACCTAGTTTATATACTAGAATGTTTTGAAAAATTTTAAATTAAGTCTCTCTATGAGGCTATGGATCATCATCATCATCACCCAGTCCGAAATTTCGCAATAAAGCAGGGTCTGGGGAGGTCCGATAGTACGCAGCCTTAC
>JANVCQ010000008.1:16289341-16301645 GCA_025531925.1 Erythroxylum plowmanianum | reverse complement strand
TTTCTTGATTTTCAACTTAATTTCAATCAACTCATCCACTTGATCATTCATATTGCTAAGTCGAATTGTCACTCAAAATTCGGGGTCCAATAATATCAATATCATGCACACACGCATGGGTCCCCGTTAGCCCTCTGGCTCAACAGCAGCGTAGCGTGGTGTCGTTGCAGGTGTGACTTAAATTTTTTGAGACCCACTCAGTATAATTCATACAATTTTATTACCTAATACTGTTACCTGAAACACACTACACGCATCTCTCCTTCCTAGGTAATAGACACGAATCTTCTCTTCTTCATATAATGCACGTACATCTAGTCTTTTCTTGGTTCTTCCACTTTCTTAATTCTCAAAGATAATTCCTACCTCACCCTTTGGAGTGTACCGAAGTTGATGGAGAAAGCTTTTACCCTAGAGTCAGATCTCGTTTATAGAAAATTTCCAACTTAAGGTAGTGATTTGCATGACACTTTAGGTGTCGTTCAGATAAACTATTCTAGTTTATTCTTATTGCTATTTCACTAACAAACTCTGCGATAGATTGATCACTTTGATAGTTGAAAATTAGACAAAAGCAGTTTTTAAGACAATAAACAACTTGGTTATGTTTTAAAGTCCTTTTATCATCAATCCTCGTGGTAATTGTAGTATACTTACCCTAATTATTATATGTGTTGTAACTAAAGTCAACAAAACTAGTGCATAAGGTTCTTTGCTTTGCGGGAGTCTGGGTAGGGTCATAATATACGTAACCTTCTTTTTGTATTTTTACAAATAAGCTATTTTTATGACTTGAATCTATGACCTTATGATTATTTATAATTTTTAATTAAATAAAATAATTAGTTTAAAACAAGAAGTTTTTACTTTTAAATACATTTATCAAAATTTATGCGTATAAGTAACTAATCAACATTATATACATATATAGACAAATATTTTAATAATTCAATTAATATATATTTTAAAAATTTTAGCATTGTAAAGTCAAATTTTTGTCTTTCAATGGAATAGATAATATAAAGTCTCTTTTTAATTTTAATAATTAGAATAAAAAATGAATGAGAATATAATTTTTAGAGTTAAAAAAGATTTTAATTTTGAAAAATTATTTACATTAAGAAAAAATTCTTAAGTCTATCAAATTTCATAAATTAACTGTTGTCATTATTTACAAGATTTTAGTATTATTATTATTTTGTCCTTCCAATAATGCTACATGTCGACATTGCTCGTCGTCTACCAAAACCAAAAAATTTTGTTTTGATGGCGATGGTGTTTTTTTTTTTTTCTTATATGAACATATTTATTGATTAAGACCAAGCATTTTAAAAGTTTCAGAGAAGCTTGATCTTGGCATATGAATTAAAATAACAATATATATGTACTCGACAAAGAAAATTTTGTAAGAAATGAAATTGCCGTTGTCGATCTGCCAAACAATCTAAGGGCATAGAGTTTAAATACTAAAGCTTTTTATCAAAAGAACACTACCTCTTCTCCATTCTATCTCACTCTCACTTCTGCTATATGTTTTTAAGTAGTTGTAGACCAGAAGTTCAAAGCTTTTGATAATAAAAGAAGCCACATCGCAGCGGTTGAAAATCTCGTTGACAAGAAAGTGTTAAAAGTCAAAGAAGTATTTGTTGAATATGAAATACGTTCAACTGATGACATATGGAACCCAATTTTCTCTAGCAACAACACATAACGGGATCTTTCCGTCCCTTTATGGAAATTCAGTTATGCATTTTCAACATATTATTAGACTTCTTCAAGATCTAAAAATAAAGAGGATGATGAGAAGAGCCCATAACGGTCCCAAAAGCATAAAACATCTGAACTAAGTTGCAATATAAAAGAAGATAGAAGAGGATCCGGTCCAAGCATCTCCTGTTGTTGCAACAGGTGCTTTAACCCTACAGATGTGATGGTAGTTTTTCTTACCACTTAGTTCAATCTTGCAACTAATGGCTATAGATTTTAGTTGATTGAAGCCTATGATTAATTGAAAATTTTGAAAATTAATGTTGTTTTTTTCAGACTTATTAATAAGTATAACAATGAGTCCGAGACAGATCGAGTTGGATTGACTCAACTTATTATTATTTTTTTAAAAAATTTAAAACGATATCATTTTATTATTGTCCGTTCGATCTTGGACATCTCAGGCCTAGTCCGTTAACTTAAAGCTAAGCCTAATCAAATCAAACAAGACCGGATCTTATATTGCCAAACCTCTCCTTTCTATAAAAAAGCACATTAATAATTAAAAAATTTTGTCATTATTAACAAATTGATAACATCTTAATGAAGTTATTTAAGAAAATTACTATATAAAAAGAACTAAAATTATTTTATTTTTTAACATTAATTTAAGCATAAAGAGGGGAGCCACAAATGAATGCCCCCTCCTTAAAACTCAAGATTGGAACAAAAATAAAATGAATAAATATGTTTTTTAAATATTTAATGTATAAGTTCTAAATCTATAGGACTTTAGTTATTGTTAATAAATAACCAAGGTTCAGTCTTTAATAGATCAAATTGACAATGCACCTATTACATATATTAAAATTAGTAATAAATTTATTGAAAATTATAATAAACATGTATGGGAAATTATTAATTATTAATATTGTTATTAACTTTTATTTAATTAAAAATTATTTAGACTAAATACAAATACAAACGAAGACCAACCCAAAATGGGGTCTATTTGTTTTTATTTATATTTTTGATCTTTTGTTTTTATTTTCAAATTTAATAAAAAATCTATTTGTTTGAGTTTTTGATTTTTGATTTTGGTTTTGGTTTTTTCTAGTTTTTTTTTAATTTATGAAGCCACAAAAAGTACTTTTTATTTAGTTTACTTCATAATTTGATTTTTCTGTCAACTAAATATATGTTAGCTAATTATTTAATATATTAATTATTAATAGCACTTATAAATAATTTAATATTATATTATATTAATTAATTAAATCCTGAATAATTTAATTTTTGTAATTTAATTTAAAATATCTTCAAAATATATAAATTTAAAATAAATTTTTTATTTAATAATTAATATAATTAAAACAAATATTAATTTATTAATGAAAATTTGGTTTTAATTATTTAATTTAATTTAATAAAAAAAATTTATTGATAATTTATTAATAAATATTATATAAGAGATTAAACAAATTCAATTAATGAAATATAATTTATCTTTAAGTTTTATCTAATATATAATTATCCTCAATAATAAAACATTGATATTAACAATCTAATAAACAGAAAAATAGAAACTTAAAATCATAACAGAAAATTATAAGCGCATACAAATGGATAGTAAAATGGTGTTCTAAAAAGGGACAAGAAAATCTTTAATTTCTAAGGGAAGAAATGTGTAGCATAAAGATAGGCCCTTCAAATTCTACAAACATACAAGACTTTAAAAGTTCAATGTGGTTTAAATGCAATAACACATGTACTTAAGTTTAGACATAATATATCAAGAGCGACAGATCTAGAACTTTTTTTGAGTAGGAGCAAAATTTTAATGGGGTAAAATTTTATTTTTAGTGAAAGTAAAATTTTAGTGAGAACAAAATTTTATTTTTTATATAATTAAAATTTAAAATAATAATTTTTTAATATAAATTTTTTTGAAGGCATGCTCTCACTTGCCCTCAAAGTGGATCCGTCCATGTATTTATGAATACAACTTCATGACATCTTTAAATATACCATACAACTAATATCATAAACATACGCATAATGATTTTTCATATTTCCACCGACAACCCAGCATGAGAAGAAAGAATAACACAAGAGGAGCGAGATCCGACACAACGACTCCGTGACCCTCAAGGCGACGGAGAACGATATTTGTCTTTAGCTTACCAAATTAGAAAATAATAAAGTTTATAATAAATAAATGCATGTAAATTGTGGTTGAGTCCAGGGAGGGGACTGACTAGGACTGGCCTGTGTCCGAGATCTACCTACAGATGGCTACGTGGCAAAATCAGGACCGACCAGAATAATTAATCCCCATTCTCACTTGCTCTGACCTCTCTCCTCCGTATCGATGTTGTTGCATCTCATTCTCCCGTAGTGCTCTTCTCTTCAAACCGCCAATTAAAAGAAAGAGAGACACTCCTCCAGATCTATCTCTTTCTCTCTCTGATTCTCGTCGGAGTGATGGCGTCTAGTGGAAGATCTCCGCCTCCGTCAACGGCGGTCTTTGCATTGCTCCCTCTACTATTCCTCCTCCTCCTCGTCCACTCAGGCCAATCTTTCTACCTTCCCGGCGTCGCTCCGGAAGATTTCCTTAAGGTCATTTCCTTCTTAGTGTTTGAGCTCCTAGTTGTTCTATATCTGTTGTTTGGATCTGGTTTTGATTTTGGCAGTCATTTCCTATTTTTACTACTTTTGTTCTGGCGTTGTGAGAAGTGGAGTAAAGAAGGGAAATTTGTTACTTATAGCGTAAATCTCGTCCCCTGGTGGGGTTTTGTAATCAGAATCTGAGATATGGATTCACCTTCCATTCAATACTGAGGTGATCGAGAATAATTTGTTTAGTCGGAGAGCTCAGACAATAGGCTTAGGATTTTGTCCGTTCACTTAGGGATTGATAAAGTGTTTGTGTTTGCATGGATCGCAAGCTTTTCTGGAAATTAACTGGCGTTCACTTTGCTGACTTATGAGGCTTTACCTTATTTTAGGTTCGATTTCTAAGATCCTAAGGTATGAACTTATCTTATTGAAGGCATTAGCTGTTAAGTTATAGTCACCACGTTAGCGTGTATCTGTTTCTTGTCATATATTTGGGTGAAATTTTAGATTAGATCATGGTGTACTGGTTTCAGTACCCGATGATGGCCACAGCAATGAATTTCTAGACTTATATTTACACGCTTAAAAATCTCCTATTGGGACGATGTCAGGTTGGGGAAATTTGCACAAATTTCTTTTATTATTTCCCTTCTTGTACTAAAGGTCTTTCCAACAGCATTTTCTTTCTTGGTAATTATCTTTTTGATGTATTCTTCCTATCCATTGTTCCATTTTGATTTTATACAATAATTGCTCTGAGAGATTCATATGATTTGATTGCTTATTGAATGAGTTCCTTGGTTGCAGGGTGATGAGCTAAAGGTTAAAGTCAACAAATTAACTTCTATAAAGACACAGCTTCCTTACACATACTATTCTCTTCCTTATTGTAAGCCATCCAAGATTGTTGATAGCACAGAGAATCTTGGGGAAGTGCTTCGTGGTGACCGTATTGAAAATTCCCCCTATGTGGTCAGTTTCAATTGGCTCTATGATTGTGCATGGTTTTCTTGACGTACTTTATTCTTATTGTCTTTGCTGTATGTGACTGCAGTTTAATATGAGGGAACCAAAGATGTGCAATATTGTTTGCCGAGCTACGCTTAATGCAAAAACTGCCAAGGATTTCAAAGAGAAGATTGACGATGAATATCGGGTCAACATGTATGAAGTACTTTATTCAGCCTCATTGGTCTCTCTTTCATTGTTGTAACGAGTGCTTCATATATTGATTGTTTGCTGTGTGTGTAGGATCCTAGATAACCTTCCTCTTGTAGTTCCCATACAGAGGTTGGATCAGGAGTCTCCTACTGTATATCAGCTTGGTTATCACGTTGGGCTCAAAGGCCAGTACAGCGGGGTATTATGTCATTTCCTAGTACTCCATATTTGCCTTTTGCGGTGGGGTTTTACCTTTTTACCTACTGTATCTGTTAATGTGCAGAACAAGGAGCAAAAGTATTTCATCCACAATCATTTATCAATCACAGTCAAGTATCACAAGGATTCGCAAACTGACTCTGCAAGGATTGTTGGATTTGAAGTTAAACCTTTCAGGTTAGCTATGTCAATGTTTCATATAATCTTTGACACCTTCCTTTCCCCTTTGGAGGTTTATGTCACTATTCAAGTACTTGATATATGCAGTGTTAAGCATGAATATGAAGGGAAATGGAAGGAGGAGAAGACCCGGTTAACTACTTGTGATCCGCATGCAAAGCACACAGTTGTTAATTCGAATACCCCTCAAGAAGTTGAAGACAAGAATGAAGTTATCTTTACATATGATATTGACTTCCAGGTGAGATTTTGCTCATAGTTGCAGTTCTTATGGTTTTAAACATTTTGTTTGGAGCTTTCTGCTTTCTTTGTTTATATGTATCGTTCTGGATCGATATACACCATCAACCAATTGCATATATGATTTTAAATATTTTGTTTGGAACTTTCTGCATTTCTTGTTTATATGTATCCTTCTGGGTAGATAATCGCCACCAATCAAATTTTTCTATCACCCATCAAAGTAGAACATATAGTTAAATTTGTGGTATTTGGACTATTGTGTATAGTCATTGGTCTATTATTGTTTGCTATTCTCATCAATGTCTCATTGTCCACCATTCAGGAGAGTAATGTGAAGTGGGCGTCCAGATGGGATGCTTATCTTTTGATGAGTGATGACCAAATTCATTGGTTCTCAATAGTCAATTCGTTGATGATTGTCCTATTCCTCTCGGGTATGGTGGCAATGATAATGCTGCGGACGCTTTACCGTGATATATCCAGGTACAATGAGCTTGAGACCCAGGAAGAAGCCCAAGAAGAGACAGGATGGAAGCTTGTACATGGTGATGTTTTCAGACCCCCATCAAATTCAGATTTGTTGTGTGTGTACGCTGGTACAGGTGTTCAGTTTTTCGGGATGATCCTTGTTACCATGATCTTTGCTGTTCTTGGATTCCTTTCCCCATCAAACCGAGGTGGTCTTATGACGGCCATGCTCTTGTTATGGGTTTTCATGGGGCTTTTTGCTGGCTATGCCTCTGCTCGCCTGTATAAAATGTTTAAAGGTACAGAATGGAAGAAAATTGCTCTAAGGACAGCTCTCATCTTCCCAGGGACCGTATCTGCTATCTTTTTTGTGCTAAATGCTCTTATATGGGGCCAGAAGTCATCTGGAGCTGTTCCTTTTGGGACAATGTTTGCACTGGTGTTCTTGTGGTTTGGAATTTCAGTTCCACTTGTTTTCTGCGGAAGTTATGTTGGATTCAGGAAGCCAGCAATTGAGGATCCAGTGAAGACGAACAAGATTCCGAGGCAGATCCCAGAGCAACCTTGGTACATGAACCCAGCCTTCTCGATTCTAATTGGAGGCATACTTCCATTTGGAGCTGTTTTCATTGAGCTCTTCTTCATCCTCACCTCTATCTGGCTAAATCAATTCTACTACATCTTTGGCTTCCTCTTCCTTGTGTTCATAATCCTGCTTATCACATGTGCGGAAATTACTGTGGTGCTCTGTTACTTTCAGTTGTGCAGTGAGGACTACCTTTGGTGGTGGAGGGCATATCTGACGTCGGGCTCTTCTGCCCTATACCTCTTTCTTTATGCGACATTCTACTTCTTCACAAAGCTCGAGATAACCAAATTGGTTTCTGCAGTCTTGTATTTCGGGTATATGCTTATTGCATCGTATGCATTTTTCGTGCTCACTGGTACCATTGGTTTCTACGCTTGTTTATGGTTTACAAGGCTCATCTATTCATCAGTGAAGATCGATTAAGTCTTTAACAGATGAGTTCCTTAACCGTTACAACAGGAGGGTAAGGTAGAGAATTATGGGTTGTAAACGTTTTTGCTCTTTTTTTCAAATTAAGACGAGTGCATGAATCCGATTATTTTATAGTCCTCCTATCTACTTTTTCCAATATTTTGTAGATTGTAAGAAGTTGCTTCACGCTCTTGCTTTCGTTGTTTAATGCCCGCATTTACCAATACTGTTTATCCAGCCGATCTCATTAAATACAATCTTTATTGTAGAATTTAATTGAATGATTTGGTTACCTTGTCCATCATTCATGCATTCTTATGGTCTGGATGTGCAAGTTCCAGAAATGCATCCTAACACGGCCCAACGGTTGTTGTTCTGCTACGCAAAGGTTAAATAACTTATCTTTTGTGTTTAGAATAATGGAAGCTGACAAGCCCTTTCGTCTACTCTACGAAATAGAAGCTCCAAGCGTAGCCAAAGCATGTATCGGTATCGGTATCGGTTGAAAGAGCATTTATAAAGCTCCGGGAAAATGCTTTTCCTTAAAATACTGAATTTAAGTTGGTTGTGAAACTGCCAATCCTGAGCTCTAGGATTGTGTTTAATCGAGCTGGAGAAACAGGATCGGCTTCACTTGTAATTCCAAGTCAAAGAGGAAGAATAGTTAACATGTCCAAGTCGCACTTTAAAATCTTTAAATGCGACCTTTTGTTATACCCAAGGCGTTAAAGACGGTGGTAGGAAAAGAAAATCAATGGCTGGAGAATGAATTAGAAGCAAAAAAGAAGACATTATCGATCCAAACTCTTTTCACCATTCCTTAAAGCACAAGATTAAACAAACATAAAAGAGAAAAAGATTTTTACTTTCTGGGGTGAGTATCCTTAGGGTCAGCAGAATTGGTAGCCACCCTAGCCACATCTTTGGCAGTAGCTTCAGGCTTTTTCTTGGCGTACAAGACCATGTACCCGATAGCCGCCGTGATGAGGAAGCCAGTGACTGCCATGGTGGTGGTGCTAAACGGAAGTTTGCGTCTTTGGTGAAGTATCTTGGATCCTTCCACACCAGCTGCTCTTACTTCTTCAGGACTCATTTTGTGAGTGTCTGCTCTTTTCCTCCACTCATCATTTCCTGCCATTTTTCTGCACCCCTCCTACTTCCAAATTCCATGCGGGTTATAGACCCCACCGGCGGTCTTGCCACGTTTGGGTGGTGTTGGGCATGGGAGGCTTTGTGCTGTGACACGTTGAAGTTGCATGTCGCTGGCTCTTGTAATTTGGACAAGTGGAGTCTTACTGCGTTTGGTTGCTGCCCTCGCGGGTGATAATAGCGGACAGGGACACAAAAGTTGTCCTTTTTGCTGTTTGCTTGCTATTTTCAGTCATTTTTGTTCTGTTTTTAGAAGACAAAGACAGAAATTTTGTTCCTTTTAAAATTGAGGTACAAGAATTCTTGTCCTACGAATAAAAACTGGAAATATAAAAAATAACCTTCTGAATTACATTCGAAACCTAACACGTCTCTTGCAATAATAATAATAAATTAATAATAATAATAATCATCATCATCATAATATTAATAATAATAATAATAAATTAATAATAATAATAATAAAAATAACCTTCTGAATTATATATAAAATCTAACACGTCCTTATAAATAATAATAATAATAATGATGATGATGATAATGATAATGATAATAATAAGTTAGTTAATTTTGTATAATAAAATTAATAATAATAATAATAAATAATAATAATAATAACAATAATAATAATAATAATAATTAATTTCGTATAATAATAATAATAGTAATAATAATAATAATAATAATAGGTACAAAATTTATAATAATAATAATAAGATAATTAATTTTATTTCAGTTACAAGTTAATAATAAGATAATTAACTTGTAAGATAGTTACTTTTTAGATTTCGTATTTCAATAAATATGCCTAATTTCTTATTTTATTTCATCGTAAATAACAAATTACACATACACTTCAAATAAATATTGATACAATTATAAAATAATCAATAAATTACATCTTTTCAATATATTATACTGCGGGAGTATTTTTGTTATTAACACTGTTTTTTGTTCTGTCTACTGTAACTAAACATATTTCTCTCGGGACGGAGACAATTTTCTCTATTCTGTCCACTGCAACCAAACACCTCACTGTCTCTAATTCTTATTCTGTTCCGTCTTCAAATTTTTATCTCATTTTGTCTCTGCATGTTGAAGACGTTAACTAACAGCAGGGTTAGGCTTCGGTCTGTACTCTGTTTGGCACAAACAAACCGTCTTTATGTTCTGCTGGGTGCGATATAGACTAATATTCTTACAAAAATATAAATAACAGTTTTGTTTTTTTTTGAAGGTGATAAATAACAGTTTTAAAATTAAAAAATTCACTTAGTTATTTAAATAAATGGAAACATTAATACAAGAGGTTTTAGAGACTCTTCGAGAAAGAGGATGAGACAGCATTCCAATAAAGTTTTACAACAGAGTTTTTAACTTTACGTGTTTAGAAGGAGCGATATTTGGGGAAGAGGGAGATGACATTCGTACTGTCATCAAATTAAAAGGCTGCACCTGTTAACCGGCAACAATAGCATCCACTCATGCCTTACCCAATTTCGGACCGTTGGGTCTATTTATTGACGTTGTTTCATAATCAACACAAACTGACAGTGGCAGGCAATGGCAGGTGGTCACGACTCACGACGCACAACAATTCCTTTTCAACGGCTAGTTTTCCCTTCTCACTGTATTTATCCCCCAACCCAACCTAATCCTTCTCACACTAACACATTTGTTCAATGGCAGGCGTTGGAAGATCTCGAGCAGCTTGTTCTGTGGTGGTGATCTTGTTTTTGCTCCTAGGCTTCTCAGAAGCTAGAGACCTATTGGTTGGTGGCAGAACTGATGCTTGGAAAATCCCTTCTTCTCAATCTGAGTCTCTAACCCAATGGGCCCAGAGATTACGTTTCGTCGTTGGTGACTCACTTCGTAAGTCTCTCATTACGCGGTTCTTTGTTTTAAATTCCCTTAGGCTCACACTTCTGCAATACTTTTTAATGTCTCAGTGTGGAAGTATGATAGTCAAAAGGACTCGGTCTTGGAAGTGACCAAGGATGCTTATGATAGCTGCAACACAACAACTCCAATTCAAGAGTACAAGGATGACAATACAAAGGTTAAGCTTGATAGACCAGGGCCATTCTACTTCATCAGCGGAGCAGAGGGTCACTGTGAAAAGGGCCAAAAGTTGATTGTTGTGGTTATTACTCCAAGGCATAGGCACACTGCCTTTTCTCCAGCGCCTTCTCCTTCTTCTTCTTATCCAGCCGAGTTTGGGAGTCCTGTCGTTGCTCCGACCAGCAGTGCTGAAACCTTGAGAGGTGGTGCCATAATAATGGCACTTGGTGTTGTGCTTTGGGGATTGTTTTAATTTTGATTTGGGTTTTCCTTAGCATATTGTTTTATATGGTTGATTATATGTGAGGAGAGTACATTTGTTTCATTCGTTAAATGCCGTGTCCTCTTTTTATTGGGAAATATTTTGTTTCTTCGTTCTTCGAGCAAGATTGTTCATTCTACAGACACACCAAACTCCAAATTAGGCAATTCCATTAAGCAGAGAGAGTTTATGCAGAGAAGAACTAAGTAAAGTAGTGGTTAAACGTTCTGAGACTGTAATCGGGCATGCTAGATGCAATTATTAATTACCAGTCACTCACTTCAGATCCTAGTTTGTTTCACTGGAGTCTCGGTACTTCAATGTTTACAGTTATCGAAATACCATTTGCGCATATCAACTTGAATTGAGGAAGTTGTCAACTTTTAGCAGCTGAAAATGATCAATGAATACTTTGTTAATTGTGCCCGAAAAGTTCTCGGATTTAATCATGAAACTACGAACTACGAACTACGAACGGATGCATGTGTTGGCTCATATCATCTGAGTTCATCAAATGATCGAACTACGAACGAACTTTGGACTGCCTGAACTTGAATCGCCCAACTCTCAAACCCGACTGCAGTCAACCCACCCGATCCATGTTCGAGTCTGTCCACCACCAAACTCTAGATTCTATCAACATTTTTTGTGCAAAATCATCCAGAACAACCCCCATAAACAGAACAAAGATGGAAAAATAAAACATGGAACAGGTGATGAAGGCGGAACAGGTTATGAAGGCCCATACGCATGTGCAGAAAGAGTGTTTAACCTTAAAAGGCCGCATTGGGTTGACATGGATGGAAAAGTAATTTTTTTCTTAAAATTTAACTTATTATGTTTGTTTATTTTTTAAAATGGTTAGGAAAATAAAAATTTTCCTAATTTAAGGAAAGTAACGGCACTTTCTCTAGATTCTAAATCATATCATTTCTTTGGTATTCTTTTTAGTATTTAGATTACTTTCTTCAGAAATTTAATCTAAAAAATACACTAGACAATTTAACCATTCCTTTTCTTTCAACTCTACAATTTTAAAATATATAAATTTAAATAAATTTTGATTTAATAATTAAAAACATATAAAATAAATATTAGTTTATAAATAATAAATAATAAATTATTTATTTTAAAAAATAAAATATTTTATGAATACTATATTAATAAATATTATATAAAATATTAAAATAAATTTAAATAAAAATATTTTTTGTAAGTTTTATTTAATTTATAAT
>JANVCQ010000008.1:16272473-16289241 GCA_025531925.1 Erythroxylum plowmanianum | reverse complement strand
TTTAATTTATAATTATTATTAGTAATAAAAATATTTATTATTATTTTAAAACAAAAATTAAAAATTCACAATAATTAATAAATAAAATAACTAATTAAAAAATTTTGAAAAAAAGGGAAAATGAGAGATAAGAAGAAGGGAGAGAATTTTTAAAAATTTTACAAAAAAATTTCTCATATTTTTTAAAATTTTCGATATCGGTCGATATTTAAATTTTGAATATTTTTATTCAAAAATTTCAATCGATAATCTTCATATTCATATTTTTTTCCTATTTAACAATTTTAATTTTTACTCGATTTGTAGAGATATAATTGAAAACACAAGTCAAAATAAAATTACATTCCATAAAATATTATTGCATACCAAACACTATAATAAAAATCCACCTAACTTTTTTATTAGAATTTTTATAAGCATCCAAACATGTAAATATATTTATTTTTCATATATTTATTTCTCGAAGAATCATATTTTAAATTCACTTTACTTTCCGGCCAACCAAATAAAGCTTAAAAGCCTTGTGTTTTAAGAGATAGAATATAAAAAATAGTTTTTTATTCTCATTTAGTAGGGTTGATCCGGGCTCAACCCAGTCTGAAGCCCAAAAGAACTGGACTCAAGTTGAAGGCAATACAGCTCGAATCCAACCTATTAATGAGCCGAGGCCAGTCTGTTCTGCCAAACCTTAGATAGGATCTTTATCTTTTCTTATATCACTCATTCCTTCATAAACGTAACAGTATATGGGATCTTTTAACATACAACCATATCATTCATTCAAGGAGGAAAAGATGTCACTCTTTAAATTCTTCATTCCAACAGTCTCAATAGCGATTACGAGCTGTGCAACAAGATCTGTTTCCTTGCATTATAAAATGCATTGTTCAACCTAATTTATTCAATCAGGAAATTCATAGCACAAATTATCATCTGCAACAAATACGCTTTCCAAAGTCCACCAGAATCCCATTGTACAATTAAGGGCAGGATATATAGAACGGTTGAATTGGACACTCATCCATCTTGTAGAAGAAAAAGACTACAATCATATGCTAGAGCCTATATGTTTAAGATTACTGGAATCTGTGTGGCAATTTGATTATGAAATCTATAAAAGAAAGAAGAGAATGCATATTTTACTTATTTTGTAGCTGTTTCTCTAACAACCTAAATGTAGGTAAGCGAAATATTAAGTACTGGTTTCTAAGATGTGTGAGAAACATAAAAGGTATATAGTCTATCTTGTAAAATTGATGGGAAACAGTTGAAGAGTCCAGTACGAGCCAGGCGTCATTTTCCTTTCAAAGTTTCTTTTTCCCTTCGGAAATGGGAGTGCTGAGGGCGGAGTTCCATAAATTTATCACTGGTAATAATAAAGACAATGGTGATTATGATGACAATGTGGATGTCAAATCAGCTCTCTTACATACTAAAGGCAGCAATTCAGATTTCGACCACATATCCACTTTTGGCAACTAGAAAAAACTCAAACTTTTCAATGACAATGTGGATGTCAAATCAGCTCTCTTACATACTAAAGGCAGCAATTCAGATTTCGACCACATATCCACTTTTGGCAACTAGAAAAAACTCAAACTTTTCAATTTCTTCAAATAAAGAAACAGAAATAAATGTGTAATAATTAAAAATAATCTTACAAATCTAAACATACGGAAACTTCAGTAGATGGAATAGAGTCATACCATATTACATCAAGAAGTCAGTCACAGCCTAGTTATCCTCGTCCGATGAAATAATTTGCAAAGGTCCCTTAACTCCACCTGCATTATCGCCAATAAGTTCACGGGCTGCTTTTTCAAGGAATTCTTTGGCAGCAGTTTGAACTGACGTGGCCTCAGATGATGGATACTTTCTCTTTCTTTGGACACTTCTCTCCAAATACTTCGTCTTTGGACCCTCTCCTTTGCTGATTTCCTTCATACTCTTCCGTTGTTCTGGAGGTAGGAAGATATTTGTACTGAGATCAGCATAAAAATGGATAATCATGCCAAAAGCAAAACATTGGTAGACAACTTACCAGGTGTAAGGTCAGGCAAAGAATGTTCAATGAAACGGGCAGCAGCCTTGTAATTCAAGGTGGTTGAAGGATGCAATGGTGCTTCAAGTACAAATTCAAAATCGTTAAGTTAACACAAGAAGCATGAAGTATTGCCAAAAACTAAATTATCTCCCATTTAACCGTCTAAAATTGTCAGTGTCCAATATATCTAATGAGAATAATTGCTTTCAAATATGGGAAACATAAAGGACAGGGTTTGATGGGAGCCAAATGACACCTTTACTCATATTCAAATATCGTTCTAGCTTGTCTTGATACAAGCTCAACCTCTCCTGCAAATTGGGAAAGCGAGTATTATTGAAGAGGCAACACCAAAGCCAAGAAAGAAATACGGAGTAAAACATTATCTGCATTAACTTAGAGGTCCCGAAACAGTAGATACATATCCCAATACCCAAAATCAAAAACAGCCTAAACAGAACCAAACCCGGAAGTAAAGTTAAAACTTTAAACTAAAAGAAAAGGAGAATGAAAATATACAAGCTCTGACTTAATGGGATGATCATCTGGGTCAATTCCACTACTTCTCAATCTCACTGAAGATCAACAAAATTGAATTGAAGTCAAGCAAGCAAGCCACAAAACGCCAACAATATATCATCAATCAAATTCCAAACTTACTGAACACTACGCCCAAATAAGCAACAAGGATTAAACGTACAACAAAAAAGGGTACAAGTAGCCTTGGCAAGCAAAAACAGAGACTGGGCACGTTGAAGAGGAGGCAATTCAGCTAAGCTATCTCGGTCACAGACAGACAAGAACTGGAGCAAATGAATCTCTACTTGCTCTAAGTTGGCTACTGTTCTCTTGACTGGGTCCAACACCGACTCTGGCACAAATCCGCTGCTTTCGGTTTCCACCATTTTCACTTTCTTCCAAAACACTGAAACCCGATAAAGATTCTATATTTTAAAATATAATTAGGTCTCCAGAAACTGAGTACTGACGCAGAGTTGATAAAAGAACGAGATTTTTGGCCGCAGGCGGAGTTTTCAGCGTCTGGGGACAGCTGCTAGGGCTTCGAGGGGATGGAGATGAAGAATAAATGATCAATTTGTTGTGACTTGTGAAGACATGTAACCCGTAAATTTTAGGTTAATACAATTAGAAAAAGTTATTAACGAGCGAAGTTTAATTTTAAAAATAAAAAATTGCAATAAAATAACACATTAATATCATTTAAAGTATATCTACTTTGTAATATGATTGAATAAGTATTTAAAAGTAAAAATGTATTTAAATTATAGTCCGCATTGCATATTGAGAAAAAAAAGTTAATTTTAAAATATAAAATTAATTTTAAAATATATATATTTAAATTTTATTCTACTTATAAATTGGAAAAAATAGAAGTTACAACAACAACAATAACCTAATAAAAGTTCCGTTGATGTGCGATGAGGAGGTACAATAGTACGTAACCTTATAGTTAATCGGTAAACAAGTTATTTCCAATATACCCACCTAAAAAATATTAATAATAAAATGGTAATAATTTACAATAAAATATAATAATAATAATAATAATAATAATAATAATAACAGGTACATATAAATAAAATAATAAAATTAAAGTAATAAGTAATGAAATAAATAATACAATAAATATAATACAAGGTAAAAATGTAATAAAAGATAAAATAAGTAAAAAATACATAAATTAGATAGAAGGCAAGTATAAAAAAAATCAAACAAGTCATTACAAGCAAATAATTAGGCTAAGTAAGTAATATTTAGTAACAAAATTAAATATTTTCCAAGATAAATATCAAACAAGGAGTGCAACTTATAGTAGAACCTCTTTAAATTGATACTTGGTAAATTAATAAATTCTTTAAGATAATATTTTTCTCCGATCCCGACTTGGGCCAGTTGAAAATTTAACAAATTTCAATAAGATAATAAGATAATATATTTTCAAAATACCCCTATGTAAATATAGGGTCCCATTAATATCATAAATTAATAATTGTATAAACTTACACAAATATAACTAAGACAATTTAGTGAAATATGATTTTAGTGTTGTTTGTTTTTTCTTAAAATTTAAGTCTAGTTGGAGCTCATCTCTAACTTTTCTTATTGCATCCAAAATTTTTGGTGTTGTGGTCTCGAACTGCACCAAAAATTGTAAAGAGTTCTAGACGCGATAAGTACTTCCTTACACATAACCGGTTCCAAAGGTACTGTATCGTCTTCAATTTCATCATCAACATTATTTTCAAGGATAGTAGCCACAATTTCTTCTAAGCTTTGGACCTCTGAACAAGTATCATTTTCACCCGGATAATCCAATAGGCTATTGACTTCCATTTTACTGCGATAGCTGAGATCATTAATCATGAGCTCAAGTTCATGAATGTCGTTTTCACAAGTGGATTCATCTAAATTCGTTGAGACTTCATCCCTTGAACGAATTTTGCAATGTCGAAAATAATTTGCTATTGTCTCTTGCTGAACATTAACTGTCGAAGTTGAGACTGCAAGATTGACAGCATCCAAAACATTAATCTTACCTGGATCAGATTGTCCCAACTCATAGCCTTCTAAAATCCTACGGTAAAATCTCCTACGATAGTGCATCTTGAAAGTTCTTATTATTCCAGCATCACAAGGATGAATTTTTGATGTCATATTGGGTGACAAGAAGAACAACTCATCATTATGTAACCCTTCAATACATCTTGAATGTGCTGGACAATTATCTACCACAAACAAAATTCTTCTACCATACATTTTTTTATCAAACCAACGGATATATTCATCAAAGAGCACACTTGTCATCTAAGCTCTTTTGTTGGCACGGTAGTGACAATTCAAGCTATTTATGTTGACATTCTTGAAGCAATGTGGCTTTGCATATTTTCCAATAATCCATAAAGGGATTTTTTTAGAGCCATCCTCATAGCAACAAATAACGTAGCAAGAGAATGATCAGCTTGTAACCTGTAAAACAAATCAGTTTCATCCATATTAAAAACATCTTTCATAGGAAACTTATCTATTTTTTCCTTTATAGACTCCAATTGCTTCTCCATGTCTTGTATATCAACCGAACCACTCTCTCCAAAACGACGAAATGACTTGATACCGTGTGGTAGTTTGAATTTCTCAAGCCAACCTTGAGAAAATTTGTGCTTAGAATCTTGTTGAGGGTATAGAAGTTTCATTGTATCTCTTGCCTTCTCCAAAATTAGCTCTCCGGTTATATTCACACGATCTTAGTACTGGAGAAATCACTCATAAACAACCTTCTCCATATCTGAAAATTTTGCTGGTTTGTGCCGTTTGATATCCCTTCCTTTTTCTAGATTGGCTGAAAGATACTCAGCCGATCGTTTGAGTGTGTTTGAGATTGTACCTTGACTACTTTCAAATGAAACTTTTCTTCAAGCCACAACTGCAAATCTTTTTGAGAGCATGCCGAATGATCTCTCTTGTACTCACATAATTCTTCGCGTATTTGATCTGCCATTGTTGATTTCGTGATATCTTTTAGAAGAGGAGCCATTGTTGGGCGTGGTTTCAAGAAATTTTCTATCTTGTTTATAAAGTATTTACTATCTCCATCATACGTACATATGTACATTGAATGTTTTTAGTAAAAATATAATGAATAATACTTAATTATTAAGAAACAATGAACATTATTTATTAGTTTTCATTAATATTATGTACAATGAATCTATGTTTTAGAGTCATCAATTAATATGAAACATGAATTTAAGATACAATGCTTTTTGATGTAATCAAAATTTAACTTCAATCAATTACAAAAATCTCTTTAAATTAATAAATATTAATTTATCAGTTAATTAATATCTCTATAAAATAATAAATATCATGATCCCAACAATATTAATTTATAGAGGTTTTACTAACTTTATATATGGGATTAATTTATAGAAGTTTTACTAACTTTATATATATATATATATATAACTTCTTGTTGTACTTATCAACTTATGGCATTACATTTTTTGGTAAAAATGTTTAAAAAGATCAAATATTTTAACCAAAAGTGTAAAAAAAGACAAATATTTTCATCAAAATTCAAATTAAACCCTAACGTTTCAACTCATTCAAAAATAACTCTATCATTTTGGAAACATTAAGAAGAAACCCTAGGTTAACAATTCGATCAACCTCCCATTACAAAGAAAAATATAATTGACATTAATTTTTTTATGAGCCAGTGTACATATTACGTGACAAAAGACCCAAACAAATATAAAAATAACAAGTATTATTTTTTTCTCCAGATGACAATGTTTGGGAAAATTGTTTTGCAGTCTAGCATACTCAATCAATTCTAAAACTAACTCACAAACTATGCCTTTGAAATCACAAAATAAGTGTCTAGATCAACAAAAAGATAGGGATGTGGTAGTTCATCTTAGTCTATGCCTACTATTCTCTTCCGCTTATCCTTTTTGTTTGCAGTCCACTCATCTGTAGATAGGAAGTGGAAAAAGATAACCAACTGCATATCAATAAACCACAATAGGCGAAAGAAAATAAATAAACCTAAGAATTACTAACCAAAGTAAGGAGGATTAAGGAGGATAAACACCAATAAAAGATGCATTAACTCAAGAAGGAAGCAATTTGAGATAAGAATCAACATATGTATATGCAGGGAAGCTGGATAGATGTCTTTTATGTGTAGAACAATCTATGAAACTAAAAAGGGAAAGGGATTGAAATGCCAACTGTTGAATACTCATGACGAAGTTGATTTTCTATCTAACAAGTCCAGAAAGAAGTAAAAGGAAAATTAAATCTACAAAACATTCAAAATAGACCTTATGAGGACATAAAGTCTAACGGGAGCTATCTTCCAACAGTTAAATGTCAAGTCATGTACGGTGTGACCTTTTTTTTTAAATTTGTGCACAACAATAGGACCTAATACTTGTTAATGTGGTTTTCTGTAATTAAATAAAAGCAGGTCTCAAGTTTTCAAAATTCACTCTTTCTCCTTCGTTCAAATCCCTAAATCCCTAACTTCAAACATTTGCAGAAATCTTTAAATCTCTAACTCTCCCACTTTGTTCAAACGTTTGCAGAAATCCTGTACGCTCTTTAGCAAGTTCAATTATAGTAGCAACATACTTAATCACAATAGCATGTTTATGTCACCTCTCGCATACCTTTGTCAAATTTATAGGAAACAACATAGGGAAAATATCCCTCCTCGTGCTCTTAATAATGTTGCACAATGTCTCCTCCTACACACTAGCAAAACTTCATCTTTCTCGATTGTCCTGCTCATTAAGGTACTTATTCATAGTTTCAAGGCATCTACTTCCTTTAATGATTATGGGAATTTATATTGGTTATGTGGGAGCAGATGAAAGATTCTATAATAATGGCAAAGTGACATGTTGTTGGATATTAATGGGTAGGATATAGAAACAATTATAGGAAACAATAAGACTGGGGGAAATGAAAGATTAACTAAAGAGAGTCATTATAGAATTAAGCCATAGGCTAGGGAGATTATTGGTGGGATATTATATTATGTATTATTGCATTTTTCTTACTGCTATTATAGTTTATTTGAGCTACTGTATTTCAGACTCCATCATCAATTATACTACCTGAGCATACTGAACTAGTTGTTTAGTGATCGGTTCTTATTAGAGTTTATTTTTTTTTTGTATGATCAGTACACTAAATTGTTAAAAGATAAAAATGAGATAAAGATGAGGATTTGGAAAGATGGAGGAAGAGGTTAACTTAAAGAGTATTAGGATGATATGTTAGAGAAATGCGTGCCTTTCAATTTGCTAGTTTGGCCTTTCTACATCTCTTTAATGATGTAAGCAAGCAAAATGGGTTCTACTAGCCATGTAACGTTGTTTAACATGACTTGTATATGATCTTATTTATATATGCTCTACTACCTGAATGGTTTGTATCCTTTTTTCCTTGACATCAAACTTCTGATGATGAATTTTTTACGTAAGGATTGAATGATATTAGGTACCTATGTATAGGTGGATAGTATGTTCATTTACTTGTGTCTAGGTACTTCTGGTCATGTTTATAAGATTGTATGTATGTATGTATCTACAACCAAAAGGGTTTAAATTTAGTCACCATTTTTTTCTAACGATGAGATTTTACCTTTACATTTATGTTAGTGAAAGGACTAGCTGGGAAATAAACTTATAGGTTAGTAATATGATCATTGATAATATATTGAAGAATGCAAAGCAAAGATGAACTATTTATAGGAGAACTAAGAGTGTTAGAGAAGAAGTTGAAAGTCTCTTGTATTAGACCTTGTTGAGATTCCACCTTTACATCTATTTAGACCTTGACTCTTTGCTTTTATAAGGAGTAATCATAATTTCTTGCCTTAATATAATTTTGCGGCAACCACCTAAAGCTATATATTCGACGTCTCTAACTAATACTAGATTAAATTCAAATCGCAGTTATATGATGTGTTATTGTGGTTTAAAAGTCATGTTAAGAACTTCATGGAATGATAATAACTCAAAAAAGAGATTTTATGGATGTCTTAAATATCCTGTAAGTCTATTTTTCAATAAGGTAAAACTGTTTGTGTATATATATATATACATATATATATATATATATCTATATATATTTAATGTTTATGTTATTAATTATTAATTTTCTTTCAAGTAGGAAGATGTGATTTTTTTTCAAGTGGTATAATGACAAATTTAGTGAGTTAAAGTAATTCATTAATTAAAAAATGAAGTAGGTATGTTAAAGAAGGAGGCTCAAAGAACAACTATTGAATTCGCGTACAATGTTAGAAATTGAAAAGCAAATAAAACTAATGAAAGAAGAAATTATTTTATTGACAAAAGAGAAAAACAAGTTGAAATTTATTTTAATGATTATCATAATAAGGGTTTTGTGCTTATGGTGATTGTTATAATATGGTTTGTTATAGGCACGTGTAACTAAATTATAGTATTTTGTTTAAAATTTGAATTATGATGAATGGAAAAACCCATATTAGAACTAAATTGTAATATATTGTGCTTTATCTTTATTGCTTTATTATTCATGAAGATGCCTTAACAATGTCTAATTAATAGTTGTAAAACTCTTTAACAAGTACAGAGAAAAGTGATTATATCATAACAAATAATTAGAGCAGTATATAAATAAATAATTGCATCAGCACATCTATCCATCCATATATAAAAGTAGTTGGATCTATCCATCCAGTGATTGGATCCAATAACTAAAGTTCCAATAACACATAGACAACAATAATGTATAGTCTGGGAATTAATCACATTGCTTCCTTGATTTACACTTGAACTAGATGGTTAATCATGTACTGGTTGATTCAATGATGCTCTCCTCCTCATTGCTTAAGTTTTTAATTGTTGGGAAGTGATGCTAGGTTGTCCTTTGAACTTTAGACCTCTTGGTTCAAAAGACAACTTGAATAAATGTGGATCAAATTCTCTATACTTTTGTTTACTATTATGTGAAGAGTTAGCAACCTACAAACACATATGTCATTAAAAATATTCGTTGGTGAAAGTTATCAACAATGTGATGAATGCTCATATACTCACATTATTGTTGTGTTGAATTGGTATGAAAATATATTCAACTATATTATAACTAAACATTTGTGAAGAGACCTCAGTGATGACCTAATAAATATGAAATAAGTATCACTGCTAGTATGATAATCAAAGAATATCGTAAATATCTTTACATATATGAAGCAAAATATAGCAATCAAAACAAGGTTTAATAATCAAAGAATATTTTATACTTTTGGAGATTGTTGAGTTGATCCTTCATTCTCATATTTTCTAGCATTATGGTAAAAAATGTTTATACCTGTGGAGATTGCTAACCAGGTTAAGTTGAGCCTCCATTCTTAAATTTTTTGGTATTATGGCCAAAATTGCCACATTTTTTAACATTTTTATATTTGAACCTTTCATGTTAATTTGTTTGGATTTTTCAACTTATTAGGCTTATTTATTCCTCTCCTTCTAGCTGTTTTAGGTCTTAATGACATGACACTTTTAGGTGGTGAGTTTATTACTTCTGTATCAACAGTAGGCCAAAAAATTGCACCCTAATAAGTTGCAATACATGGTCATACAATGCAAGGAATTTGGACTTCTTGGAGCATTCATCTATAAATGCCTCTACCCGTTGTTGTGAATGGTGAACAACACTTATAGCATGCTTACAAAGATCTGCATAAAACTTCCATACCGGACAATTACATGATTAGTGTTTATCAATCCTTACAATATGCTTTCCATCACCATTCCAAACTATTCTTCGCTGCATTGCATCTTTCTTATTCTTCTCCAATTTCTTCATAATCCTTAGTTTAATAATTGACTTTTAAGAATGCAAACATTCTCTCTTATCTGCATGCATCTTCATCACGATGATTGTAATGGTTTCAAGCATACCAATAATTGACTTATCTCTTGTCAGTAAAGATCCACCTATTAAAAGCTCCACTCATACTGTTGTCGAAAATTGGGCATTCTGATTCAAAAATTTGGTAGCTTCTTACCCACCTCTTATTAGGATATTTAAATAATGTTGATGCACATCCAGATTTTATTTTATCTAGTCTTTTCAGCAGCTTGTTAAAATCTTTGATATAAGTTGACTATGTAGAATTTTAAAACTACTTTCACAAATCCTTTCCTTTTCAATCCATATGCTAATTATAGTATATGTGTATAACACACATGTTAAGTTATCAATTTGTTCTTATTTTGTATTTAATTCTCTTTAATGCGTTAAAATTATTATTCAAAATTAATGGAATTGTCTTATAATTGTTCTCAGATGATTCCAACACCTTAGAGACGAAATTGAATCAAAAAGATAAAAAAGAAATTAAGAAAATCCGAAATTTCAAGTTTGATAGCAATTCAGTGACCAAGCGTGGGCACGTGCAAGGATGAAAAAGAAAAATATGCAAATCTGATTTTAAATTTAAATTTGATTCTTTTGAGATTTTCATAATCTTTTAAGATCATATTGATGGAGATTCACAATATGAATATGTGGGAAACGTGATCTGCAAGAGAGGATGGAAAAGGAAGGGATCGGGAGGCATTAAAAGACAAAAATGTTACTGTTCATGGCAGATCCCTTGAGAGTTAGAATAGTTTAGTTTTCTGCACTTTTTCTCATTCATTGTTCTTATGTTTCTGCACTTTTTCTTCTAATATTTTCGTAATCTTCAAGAAAGATCAGAGATGGAGACTCGTTGTGCTGTTATTTTTTTGATTTCTACTGTCGTTATGAATAGTTAAACTTATTTTCTTGGTTGAGGGGAGCCTTGTTATCACCTATTATGTGTGAGATGTTTCAATAAAGTTTGTTCATTGATGAATATTGAATATCTTTTGCATTACTCTTTCTAATTGAATTGACTGATTTCTAGCTGCGCAACTAGGGATTAATTCGTTCAATAGCTATATTAATGAAATATGATGTTTAGTTTCGTTAATCACAAGTAGCAATTAGGATTATCTTCTTTATGTTAGATTTGAAAATTCTAAGAAGATATTCACTTGATTAATTGCATGTTGTACATGTATTATCTTGCTCATTAGTTTCTTGATTCTTAAAGCTATTATTCAATTGAACCTGTTGTTTTTTAATAAGAATGCTAGGATATATGTTTATAGTCATTTACACTTAAGAGAAAATATCCCCTAATGAATGTTTATTAATGATTGAAATTTTATATTGAGAATCCATTTTAGCATGATAACATTGGTGACCCGAAAAATAAGGTTTGTCCCATTAAATT
Organism: Erythroxylum plowmanianum; assembly: GCA_025531925.1. NCBI lineage: Eukaryota > Viridiplantae > Streptophyta > Magnoliopsida > Malpighiales > Erythroxylaceae > Erythroxylum > Erythroxylum plowmanianum. Next base: position 16,277,347 of record JANVCQ010000008.1, on the reverse strand, counting down.
TTCAAATCCAATTATTTCTTTTAATTTGCGATTTGTCTTATCTTTTTCCTTAAATTGTCGTGAATTAAAACCCTCCTATTTCATTATTTTGTTTTCGTTTTGAATTCGTAACTTCTTTACCGTTAATATTCTTCGTGGGAATGATAGCCACTTATCACTACTATATTAATTTGTATTAACGAAAGTTGGTTTCTTTTTGAATTTAGTTGCATACGATAGCAGTTGCAAATTTTGGCGTCGTTGTCGGGGACTCGTGGGAACGATAGCCACTTTTCACTACTATATTAATTTGTATTAACGGAAGTTGGTTTCTTTTTAAATTTAGTTGCAGACGATAGCAGTTACAAATTTTGGCATCGTTGTCGGGAAATTTTTTGACGATTTATGTACGTTACGTGTTCGAATCAATCAGAAAATTTGTAGTACAATCCCGAAATCGAGAAGACAACCAAAAGACTGCAGAAATAGACCAAACATAAAAAAGAAACTCAGAAAATGGAAAGAATGGCAGCAAACCGCACTCTTCACGAACTAGCCGTGGCCATGGACGCGCAACAACCCCACTGCATTAACTTTCTGAATTTAGGTGATAACAATACTTTTGAACTAAAATCTGGGCTGATTCATTTATTACCTATTTTTAAGGGTTTACCGGGAGAAGATCCGTATAAGCACTTGACGGAATTCAACGTGGTTTGCATGGGAATGAAGTTGACGAATCTGACAGAAGAGCAGATTAAGCTGAGAGCCTTCCCATTCTCTCTTAAAGACGATGCTCAAGATTGGCTGTACTATTTAGCCAGAGAAAACGTGCAGACGTGGGCTGAAATAAAGAGGTTTTTCTTCAAAAAATATTTTTCAGCATCGAGAGCAGCCAATATTCGAAAAGAAGTTTGGGGATTTTGGCAACACCTGGGAGAGACACTTTATGAGTATTGGGAAAGATTCAAGAAACTCTACGCTAGCTGTCCACGTCACCAAATAATCGACCAGCTATTGATTCAATATTTCTACGAAGGACTTTTGCTTTCGGATAGAAGTATGATCGACGCTGCAAGCGGTGCTGCTTTGGTTAATAAAATGCCGGTAGCCGCAAGGGAATTGATTGCGAACATGGCTTCCAATACTTAACAATTCGGAATACATACCGGGTATAGATCAAAAGGCGTGAATGATGTGAATGTGACCATATTGGCAAAAAGATCGGATGATCTTACGTCTTTGGTGCGACAATTGGCGGTTACGAAGAACGAAGAACCAAAGGTATGTGGAATATGTTCAATGTTAGGACATTCTACTGATTTATGCCTGATTTTGCTGGAGGAAAACGTAGAACAAGTGAATACCATGGGAGGATTTGCTTGGCCGAGTCAAAGAAAGTACGACTCATTTTCCAACACCTATAGTCCAGAGTGGCGTGATCATCCGAATTTGCGATATGGGAATCTTTAAGGACAGCAAGTGACTACAAATTTCCAGCAATATAGACAACCATACGTGCCTCAGCAAAATCAAAATATAACATCCCATTCCAAAGTTAAGTCCTCTTTGGAAAATATAGCTCAATCTTTGGCCACTAATTCTTTGACATTTTAGCAAAATACAGAAGCAAGTATTAGGAATATTGAAAATCAAATGAGTCAAATGGCAACTGTCATAAATCTATTAGAAAACTTTTGAAAAATTTTCAACACAACCGGAGATTAATCCTAGACAAAGTGTGAAGGCTATCACATTGCAAAGTAGTAAGGAACTACAGGAACCACTTCTGAAAAAATCTAGAAGAGAGGTAAAAGAAGAAATCACGCAAAAGGCACCTTCACAACTAGAGCTGATGCAAAACAAGCTGCAAAATATGGTGATTTTGCCTCCTTTTCCGAGTCGATTCGCAAAAGCAAAGAAGGAAAAGCAAGAGAAGGAAATTTTGGAGACTTTCCCAAAAGTTTAGGTAAACATTCCTCTCCTTGATGCAATTAAATGGATTCCACAATATGCTAAATTCCTTAAAAAGTTTTATACGTCAAAGATGAAATTAAAATTTGATGAGAAAGTGCAATTGGGAGAGAACGTTTTAGTGATTGTGCAAAAAAAAAGCTTTCATCAAAATGTCAAGATATAGGTATGTTTACTATCCCATGCCAAATTGGTGATTTGCAAATTGAGCTATGTTAGATTTAGGTGTGTTCATAAATGTTATGCCGTACGATATGTATAAATCTTTAAATGTTGGACCTCTTAAGGAAACTAATGTAGTGATTCAATTAGCGGATCGCTCAATTGCATATCCAAAGGGTGTGTTAGAAGATATCTTGGTTCAAGTAAAGAACATGCTTTTCCCGACTGACTTTTATATCTTGCAAATGGGCACTGATGACGCGTTTTCTTCCACTCCGATTTTATTCGGAAGGTCATTTTTGAAAACGACTAGAACGAAAATAGATATTCATGATGGATCTTTAACTATGGAATTTGATAGTGAATTAATTAAGTTCAATATATATAATACCATGAAAATTCTGGATGATGAACAATCTATTGTTTCTGTGGATTTTATTGATATATGGGTGTAGGAAAATTGGATTTTGGAAGACAAATATGGGCTTGGAATAATCCTTGAAGAAGAAAACACATCACATTGGCAAGGAAGTGATGAATCAACATTATTTAGTGAACAAATGAAAAAGGCATCACGTTGGCAAGGAAGGGAGAAAACGACATTAGCTAGTGAATGAATGGAGATGTCGTTGTGCATAGAGACCATTGAACCTTTTCTCCAGTAGATCATGTCTATGGAAACATCCAAAAGGGTGGACAAGTTACTGCCTTCGTTAGTCAACCCACCAACGTTGGAATTGAAGAGCCAACCTAGTCATTTTAAATACATCTTTTTAGGTGAGAAAGACACATTGCGTCTTATTATTTCTAATCAACTTTTGGATGTGCAGGAAAGCCAGCTAGTTAACGTATTAAAGGATAATAAAGAAGCTTTCAGTTAGACAGTAGCTGATTTGAAAGGTATTAGTCCTACTATCTACATGCATTGAATTTTGATGGAAGATGAAGCGAAGGAGGTTGTCTAAACCCACCTATGATGGAAATGGTGAAGAAAGAGATTTTGAAGTTTCTTGATGTTGGCATTATTTATCTGATTTCGGATAGTAATTTGGTAAGTTCGGTCCAGCTAGTTCCGAAAAAAACTGGTGTGACTGTGATTAAAAATAGCAATGGTGAGTTAATACCGACTCGCGTTCAGAATGGTTGGAGGGTATGCATAGATTATAGGAAGCTTAATTTAGTTACTAGAAAAGATCATTTTCCGCTTCCATTTATTGATCAAATGCTTAAAAGACTTGCAGGTAAATCTCATTATTGTTATTTAGATGGTTGTTTAGTATGTCACCAGCTTTTGGTACCACCTAAGGATCAGGAGAAGATAACTTTCACATGTCCATTTAGCACCTTTGCTTACCGAAGAATGCCATTTGGATTGTGCAACACACCCGTGACATTTCAACGATGTATGCTAAGTATTTTCTTCAATCTTGTGGAAAATTGCATGAAAATTTTTATGGATGATTTCACGGTCTATGGAGAGTCTTTTGAAACATGCATTGTCAACCTTGAAAAAAGTGTTAAAATGTTGGATTGAAACTAATTTGGTTTTAAATTTTGAAAAGTATCATTTCATGGTTGATCAAGGCTGTATTGTTTCTTCGAAAGGAATTGAAGTCGACAGGGCTAAGATAGATATTATTCGATCATTATCTTACCTCGCGACTGTGTAGGAAGTTCATTCTTTTCTTGATCATACATGATTTTATCGGCAATTTATCAAGAACTTCTCCAAAATTGTGCAACCCATGTGTAGGCTGCTCCAAAAAGACGTGAAATTTGATTTCAATAAGCCATACAAAAGTGTAGTGCCTATTATTCAGCCACCGCAATGGGACATGCCCTTCGAGTTGATATGCGATACTTTGGATTATGCAGTTGGCATCGTGCTAGGCCAAAAAGTGGACAAGATACCTCATGTTATTTATTATGTTTCCATGACACTAAATGATGCCTAGAAAAATTATTCTATGACAGAGAAGGAGTTTTTAGTGGTCGTCTTTGGATTTGAGAAGTTTCAGTCATACCTGTTGGTGACAAAGGTGATCATCTATTCAGATCATGCAGCTCTGAAGTATTTGGTGAACAAGAAAGAAGCCAAGTCGAGATTAATTCGATGGATTTTACTTGTTGGGACCGAAATCCAACCGCTTAAACTTAACACTTTCACTCTTGCTCTGATATCATAAATATTGGAACCCGTTTCCGAACTCCAACTCTTGTCTTGAAACCATAAAACTTGAGCTTGCTTTGATACCACAAATGTTGGATCCGGTTGCGGAGTCCAACGCTTGCTCTGAAACCATATGACGTGAACGTACTCCAATGAAGTCTCCTTACCATCATCGATTTTTTTCTTCATTTTCATAACATCCAAAAAATTTGCTCACAATGTGTTCAATGGCGTGCCCATACAAACTAGTCACCTTGCTCAAACTCATTTCTTATATTTGTGAACAAAATTTGGAAATCTTCAAATCATAATTTCAATTTCACTTCTTCAAAGAAATCGTAACCTTAAATCTCTAGCTTACTTTGAAGAAAGAATCACCTCAATCGTAGCTCTATAGCTCAAGATATGCTTAAAATTCCAAATCATGTTTATACCTCAATCATGCTCTGGAAATCTTCAAATCATAATTTCAATTTCACTTCTTCAAAGAAAGCGTAACCTTAAATCTCTAGCTTGATTTGAAGAAAGAATCACCTCAATCGGAGCTCTATAGCTCAAGATATGCTTAAAATTCCAAAGCATGTTTATA
>JANVCQ010000008.1:16234856-16253735 GCA_025531925.1 Erythroxylum plowmanianum | reverse complement strand
AAGCTCTCGACAGAAGCTACAAGTTTCAAGAAGACCTTTTTCTCAAATTTTGCCTAAATCAAAAGTCAACTCTCAAAGGTCAAAAAGTCAAACTTTTCATATTTTCACACTTTTTATTTTTAGTTCTTGTTTTTCAACTATATTTCATTAAACACATTCACTTTTGAATATTTCTTATTTTCACTCAAAAATCGGGGTCCAACAAATAATTTTTGACAAATAATAGAATATTCATTGGTAAATGTACCGATAGATAATTTATGTAACCGTCAGTGAATATACTAATAGTTGTTTGTGCAGTAGACTGTCGGAAAATTTCACAGATTTACAAACAATATTGGTTATTCCATTAGTAAGTTTATTACAACATTACCAAGGTTATGTTTGATCCATCAGTGAGTATAATGATGGTTATTCAGTGACAAATTCTGTTGGTAAAGTTGGCAACGAAATTAGTTATTCTGTCTGTTACTTAATGTCAATATTATTGGTGGTTTGTTGTTTTCCATCGATAAATAGAATTGATTTTACCGATGCACTTTTGTTTTTTCGTCGGTAAATTAACAAAAGAAATTTTAAAAAATTCCGTCATTAAATTTTATTTGATGATCTTATGGTTGATATATAATTTAAACAATTATGAATTATCTATGCATAATATTTTAATTTATTTATACATTTCATTTGTTTAAACAGAAAGTTGATTGATGATATAAAGTTAAAATTATCTTAATTGATTATGAAACATTAAATTATACATAATAAGTATTTGTAATTTAAATGAAATGACTACAAATACACTATTGATTTGGTAACCGTGGATGCTCTGATTGCTACGATGAGGTGCTACCTCTCCCCTTCAAGTCATCCATCTCATTATAGAGCTGAGCTATATACTCCATCGACTGTTGCAACTAAGTTGTCAATGTCTACACTATGCTCCGAAGCTTATAGACTTTATTAGTTATGGACTGCTTACTAGATGCTGCTATAATGGACTTGGAGGATTGCGAATAACATGTGTTCGCAAATAAACTTAGGCCGAATATCCTTCCACGACGATCCCTACCACCCACTGCATGAAGATAAGTTTGAGTCTCATCAATATCTTCAAACTGTTGAAACTGTCGTTGAATGCTTTCTTGTATTTGATCTTATCAAAAGGCAATGGTTATATTAGTAAGTGATAATTATTAAGCATTAATATTAAACCATAAATTTCACATACATTTAGTTCTCTACATCGATTGTTAACTAATATCAAACCGTCATGCTTCTTAGCGTGAGTGTATAAAAAGAGCTGACGGAGTATAGGCCTCATATCCATAAACTTTTCCTGCATAAGAATAAAATGTTTTAAGTGAACTAGAATTTATAAAAATTTCTACAAATTTCTCATTATCATAGGCTCGTGAAATTTTTCATTGGTAAGTCTCATGGGAGCTGCATCACGGGTTTCCAGTCTATATATCATCCTAGGGTTTATTATAGAAAAATTGTCTTATCTATAAAACGTATTAATTTCTTGTGTTAATACTAAGTTTGCATTAATTACATCAAAGTAGAAGTATTAATCGATTGAATTAATCACCTACAATTGATTTCAAAACTATGGTACGTGCCATTGTTTCACCGATAAGCCTCACAGGAGCTGCATTATGAGTTTCCAACCTATATACCATCCTAGGGGTTTACTATGCCTCAAATCATTCATAAGATCTCAAACTCATTCCACATACAATAAATGCTTATGCAATCATATATCTACTAATCAATGATTCAAACAAAACTCAAACGTAAGCAGTTAGATCATTAAAGAAGGACATAAAAACTCATCAATGACTATGCCTTTGGACCTAGCACACAAAAAGGCATTTTATGGTTAACTATACGTGAAAACAAAAGATCATCCTTAAATGATATGTTGTACATCTTCAATATACTCACATTTTATAAAAACAAAGATAGGAAATCCTAAAGTAAGCTAAATAGGAAATCCTACAAGCTAGAATGAAGTTCCAATTGATAGAATTAAAAGCTTTGAAATAAATAATCTTCATATTGTAACCTTAGTTAAAACATAGTAGTTTATGGACTTATATCATCTCATCATGATTTAAAAACCTAAAAATTTAACAAATTAACTCATAATCATGCTATATATATCATATTAGTATAAATGAGTGATGCAAGACCTAATATTAAGCATATGTAAAATGGCAATATAGCAACTATAAAAATGTTAAAATGCTGCCTATATGAAATTATTAATTGACCATATGAACCTCTAAAAATGTAGTAATATCATAGTATATATGTTTAACATTCAAACCCCTCCTATATTGATACTTAAACAAAACTATAGTCCTCAATCCATCCTCAATCCATAATGCCATTTGCAAGACAACAACCAATATCCTATATTAAAGTTCCTCAAAACCCCTAAAATCATTCATTTATCAATCTCATTACAAAACAATTATATGTAAAGAAAAATAGAAAAAAATCTAACCAAAAATGGGGTGAGAACATGAAAAGTAAATTTTTCATACATGGAGCAACTCAACAAGTATTTGGGGCTTGGGTCGAAAATAGAGGATCACAACATACAATAAACATAAACAAAAAACCAAACAAAAGAGTCATCAAAGGAATAAGGAATAAACGATCAAACTATATAATAAATATAAACTAAAAGTCAGTCAAAAGAATGGACCTACCAAGATGTACTGCCCTTATGTTGTTTGCCAGAAATTTGACAAAGGTATGCAGGAGGTGATAGGAATGTGCTGTTGTAATTGAGCCTACTGTTGCTGTGATTAAACTTTCATAAGAGCGAGCGAGATTTCTGTAAACATTTGAACGAAGTGAGAGTTAGGGATTTAGGGATTTCTACAAACATTTGAACTTAAGGGACTTAAGGATTTTGTGTAATCTAGAAATGTTTGAAGATGAAGGATTTAGGGAATTTGTGATTTAGGGATTTTGATTGAAAAAATGGTGAGTTCTAATAAAATTTTCGTTCTCATACAGTCTGTTTTGAATGTTCTGTGAAACATTAGAGTTTAAATTGAGCACTCCGAAACATTTGGTTTTAACTTGTATTCCGATGCAAACGTCAAGATTTAACATACAATTTTAGCCTTATCTTATGGTTTGTTTTTCCTAGCCCAAAAGATGAATATGAATTGCTTTGCTTGCCATTACTTTTTGGTGAGATTAGTGATAATTAAGGATTGTGTCTGTATAAGAGACACGATTATCTATCTGGAAAGTGCTTTCTAATATCGGTCAGCATTTTGAATTGAGAGATGATGATAAAGGCAGGAGTATGTTGTATGCAAAATAAGTAAATGAGACATGATTATCTATCCAAATCGTAAACATCTAATGAAAAATTCATAATACATTTATATATGCACAGGCACTTTCATGAATTTTTTTACCTGGGCTGACGTTGGTACACCATAAAATTATCACAACAGCTAGAATTTGTCATGCATTGTCCCACCCACCAATATAGATTTGGAGAAAATGGAGTTTTCTTCCTTTCTTGGCCCAGAAAAAGAGAAAATTGATGAGAAATCATAGGTATAACAGAAGGCAAAAGGATTGGAAAGTGAAAAACCTGTACATGCTACAGATTGTACTTCCACACTCAAAATTAGCACCAAAAAAAAACAAAGATAAAACAAGCAAATCGTGTTGGTGTTTCATCCATTAGCCTTACATATCAGACCATAAAAATTTTCTTCCAGCCAGAGGGCAGCATTCGTAACGCCTTCCTCCTAGATATGAGCATGCTAAGTTTTCTGCTCAACAACATCCTCTCCCTTGGATTCAGTTTCAGGAAGCTTTGACTGTGAGCATTGTCCATTTGCAGAGGCATTGGACTTGATGGGTTTCTTAAACTGCACCAAGATCATTGTCATGTTGTCACATCCCTCCCCACTTGCTGTTGACGGCGCCAGGCACCTATCAAGTACTCTCTCACACACCACAGAAAGCTTGCTTTCCTGCATTTTTTTGAGAATGTTGGAACTTCGAAAATGTATAGTTGCGTAGAGTTCAGCCATTTCTATCAAGATCCTACCAAAAAGTTAAAATTGCACATACCGTGCTTAGTTGTTCATGAATGTAATCTACTAGTTGCTGACTAGACATGCAATCCCTGAAACAATCAACAATAGTAGTAATCCAATTTCAGCAACAGAGGACTTAATATCTTAAACGAGAGGACATTATCATTGCAGATTGTCCATACATTCATATCTCTTCAGATGGTAGCTGCAAATATATTGCAAACAGTTATAAGAGATATGTAGATTGTTTCTGAAACTACTAATGTTGCTTACGTATATAGTATGCTTCACTTGGAGAAACCATGTTAGCTTACTTTTTCTACTAATTCCTTTCCTTCATAATAATCTCTTTGGAAGATGATCCGAATATACTTTCTTCCATGGCAAATACATTAAGGATATAAAAAGTTCTGAACACAGTGCAGTGAACCATATTAAAAAGGGAAGCATTTGATACATACCATATTCCATCGCATGCAAGTACAATAAAATCATCATCATCACAAAGTTCAACCTAATTGAATGAACAATAAAAGTTATTGACGGGAAATAAGGGATAATTATCGAGATCTATATATAAGAAAATGATTTGTTCAATTACATAGTGTAAAAAGATGATTTCCGCACCGTGTTAATATCTGGATTTGCTGTTACAATTTGCTTCTCAGCAGGTAAAAACTTGTTCTGCTTGAACTCCATATCTCCTGAGGTACGTGCAAAGGAACTCTAAAGGTTAGAAAACCATGAAGAATTAAAAAGAGCCTAAAGTTCTATCCCTCTTTCCTTCTCGGTGGTGAATGAAGGTTCATATGCAGGTTTCTGCTCTTATAACCTATGAGAGTAGTTACATGAAACAAGTCAAAAAACAAATGCACGGGCATAGACTCATTCAACTTTTATTAGGGCAGGGACCTAGCTTCCAATTATGGGAAGAAGACACAGCTACTGTTGTATTTTCTGATATCTAGATGCATTGCTGGGGGAAATAATGGATTCAGAATTCTTGTTTCACAACATAGGAGAAGAGGGCTAAGATAAACAGTGTCAGACCATGAACAAACTAATTATGAGGACCATAAATGTTATTAAGGAGATCAAATAATCATGTCTACCTATAGCCCTTGCAAGATTTAAACTGCCATTGACCCGTCCTGCATGTATGAAACCACCAGCTTTTAAAATCCTTTCTTTCTCGGCCTCGAGATCAGGTTTATGGTCTCTAGACAGATTATATGCCTGCATCAAGAAAGTCCCTTTAAATCCAATTGAGAAGTGTTTAAGGTTTCTGCATTGTACCATGATAGAACCACAAAAGGTAAATATTTGCATGCGTATGTTCCTGAATGCAATAGTTAGCCTCAAACTAACATTTTAATATCAGTGGTCTCACAAACGGCAAACTAAAGCTGAAGATCATCAAGGCATCATTTTAAACAGATATTAAAGAAGGTAAGTTCTCTCTCTCTCTCTCTCTCTCTCTGTTAAATGAAAAGTACCTGGCCCTTTCGAGATATCACACATCGAGAATCACCAGCATTTGCAACAAGAAGTTGGTTGTTTCTTAAAATTGCTACACAAGCAGTTGTGCCAGAAGTTGGTCCAGAAAAGTCAGAGTGAGGACCCTGTTCGGAGTAAACAAGTTAATTATCATTAGCCACAAAGTATTGCCGTAAAGCCATTATGGCTCATTCCTTGTATCATGAGTAAAAGAAGTTTGAGCAAAAATGTGCAGCAAAAAATTGTAACTATCATCTTAGCTTCAAATTTTTACTTAAATTCAAGCATGCAAATTAAAGCCCAGTGGAAAAAATGAATTGATAGGGTTTAGAACAGAACATGGAAAAAAAATGGATTGGGTGAAATGCTCATGAGCTCTGATGGGAAGTAGGAACTGACAAGCAGCAAGTAGAAAGAAACCCTAGTAGTTTCTCAAATCCACACTAATACATCATGACAGGTAACTGCTTGAATTGTCAAAATAATTGACTAATTGTCGATAGAATCAAAATGGAGTTGAAATGAAAAAAAAAGTACACTATTACAAGTATAAACACAATCAGATGACAATAAAATATACGTTTATAAAATACCTCTTCGAAAGGCCAATCATCTGTAGGGCCATTACTCTCACCATTCCTTGGAGACCATATTAACCCCTCTAACATGCCAGTAAACTTGTTTATTCTATCACCCAGAACAGCTAATTCCCGCCATCCTCTTTGTCCGCGCATCATCTCATCCATTCTAAAATGAACCACAAAAATTCAGATCATGGTCCAAACAGAAGTTATACTTTACAGGATGCATTAAGGACGGATGAGTTATCTTGCTATACATCCAAAATGATAATAGATAGCTATGAAATATAACCAAAAGAACAATGTAAAAACAAAGACCTTTAGGGAATGATAAGTTTTTTTTTAGATACACCACCTTCGTATTTTTCATTTTTGTCATCAATTAAATTAATGATGTAATTAATAATAGTATTCTGCCTGAAAGTGAAACTGCACGGCAATTTAAAGGAAAATTCTTGTTATCTTCTAAGAGAATCATTAAATTTAGAAACTAGCAGTGCATAATATCACATGACCCAAATAAATATATAATTTTTTAATTGGGTACCTTGATTTTCTTTCTAAATAGGCAGAAATGAGAAGTTCTCCAATCAAATAAATAAGGTAACCTGAAAAAAGCTTTCTGAACAGAAGTTCCTATATCTCCAACTGAATAAGCTTCATTCTTAAGAACCTGTTGATGAAGAAACTTTGCACAGAACTTTGCAACTACTTTACCTGTAAGTTTACAAGAATATGATGAGCTGTGAAAATTGCAAGCGGCACTTCTTACTAATGAGAGATAGCTATCTAAGAGTTTCTGGACAAAGTTTTTGACTCGTTGAAAATTAATTCTCTATACAATGCTCAAGTAAGCGTTAATGTCGGACAAATTAGGATAAAAAATGTTTTCTGTGTTTTAGATGGAAAAAAAAACTTTATAAACTCCCAGCGCCCAAAAGTCACTGCACATTACAGTCTTTTCACGTCAAAAATACTAGGAATCACCAATTACAGAACCAAAAAGATCTCTATATATAAGAGAGGTGGGATATGTAAAACAAGGCTCCATTGTCAATTTTATCAGCTACCTTCCAAATAAGATAAAGACAAGAAGGCTCCTGTTTTTGTTTTGTATTGCTAAGTTCTGATATATTTTCATTATCCCATAGTGGAGACAAAAGTGGACCCATCGCTTGATTAAAAATTTAAAACTATATATATCATAGTTACTGTTTATATTCTTTTGGTATAAACGTAAATTTGTTTTGGTACTCAGAAACTAATTCTTCTATAACTATTTAGTATCGCTAAATGATTATACATACTAATTTTAATGTCTTGGTTGTTACTGAATATCTAAATTACCTTTTTTGGTCAATTATACCCAAGAATTTTGTTAAAAAAAATTCCTCATAGCTTCCAGTGATATCCGTTTAGATTACCTCTGCTTGCACCCTAGAATCTGAAAATATTTGATACCATGTGAAAATTATAAACACTCTTAGAAATAAATTGAAATCTATCTCAGTTTTTATGATATTTATCATTTGTTATTTTCATAAAAGGTTTGCAAGTTAACCAAATTATTAAGCAACTATTGATATTAGTCCACTGAATTAAATTTGACCCACATCTGTTCCATATAAGTGTGTGCATTTATATGGTCATTAGAAAAAATGGGGTGATCCAAGATTGGCTGGAAAGAATGAAAAGTTTAGATTATCAACACTTGAAAAAAAAGCAACTAAATTTCATACTTCATACAAGGCTCAGTAGCTGCATATGTAAAGTGGAATATCAAGAAGAACATATATTTTCATTATAAACTCCAGACCACCTACTTGAATGTGTTACCCAACGTAAGTTCATATATCAACAAACAAACTACAATTGCTTTTCGGTCAACGACCTATTCACAAATGATTCCAGACTAAACTGAGTTCACTTTGACATTACTCACTTTAAAGGCGTGCAAGGTTTGGAAATGCAGACAGGATTGGGTGGTTGGACCAGAAAATCAGGTGACTAACTGATGAAGTCAACCTTACCTTCATTTTTGTTTCTAAAAGCCAGTCCTTTCAACAGATATAGGAGATCTACCTGATTAAGTTATAAACACAAGAAAAACTAGTGCAATGATCAGGACTTGCTGCTTTGGACTGAAATCAGGAGTTCGAGCCTTACATGCCTATTTATTCTTAAATAGGGGTAGAAGACTATATAGAATAGTGGAAGAGAGATTTGAACCAGAATGTACAAGAAAGAATAATGCAGTTGATCACAGGAGCCAAGCTCATTTCCACAGGTGTCTCATAGCCACTTTAATCTTAGTGAAACTAACATTGTCTAAAAACTTATAGAAACTATTGGATCATTTAGTCAGCTAACATAGCAAAAGAGTAGCACATAATTGTAGCTCAGTCCACTATTAGTACCAGAGACATCAAACTCTTACCTCCATGGCCATCATAAACACCAAAGAATGATGTTGTATCATCCAAATCAGTTAGTGCTGCATGCTGAGTAATAAAGGTTAGTTTGTCAGTACACAGAAATAAATATGTCCAGAGGCACTAAAATAGAAGGCGCGAAAAGAAGTGTCATCCTTGGAGAATCTCCATAATAAAATGAGAATTTGCAGTAGTAAGACTGTATTGCAAGAGCTTTCTCAATAAACAGAACTTGAAAGCATGCACACTTTTTCACGCACTTCAACCACTGGTTTTTCTATATCTTCAAAAACCGTCCCAAAATTTCCAACTTATGATAACACACAGAGTAACAAATGATTCAAATCACATGGCATAGATGTAACAGACCATGTCCTTTGGTTGTTAAATTCCTAAGAAATCATTGTAGGGATCAATCTATTAACAATTAACGACTATGGAAAATAGGAGTAAACTGTCCTATTGATTAAGGGAACCTTAAAACTTTCCCTTGGCAACAGATTATTGTTATGCAAGATAGCCTCAGTCCCAAACTACTTAAGTTGGAATTGAAATCCTTTTCGTCCATTTCTGTGCTTTGGACAAGGGTGGTGATAGTCCAAACTAACTAACTCATCATATTAATAGTTGCAGAGATAGAGAAAAAAAGCTAGCTTTATCATAGTGAGAGGACAAGTTATATCATACAACCCTGTGTATCTAATTTCCAAACAATGTCCTTATCATAATTGAGAATCCAACAAATAACACACCAACACTGATACTAAGAAAGTTAAATGTACAATGACTTAATTGCTTACAACATTCAAAGATATCAAAAGTAGAACTAATTACTCACTGCGTCTTCCATGGATGCACGCCAACCTTGCATAGAAGACAAACCAAATCTTAGCCTATCATTCTCACCATCCTCTGAAAATTTCTCAGTTTTCGGAGAGCTGAGGTATATGCCCATTTCTATCTGAAACAGAAGAGAAATACCCAGCAGAAAATCAGAGTAATTCACAACAAAGGACTCCAACAAGCTCTTATAACAGAAGTAACATATCAAATCCAAAAGCACTACTATCCACAACCAGCTTGACCATGATAACATTAGTGTTTGATGCAAATAAGCTGGCATCATCTCAGCGAAACAAAAACATGGTCTTAGTAGTTGAACTTCTTAACGCTTGTCAATCGGGAGAAACTACAAACAGTTTGTTATACCCTCATTTTAATTCAGATTAATAACATTCCAGTCATCAGAAAACCATATGAACAATTTGACGTGAAGAAGAAATGATCAGAAGAAATAAGAGGAGTTAATCATACACAAAGCATCACAGATATGGGTAGAAAGAACTAGTAATCAAGATTCATAACCTTACTTGTGGAGTAAGTACAGAAATATGGAAAGAGCATAAAATGATACAAGTGAAGACAGATAGGAGAAGAGTGGGGTGAGGGGGGCGTGGAGGCTGTAATATCAGAATAGTACATAGACTCAAGATGCCTGAATCAAGTCAGGCATCCAAAAGAGCGGTAGGGAAGATTTTTTAAGGCAAGAGACAGGAAGGGCATCAGATGCAACTTTGGAGAGGTCAGCATAAGTTTTGCATTACCATAACAAGCCCGTTAAGACAAAATTGGGCAAGCATTTTACGGACGACAATTGCAAAGGAGAGAGTTATTAGCTTATATATCCTCTGACAAGAAATTTAACATCAGATTTACCCGACCCAAGCAAAATTCTCAAAGCTTCAATTTTCCTACATGCTTTCTTTAGATGACCAACTATGTACGGACGCCCAATTGGGCCACCGGTAATCTCAGAATATTACATAGAGTCAAGATGCCTGAATCACGACAGGCATCCAAAAGAGCAGTAGGGAAGATTTTATAAGGCAGGAAGGGCATCAGATGCAACTTTGGAAAGGTCATCATAATTTTTGCATTACCACAAGAAGCCCGTTAAGATAAAATTGGGCAAGCATTTCTAGAGACGACACTTGCAAAGGAGCGAGTTATTAGCTTAAATATCCTATGGCAAGAAATTTAACATCAGATTTACCCGACCGCAGCAAAATTGTCAAAGCTTCAATTTTCCTATATGCTTTCTTTAGATGACCAACAAAAAAAGAGAAACAGGGGAGAAAAAAATTACCTGTGGCCCAATTGGGCGTCCGCACACAGTTGGAAGGTCAGGAGGGAAGAGAGAGAACAAGAACCCGAATGGTCTTTAAACACGAACCGCTTAGGGAAACTAACAAAGACTCCATCAGAACTTGATAAATCCAAGAAGAAAAGGGAAGACTGATTGAAAGAAACAAGGAAGAACCAGAACCAGAACCAGAACCAGATACAGATACAGATACTTGAAATGAAGGTAGAAGTAAAGAGAGAAACTTTGAGGTATGACTCATACGAAGGAGTTGGTCCGATGAATCATGCTAAAGGCCTTACCTTTGATCCTCCGTCTATCTAGAATTCTCTCTCTTTCCTTCTCTGCGATGATTGCTTAGAATGGAAACGTGGGTAGGCGGCTCTTGTTTAACTGTTACAGTTTCTACTGTTCGTGTATTTTTGTTTTCCACCAACAATGATTAATAAAATTTTCTTTAATTGTCTAATAAGTGTTCATTTGGCTCAACTTTTTTTGTTAAGTAAGAAACCGTTAAGTTAACCATCTTCAGTCATCTATTTTATTGCCGAATAATGGGTCGTTGGCAGTAGCAATTGTATACGTCAACCTTGGACGCCAACCGCTTTACTTTACATTACATGTCATTCAACTTTTTCATTTTTATTTTTTTTTTTTGGAAGAAAAAATTTGTTTTTAAAATTTATTCCGAAAATAACTTCTTTACTATATAAGGGTAAGGTTGCGTACTATCAGATACTTCCAAACTTCGCTTTATTGCGAAACTTTAGATTGGATGTGATGATAATGATAATAAAAAAATCTGATTTTAAATTTTTGGTTTTAGTTTTCAAAATTTATGAAAATGGTAAAAAGTAATTTTGGTTTTATATTTTATCTTTTTTAGTAGTTTGATTTTTTATCAGCTAAATATATAAATAATTTAATTATTTAAATTAATAACCATAGTAATCATCTGCGGATATAGATAGATATAAAGCGGATCAATTATTTATGTCGTAGGGTCCAATTTTACGCTATTAATTTTGTAGACAGGCCAAACATTGCTATCACGCCAACAAATAGTAGGGAATTCGAGTGAGACCGTACATGATAATTTTTGGTGCATGAACTTAAATTTAGTCATTTTTAATAAATGGTCTTATAGGTTACGTTTAGGTTTAGATTGACTTGAAATTTAATTATTTTAAATAAAATAATATCATTTTATTTAAAAATTTTAATACTTAGACAGTCCAAACTTAATTTTAATCAAATAATAAATTATTTTATATTTTAAATTTTAAAAAAATTATTTTAAAAAAATAAACCAGCCCCCCATGCCTAATCACGTCATACACTAAGAAACAAAACAATCGTATTAGCAGAACCAAATAGAAATTTATAAATGACTCGCAAAGTCACAACAATCACCCTAATTAACAGCTCCAGCTGCCTCTTTAAGATACGTCAAGATTCTTCCCAACGCCCGCCCATCTACGCTGTCTCAAATACTTTTATTCACAAAAGCAAAGTATATATATTTATGATAAATCAAATTAAAATTTACTGAAAATTGACATTTGATGAAATAAATTTATTAAAGAAAAGTAAGTAGGTCCGGACTAACTGTAGGAAGGATATTTGTTGAGGGTCACTCTTATAAAAAATAAAATAGGATAAATTTTTAATTTTTATAGAAAACAAAACGAGACAAAATAAAGTTTAATATGATACAGCTCATATGATAATCAACATATTTAATTTTTCGGTTGATCATAAGAAGCTTAAGATAGTCTCTTTAATAATGAATATACGACTAAAAAATTTAACATAAAAAATTCATTTTTACTGTTTTATTTTATCTTAGTTGACTAATATTATTAATTCATAAAAGGAAAATAAATTTATAATCTTTGGAGAATGATCATAGTGTCAAAGCATGAAATTTCTATTCCAAAATTCTCACAAGTCATTATAATATTGACTTAGAAAATACGGAGACAAGACGCTTTCAAAATACGAAAGAACACCTAATCCTTAGCTTCCCCCCTAATAATTGTATTAACGACTAACCATGCTTCGAATCGTATTTAAATCTATATCTTAATTCAACAAACGATTACATGATCTCATTTAGGAATAGATCTTATTTTATTTTATTAAATAATATATATTTATATTTATATTTATATCTATATAAAATGTGTAAACAAAATTAAATAATACAAATTAGAACACTCTGACAAAAATAAAATATCTCGTCCATCTCATTAAACTTAGCACGACTAAAACGGTGCCTAACAGCGGAGGAAAGCAATTAATGAAGTAACTGTACAAAGTCAGATGTTGAAATTGTAGCAATTAACGAAGCAACCTCTATTTCTTCTTAAAGTCTCCTCTTAAAAAGTCTATGCATGCGATTCCGTTCAACCTCCAACTCTTCTCAGCGATACTATCTAAACTGCTGGTTGGGTGAACTTTTAATGTTTGGCTTTTGTTGGACGTTAAAATGAACCATATGAAGCTTATCGGATAGCAAATGGAGGAGATCGTTTGAATGTACGATCTTTGACATCTAATAAAGGAAAAGTACCAAAAATTTCCAACTTTGAATGGTACATGTACCAGAACTGGTCAAGGGATAAGATCCTATCTGTCAAAATGATCACACTTGAGAAATATCTTTCACGAATACAACATAGTAATGTTTTAAAAATTAGATTAAAAATTAAATATTTAATTAATATTATATTGTACAAAACATATAAAAATAAAAAAATTTAAATATAATTTTAAAAATATCCTTACCTAATCTTGTAATTTAATTGAATGGAGAAATTTTTAAGTGAAAATTAATTTTATTATTTTAATTTATAAAATAAGTTAATCTATAAAAATTAGCTAATTAAATAATAAATCGGTTAATATTTAATAATAACAATTATTAAATAAATTAAATTAAAAATTAACTGATTTTAAAAATTTTATAAATTAACTATTAATTATTAATTTTATTAATTATTAATAAATTAATAACCACATAAAGAAAAATAATAAGGACAAGAAAATTATACAAACTCGATCAGATATTGTCCTGCGTCCAGTCCGCAAAAACTGTGCAACTTACAATGCATTAAACAAAAAGCATCTTTCGCCTACTTCCGAGTTCGCTGAATCTAACTAAGTCCATACGCCCACGTCACCACCGACCAGGCTGCCGGTGGCTCCTTTTGTAGTCTTATCTCCAAATTCTTATTCCACACTTCATAAAATATAATCTATTAACACATGATTGTTTAATAATACTTTTTTTTTTTTTTGTTCTGGTTTAATAATACTTCTTAGAAACATTTTATCTGGTCTTTTAGCATTTTTCTCTTTTTTTATATCATTTTGAAACTTATTAAACAATTGGATTTATATTAGACTACTCACCGTCGTTGCTTCTAAATTCTAATGCTTTAGTACGATTTACTAGTATTAAAGGCAACAATAATAATAATTTATAGCTATGTATAAGGAAAGACAAAAAAATTTAAAAAAAAGTTACAATAAAGTCTTATACAAGCAACATCTAAAATTCTTATAGTTTCAATCACTTATTTACTAAAGGGTATTTACTAATGTTACACATATACTTATAGTTATTTACTAATGTATATTTAAAATATAAAATTTTCTATTTATTAATGAATATTTAGAATATGTCTATCAAAATTAAATTACAGACTAATTTTTATTTAATAAAATTAAAACATATCAGTCGATATTGTTGGAGAAGAGTAAAATATAGATGTGGTTAGTGAGGAAAACTAAAGACTCAAAACCCTTCTTATTTGTCTTCGCTTCCATGTGTGGTGTGGTTCCTTGTCCCAAAAGGTGAAATCAGCCACCCCAGCTGCCCCCAAACCCGGGTCCGACCAGTTGTGAGGGGTTAAACAACGGTTTGATCTCGGTCGATTACCTAGCAGAGTGGCCCATAGGGTGTTGTGTTATGAAGATTACCGACTCTTGCAACTCTAAGCTTGAGACCTGTTTCTATCAAACCAATCGCCTTGAATTTCTACCAAATCGGGTTCGAGCTTTAAGCCTTGGGTCCGGTAACTCAAGCCCAAGTACAATTTGAAGTCTGAATATTTTTTATTTAAAAGTCTAAATTTGACCCAAATTTTGGTTAATTCAAGTCACGTTGACTTAGCTAAGCCAGATCAATGAGAACTATAGTATTTTTGTCATATTTAAACAAATATTCATATTTGAAATAATATAGGAACAAAAACAAATATTATGTGTGTCACGTGCTTTACCCCCTACAACCTAATAGTTTAGAAGCAACATTTTACAACAATTTCCATCCATCTCCAAGGAGAACCTTGTGTATACATTATCTTCTATTTTCTTCTTCTTTTTTTAATTTAAATTTTTGGCAATGGTGAATTTATAAGTTAAGGCAGTGCCACTAGCGGATTTGAATCAGAACTCTGAGTAGTTTATTTACCTAGGTGTTTGGACAACCTACATACTCTTGTTGTTCTCTGCTTGGCTTCTCGTTCTCTCTGTCATTGGTTGCTTTTCTAGGATGGCTTGAACTGTTGTTAATCTCTCTCACTTTGTTGTACGTTTTCTTCTCCGATTCTCAATCTTTCTAGTTTAGGGTTTTTGACTTGGGACCCTATTTTTCCAATTTTACAAGTTCGATGTGTGCAAGCTTAAAAATTATTTTTCTTATTGATATTATTGCTTCATGGTATATAATATCATCCATTGGTTAGTACTTGCTGGTGTATGTTTCTAAGTTGATTTAATGGGATAATAGGATTGATCTATTACTACATTTTATTCTTTGCTTTAAATCCAATCTAAGACCATCTCTTCAAGCTCATTCTAATTCGGTGAAGTAAAGTCCAAGTGGGATTTAGGATTCTTATACAGAGATCTTAGTTTAGGTCATTGACTTCCTCCATTTATTATGATCTCGCATCAAAGCTCACTAACCAAAATCTACAACCACAATCGTCATACTTCCTTCGACGAAATCGTGGATTATAGGAAACTAACACACCTTCTCTCTATTACTTGATTATTAGCTGGAGTCCATTCCTTAGATGACTTTACAATCTTAACTAGATTTAATTTTACAACACCAAAGAAATATCTAAATTGAGCAAGAATCACGAGATGTAATGCTAGGGGTTGTTATATTCTTTCCTTTCCTTATTTCAGTTTCGATTCTCTTACATCAATCATAAATTAATTTTTGTCTTTGATATATGCCAATTCTAATTATATTTCATTAACCACTTAAAGACTATCAAAATATATACACACACAAACACACAAAGACATAGACGTTTGATTGCTAAAGTTTGGGTAAGCTTCTCCACCTTATTATTATTATTTATACTATTTCAAATCCTCTCTTCTCTTGTTGATCTTTTTTTTCTTGACTTATCTTTAGGCATGTCCTTTTTATCTTTTCTTCATAGCTTGTGTTCAACCTCATATACGTCTTTTTGTAATTTGGGTCATTTTAACTGCTCATTTCTTGTCAAATTCTTCTATTGATTTAGAGTAACTTCATTGTCAAGTCATAGTGTCATCATATTCTTCGTGTCATGATTCGGCTTTTGATATTTTTCAATGGCATTTCATTTAGGATCATATCGTATTCGTACGAGATAAAAGACTTTATGGATATAATGAAGGGGGTCTTTGTTGATAGGTCTCGGCTAGATTGTTGTTATTATCTTTGAGTAGCTTTTTGGTGGTTCTAGTTACCTTCAATTTCCACTTTTACTGCTTGGATTTATCTAGAGCTCTGCAGTCCATAACATGCTACTTGGGTGCAGTCATGACTGAACTTTGGTTTCCTATTAGATGTCATCTATAGGAGGTTTTTAGGTTTATTGGCTTGTTAGACTTAATGGCAGCTTCTTACAACACATTTACATGGTTTATAGGAGGTTTTTAGGTTTATTGGCTTGTTAGACTTAATGGCAGCTTCTTACAACACATTTACATGGTTTATAGCTTACGATCATTCAAGTCCACATGTATATTTCCATTATTCATCATCTTCCATAACTCTTTTTGGGTTGTTTCCTAAAGTTATTAGCTTTTAATTCATATCGTAACATGACGATTAATTTCTAAAATAAATTTTCAGTTGTGTAATACATCTAAAATTTGATAGATTAATTTGTTTTGTTGAACTGAACTTGAATAGACTTCAATAGTTTCAAGACTTATGATTTCCTATGCTCTAGCCGGTCTTTTTCTTAATGCAAATCCATAGCGTTAGGTTATTTGGAAGATGTTAATTCTTTAATTTAGGTCATCTCCTCATTTAACGGCCATCCATAAATTTCCATTAAGACCCTATTTTAGGGAATCAAGTCCTTTAGGTGAAGCATATTCTTCCCCTTTTTTGATTTTCTAATCTCTGATTTCAGATGGCAATTCTCGTGTTTTGTCTATAGAATTTTTGTGAATTCTAATTTGATATAATTCTTTTAAGAGATTGAAAATTCTCAATTGATGCACAAAGGTGGAAGTGATAAGTTATCTATTTTCTTTCTTTTTGTAATCATACTACCCTTAATATGCAACATGAATACAAATAATCAAGGGAAAGAATAATGAGAAAACAGACAAAGATATAACCACTATCTCTTAGATCTCTTAAATTAAAAGCACTAAAAATATAGATAACAATAAAAATAAGAAAAGAAAACAATAAAAGGATTTAAAACACAATTAAACTATGCAAAGGATGAATTTTGTTATTTATAATAAATATTGAATATTCGTACATAACAATTAGAAGTAGATAATTGTTATACCTCAAATATTTTTTAATAAAAATTGTGATTAACAATTTTAATTACGATATCACTCTTTTATATAATTTTACCAATTTTATTAAAAAAAATTTGTACTTTAAAATTGTTGTAAGAAACCCTTATGTTTTGTAAGAAGCCTAAGCATTTATTTTATTAAAATATACTTTGATATAGATAATTTATAAATCTTGACACTCTATCACATAAAGATGATTAAGAATTAATAAATCATATGTGTAGTACATGTCAAATATATTGACTTATTATATTTATATATTATTACTCATAGTAAAAATATTATGATATTTAATATATGCTATTAACTTATTTAAAAAATTTATCATATTTATAAATTTTTAATAATATATTAATTAATTCAATATCATAGTAATTTTTATTAAAAATTTCAATTATTTAATAATTACTAATGAATAAATCATTAATTTTTATTTATAATTAATTAATTGTTATTATATAATTGAAATTGTAAAAGTCCTTGTGATTTTATTAATTTATTCAATTTTTAAAAACCGAATCAGAAGTTAAACAGTTAAGATAATAGGTTTAAAAGATTCAACTAATATTAGATTGTCATAAAATTAGTTAAACATTGAATAAAATTTAAAATTTTAAAATATGATTAAAAGAGATTATCCTTATCCATCGAAGAATTTGAAGTTTAATAAAAAAGATTATTGAATAAAAATTAATTAATTATTTTAATTTATAAAAACTTCTTAATTTACAAAAACTAACCAATTAATTAATAAACTGTTGAATTTTTGACAATAAGAGTTACTAAAATAAATTGAACCGAAAAGCAGTGTTTAGTGTTTCGTACCGTTCCGGCCGGTACCGACTGGAACGTTCCGTACCTGCCGGAAACTGGTAACGGAACAGTCATAAAATAATCGGTGATGAATTCCAGTCAATATCGGCCGATTCCGGCCGGTACCACCAATACCGGATTATTCCGGGGTCGTTCCGTAAAAAATAAGTTGTTGAGGGACTATTTTGTAAAAAAAAAAATTAAAACCTAATTTTATCCCCCCCTCCCACCCTCGACGCCGACTCTCCCTCTCCTCGTCTTCTTCAGATCTTCTCTCCCTTCAGCCATCCTGACTCTCGTCGCCTCCGGTCTGCCTCGCCGCCTGCTTCGCGTCGCCTCCGGCGTCCGACCTTCTCCTCCTCGCCTTACCTCCCCTCCAGTCTTCTCCTCCTCGCCTCGCCTCGACTGCCTCGGCCCTCGCCTCACCTCGCCTCCGGCCGTTTCCTCCTCGCCTCACCTCGACTGCCTCGGCCCTCGCCTCCGGCCTTCTC
>JANVCQ010000008.1:16196305-16234756 GCA_025531925.1 Erythroxylum plowmanianum | reverse complement strand
TGTAAACAGTAAACTAGTAAAGTATACAGTACAGCTGTATAATATATCAATATGAACTATTTTGCAATTTTTAAAAAATTTAGGGACTATTTTATAAATTTAAAAAATATTCCGAAACGGTACCCGGTACCGACCGATACCGATACAGTTCCGTTCCAGAGCCCAATCCGGTACCTAGCCCGGTACGATATTCATAACATTGCCGAAAAGTTGAAATTTTTAAAGTTTTTATTTTTGAACTAGCCGAACTGGTTGAGTTTTTTAATCATTAAATTTATCACATTTATGTATTATAACTTATATTAAATGATATAAATAAATAATTAGTATCTAATAAATTTATTTTACTAAAATATTTTTGTTTCATATATTTTATTAATAATTAATAATATATTAATGAGTTTAAATTAGTGGTAAAATTATAAATTAAATATTTTTATCAAAGGTTTATTTTATTTTATAAAAATGAAGATGAATAAGATAATTAATATGTTATAATGATTTATAAATTTTGCAATACTAATTTTTTTATACATATAAAAATTATTTTTATAATTTTAAAATAAAAAAATTAATCGTCATTAATACTAAGCCTAGTAGAATGGTAAGAAATGAAAAATTAATGTATCAAATCGGCAATTATTTGTTTATCAATTAACAATATAAATTTTAAATTAATTTTAATGCATTTATTAAGAATATGAATTATAATAAGATATAAAAATTTATTATCTTACTTTTTAGTATTATTAGATAATAAATAATAATATGAATTACTAATAATTCACTATTATATAAATTAACAATATATTACTAAAAACATGATAAATAATATTTATTAATTATAAAATAAAATTAGTAAAAATTATATATATTAAATATTATATACTATTTAATATAAATAATAATTATAAATATGATAAAACAATAATAATTTCATTTACTATATTTTATCAAAAACTAATCAGATTATTATTAATTAATTATAAAAAATATATTTAAACATTAGTAATCTTATTTATTAATATTATTTGCTAGTAAAATAAAATATAATTAAAGACTCAATTTAATATCACCTTAAATAATAAATATATTATTAATTATTAATAAATATGATAAATATTACATTATTAATAATCAATAAAATAAATATGGGATATTTGTTTATACTTTTAAAATAAGTAATGAGATGTGAATATGATACACCAATAAAATAATAAATAATTTTTATTTATTAATATAAAAATTAAATAATACTAATTACAAATTTTATAAATATTAGTTTATTTTAGTATAAATGATGATATATAAATATATTAAATCAATAGCATTAATATATTAATATATTTTACACATTCCACCTGTATATGGACTGAAGACCATTGTATATGGACAACTATTAGCCCCTTAACATTGCAGGACCCCTTTTAGGTAGCCATTGGTGAGCCTTTGCCAATGTCTAGCATGGATTAGGCATGAGGAAGACATGCCAAAGGAGCCAAGGTAACTTAATCAAGTAAATATCATGCATGGTTTGAGTTGCGAGTAACTTTGATGATCGTGGAGAGTTGATTGACTTGGTGGCTAGGGAGAGTTGGACTTGCCTAAGATATCTTTGGTGGGACTAATGATGAAATGGTACTCAAATAATAAATCATGGACGAATGGACTAGACCATGGGTGTGCATTGATCTTACCATGAGCGAATTGGCTCGAGACTTAGCTAACCTTCACCTTTGGATGAAGATCATGGGTGGTGTGGAAAAGTTAGTGGGATGAATCATTAAGAAAGTGAGATGACGTGGCAAAAATGTGGTAAAGCACTTTGAGGTTCTGACGGATATAATAAGCAACTTAGATGCCCAAATTACTAGCCAATTTTAGAAGTCTCTCTTCAACATGATGAGTTGTGAATTGAAATTCTCAACTGCAAATCACTCACAAATGGATGGCCAAACGGAAAGGATCAATTACTTATTGGAGGAATACTTTATGTAAGTGTTAGTCAACGAAATTGGCTAAGTTTACTTGATACTGCACAGTTTTGTTATAAATTGAATAGATCCTCAACAATGAAGAAAAGTCCTTTTAAAGTTATTTTGGGACAATAACCATTCATTCCTCTTGACATAGCTCAACATATGTCGTGAGGAAAGTGTCCAACTAATTATTTTGAGAAGGAAAAACAAGAGTTGTTAGATGAGGCAAGAGATAGTCTTCGTAAATATTCCAAATGAATGAAGAAATATGTTGATCAAAAGAGAAGACTGCTTGATTTTGACATCAGGGGTAAGCTACTTCTCAAACTTACCCCCCAAATTTGAAAGAAGATTAGTGGCAAGCAGGTGTATCGAAGGTTGGTGCCAAAGTATAATGGGTCATTCGAGATCCCTTTAAAGGTGAAAAATGTAGCTTATCGCCTTAAGTTGCCCGATCGTTTAAAGGTATATCCTGCTTTTCATATAAGTTTCCTTAAACCATATTATGAGGATTCAATAGATCCTAAAAGGAGTCAAGTAAAGAGAGCTCCACAAGTGGTAAGGAAACAATATGATGAGCAAATTGAGAAGATTTTAGATAATTAGATATTGGGCCAATACAAAAAGAATCTAAGGATGGAGTTCTTGATTTAGTGGAAGAATAAACCACTATAGGAAGATACTTGGGAGAAAGACACAACCTTGTGGCAATTTGAAGACCAGGTATATGACTACCTTCAATTTGTTCCGACGAGGTTGATGAGTTCATCTAGTGGGGGGTGGTTTATTAACCCCTTAACATTACAAGGCCTTTTTTTCCAACCATTGGTGAGCCTTGGCCAATGTCTAGCATGGATTAGGTATGAGGAAGTCATGCCAAAGGAACCAAGGTAATTTAATCAAGTAAAGATCAAGCATGATTTGAGTTGTAACTAGTTTGACGACTGTGGGGGCGTTGATCAGCTTAATGGCTAGGGTGAGTTGGACTTGCCTAAAATGTATTTGGTAGGACTAAAGACGAAATGGTTCTTAAATGATGGATCATAGACAAACAGACTAGACCATGAGTGCGCATTGGTCGGATCACGTGCCAATCGACCCAAAACTTGACTAATCTTCACTTTTGGATGAAGACCATGGGTGATGTGACAAAGTTAGTGAGATGAATCTTAAGGAAGTGGGATGACGTAGCAAAGAACATAGATGAGGTGTCTTGTAAACCTTTTACATATGTTGCTTTGACTTATGAGTGAAATAGTGGTAAGTTATGTAAACCACCCACTAAAGTAAGGTCTAAAGTGGTTGGGAATGTCAACCATGAAGTTAGTAACTTAGTGGCAAGACCACTTTCTTGTATTCTTGTCCATCAACTCTCCTAAGGCTTACAAATAGCTCGTTTGAGCAATACTTAATTCATTATAGAGAGCATGGAGCTTTGTATTCTTTGTATCAATTGTGAGTAATATAAAAGTTGGCAATTTTGTTTTAAAGTTGTGTGCATCTTTCTCTTCATATTGTTGTCCATTATATTGTGTTGGCTTAATGAATTTTGTGGGTTTACTTTGCCTTTATGGGAAACAAACACCTTAAACACGAGTAATATGGTAAGGCTAAGTTGAATTGCGAGAGTTCAAATACTATACTTAGACTTTGGCACATTTTATGAGTATGAGTAAACTTGGAGTTCTTTGCGAAGTCTTTGTAACAACAACAATCTTGCATGCTTGGTGAGGAAGTCGAGACAAAAGCATGATGGGGGAAACTTGTGAGCAGTCTATGGTATGCACAATTGATATGCATTATTAATGATAGTGAAAAATGACTTTTTGCATATACAAAATTAAATAGAACTAAGTTTCAGTGTGAATTGAGGCAATTTAATTCAAACACATACAAGGATTAATTTCTAAGATGATTCAAAGTATTTGTTAACTATTATTTTATAATAAGAGGGCAAGTCTTTAAGTAATTGGTAAAGCTGCTCTTTTGTGATTAAGAAGTTACGAATTCAAGTTACAGAAACAGTCTCTTTATGTATATAATTGATAACCCTCTTCCAATTCTCTCAAAACCAGGAACCTCGTGCATTGAGACAACCTTTTAAATAATTTTATAATAACTAAACAAAAAAAAACACATGTGAAGATATGATAAGAAAGTGGGTTAAACACATGAAGCACTAAGTAATAATATAGAAAGTGGAGAGAAAAAAAAGTTTATGAAGATCATTTTCTGCATGATCTAAAGTTGTTTACGTGCTTTGTTGATTTTTAAGTTCTTACTAAGAGTTTTGAGTTGGTAGTTTTAGTTTTGAATTATATTATGTATTGTAAATTAGTTATTAAGGCTCAGTGTTTTGTTGTGAAGCTTCTCCTGTACTTTGTAAACTTTGTTAGTAGATTTCAGGGGAGTTTCAGATACCCATAAACTTCCCTCTCATTCACTCTCCACAAGACCACGTGGAACATTACATTCCACTAGCCAAGACAAGAACACCAACTTCCACTATAAAATATAAACTTCCTCAACTTTCAAGACACTTCCAATGGCTTCCCTTCACTTCTCCAGTGTTTTTTATTCGCCTGTACAGTACCTTACACAGATCAAGACTAATCCCAAATTCTCCTTTTCGCGCTCTTCCGTAGCTTTCCGTGTCCCCTCGATTTGGCCCTCATCATCAGCTGGTTTCTCTCATCAATCGCCTAGCTCTTCGGGGTTTCTCTCAAAGTCTCGTTCTTTTGGAGTGTTTGCGAGAGCTACCACCGGCAAAACTATATATGACTTCACTGTCAAGGTATGCTTTGTTTCTTCTGTGGGATTTATAGTTTTCATTTCATTGCTCATCCCCTATTATTCGTCTGTTTTGGTCCTAAATATGTTCATAGTTGAGAAACTCAATTTCATTCATCAGCAGACAACCACATACAACATTCGTCTCAAGTTTTTGAATCGTATGTATAATGTTTATGGGCGATTATTGGGTTTAAGCTCTTGTGTGGTATATCTGCTAGATCTCAAAATTGCACGAGATATAATGTTTGGAGCCATTAATTTATCAACTTCTGTAGGATATTGATGGGAAGGATACACCTCTTAACGAATTTAAGGGAAAAGTTCTCTTGATTGTGAACGTTGCTTCAAGATGGTATGTTCCCGTTACTAGAAATCTTCAATATTGTAACTTATATTTCCATCGAGATGTTCTTAACGAAATGTTTTGTTCTGTATCCAGTGGGTTGACGTCTTCAAATTATAGTGAATTGTCACAACTGTATGAGAAATACAAAACTCAAGGTAATCAAGGTTTAGTTGCTTTGATCTTCTCTTGTCAGCACTATCAATACACTGCATTGTACTTTTTGTGAAGGAAAGGTAAGTACCTTGTTTCCTTCCTTGGTTTGGTATGTTGTACTTTCAAATTAAAAGGAAAATCTTTGAGAAATGTTTATATATTTGAGAAATGTTTAAATATATACTTCATTTTGTATTATTGAAGTTGGACTAAGTTCAAGAATGAGTTAATATGTATCCAGTTCTTTGGATGTGTTTAGCGAGCAGTCTGATTCGAGTTGAACACCTGTAATGCCTATGATTAATCCAAAACTATTTAAATTGTAATATTTCTAAGTAATACATGCTTCTGTTCATTTAAATGCAATTGGCACATCAGGATGATTTCAAGATTGTAGGTTACATCCGTTTTTGAGGCTTGCAGAATCTGGCTCAGTTTGTTGAAGCAATTCACGTTGCTTGCTAACGAATTTACAAGTCTTAAAACATGGTGAATGAAATTTGTTGTGGGAATTGACAGTCTAAAATCCATTCCAGGTTTTGAAATTCTGGCATTCCCTTGCAATCAGTTTGGAGGACAAGAACCGGGATCAAATACCGAGATTAAAAACTTTGCCTGTACAAGGTTCAAAACTAATTTCCCTATATTTGACAAGGTATGTCTACTTAACCTTGTGGAGTTTTGGATGTGTAGGAGGAAACAATTTTTGAAACGTACTTGGTGATTTTACACAACAGGTTGATGTGAATGGACCAAGCACAGCTCCTGTATACCAGTTTCTGAAGTCAAGTGCGGGAGGATTCTTAGGTGATCTGATCAAGTGGAACTTTGAGAAGTTCTTGGTGGATAAGAATGGCAAGGTTGTGGAGAGATATCCACCAACAACCTCACCTTTCCAGATTGAGGTAAATATATAAGTTCAATCAAACCTAGCAATAATAATTTCTAAACTAATAATTCTGGCATTACTACAGTAATGTTCTTCAGCTGACACAGAAACGAATAGATAGAGATGGCATTGTGAATGATTTGTTTTGCTTTTCTACTGTTCTTGCAGAGGGACATCCAGAAGCTCCTTGCAACATGAATTTGATGTTGAGTTACATATGCGCTGTGCCAATGTTAGAACAGATTGACAACATTTGTAAATTTGTGCATCAGGCCTAACATATACACAAGCCACCACTTATGTTTTAGGGGTTTTGCTTACTTTGTTTTCAGCGTGGAAAGCGAGAACATGTTCCTCATTGAGAGTTGTGTTCAAAACAAAAATCTGTTTAGCTGTGTAAAACTGTACTTATTAACATAGCATAAACCAGAAAGTGGGCATGATTTAGAAACGATAAATGTATTAAATAGAAGAAAGTGGGTGTCCCTTTTAAAGCATTAAAGTTGGGTGTCCCTTTTAAAGCATTCAGACTGTTCACTTTTTTCACATGACTCTGACTCATCAGCTATTTATTTAATCTTACCTATTTCCCCTGATAGTATCTCAATTAAGTATTTTATATTTATAATTATGGAAAGATATTATTATTTTTACTTATTCCCATAGATGCTTCTAGTCATCTTACAATTACTGTGAACAATGTATTCTTGACATTGTCATTCTATTTAGACATATTTGCTTATAAATATCACAATCATTATATACAACACATACAAAAACAAATGCATGCACATAAATACATACATGATAACTAAGAATGAAATGACAATGCATTTCCTGAAATAAATATTATGCATAAAATGTCAATTATGCTAAAAAAAATAGTATACTAAACATCAAAATTACTCATCTCATGTATTATAGGATGTGATCGTCTTAATAATACTCAATGGTAAAACACTGTCAAAACATAATTTTCGACACTTACTCGTATACTCCACTGAGAAATACAACACTGCCAAATAAGATGGTTGTTGTTAACGAGCATTCGTTACACTCATCAATAATTCCTCCCCTGGAGGCAGCAATGTTATGTGAATTGTTCAAACAATTTGTTCTTGATGAGTAAAGTTATCACTAATCATAGCATAGATAGTTGACGCATGAGTCGCGATAAGTCCTGTATAGGTTGTATTGATAATCTTCCAACAGCCTCACCAGTCACCACGCTAATCATTCGTTGTTCAGATGGATATCCTCCATCACCCTTCCATTAAAGCATTGAAGATAGATCATCATCAAAAATGTTCAATTAAACTCATTACATGAACAAGATAATCATCAAATAATACAGTACTTGAAACTATACCCATGAAAAAACTAATTATGGGGCTCGGGCTGCAGCCCAAACCCGAACCGGGTCTAATTATATTTTAGATATAATTGATGGAAAAATTATATCTAAAATAATAATCCCATATGCCTAACAATATAATTAAGTTAGCTATATTACATAGAATAAAAAGGAAAGTTGCTTTTGAATATTTATGTTGCAGATAAATTATCTCATGTATTCTTATTTGTCTTATTTATTATTTTGTTTTCTAAACTCGCATCTCATACTTAAAGATTTTTTTTAACTCTTCATGTCACATTTATTTTTAGATCTACCGGAAATAATCTCTTTATTTTATATAGATAAGGTGGTGTATTATAAGACTTTTTCAGACTCCGCATTAAACTAGGTATGATATGATGATAAATTATCTCATTTCACTCTTGAACATTTGTGTTTCAAATGATTTGTTTCACTCCAATCAGCAATTGCCCAATCTAGAAGACAATTAGTTCGCTTATGCGAATTATCTCACTCTTTTGAGACTTTAAGGGCATAATTATCTCATCTAGTTAGTCTAGTCAAACAACTCTTGCGTTCTAATTGCGTTGCATCATTCTTTGACATCACATTCCTATTTCATGTGAGTTGTCTCGCACTACTAGGACATTTTTTCTCACTTCAAGAATGCAATTTTTACACTTGACTAATTGCATCACTTGTGGACATTTGTATTCCATTACCTCACCTAGTTAGACTCTAGCAACATTGCTCTTTCAGCACTTATATTCTAGATGAGTTGTCTTACTCCATTAACATAATTTTCTCATTTTGAAGGTACAATTATCTAATTTAAGTAGACCAATTACGTCATTCAATATCAAACAACGAAAGGAAAATTTGAACGTGTATGCAAAATGTTTGACTTACAAAAAGCAATCGATGAGGGTTGCTACATGAGCTAGACATCGACATTATTGAAGCCATTGCAGAAAATACTGCATGGAGATGTAAACTTGGTTCATCTTTGCTTAAGCTTGGGGCTACAATGTTCATTCAGTTTGCCTGCTTCTGCGGGTTCTTAACTTAAACAGCCTTGCACATAGTCAAGACTCATTCTATCATATGTACATAATCGCCTTTAAGTTTTAGTATGTACAAAGACTAAGTTGATCCTCTTCGCTGCAAAACTTCAGGACAAAGGCTGTTTTCAGTTTTCAGTTCTAACAACTCTTCCTTGCAAAATCTGCCTGTACACCAAATCCATATCTCATCTCAAAATTGATGGTAACTTATACGTGAAACATCAAAGGAAAATCACGCTTTAAAATCATGAGCACTGTTGAGGACGAAGTTTTCTTAGTAGCCACTTCTTCCGCAATGAGGCATCCAAAGCCAAAAATGTCTTCGCCTTTTTCTCATCTTCCAAAAGATCACAAGCATCCAGTAAAAGATCATCATCTATGTCTGGTAGAGCTTGCAGTGCCCCAATTGTGCTTTCTAACACCACTCCATTCCCATTTACAAAAGTTGTAACTGCTTCTGGGATTCCAGGAACAGATCTTTGCATCTCCAGACCTATTTTCTGCAACTTACTATGGCATTTAGTGGCTGATGGTGCCATTGTAGGCCGCTTTCTATGTTGATCAGATACTATACCATCCTCAACTGAAATATTTACATCTCTAGGTAATCTATCCGCCTCCACTTCCAAGACAATGTTATTATTTCCGTTTCTTTTAATTTGGCACAAACTGGAATAACTACCCATGACTTTATTTCTATATGCAACGGCATCTGGATGTTCCTGCAATATTTTAGATACAGGACCAAGGGAAATATACCGATGAGTTATTTCTACTTGCAGTAACTCCTAATGCAGAAAGGGTAGGAGTCATTTCCCTCGGTAGATAATAATGCAACATAAAGAAAATTGTGAAAGGATAGGAGAAATTATATCCAATAAAATAAGCAATTTACCTCAATAAAAGCATCCCATACAGCATCATCAGCCCTTACAATCTGTTGAGTTGCATCCCATTCAAATCCATGGTAACTTAGTAGAGTACTAATGTCATCACATTCTTTCATCAAGATCGTGTAGCGTTTTTCTAAACAGTGTTTGTCACATTTAATTCCAAATTTTTCATTTAATGATTGAACCATGTGCACCCATGCTTGCTCACTGATTGTTTCTTCAACAATACCTCCTTTGTGCACCTGTTCTAACATAAGATCAATAAAATAGCGGTCCATTGCAGGTAGCCAATCTAGATCTGAAGGGTTTTCTGGCCAAGCACTTCCAAACAATACAATTGAAGACTCCCCTGCATCTGCGGAGTGAATAAATGAAATGTATACATAGATGTGTCAGGAAAGGTCCAAGATCAGGTATAATTAGTTTGTTTTAAAGGAGATAGGTAGCAGTTTGCAAAAAAGATGCTATAATATAATTGTGTTCCTTTTATAGTTCAAAGGAGTTTGACAGTGCATCTTCTAACGTCCAATATACAAAGTATTAATTTGTTCGCCGTTCCCTTTTAAACTTCTGCACTTAACAGAAATCTAAAATACCCAATGAGATATCTATGCCTGCAGTTTTTCCAGACCGACTACCAACCTAAGCGGTAAAAAGCTTCAAAGCATATGTGCATCAAAGGGAATCCACAATATACTTCAGCAACATGTGCTTCCAAACATACTCTCAATTTCAAATCAACAAAAGTATTGGGAGATGTTTACCAGATCGCAAAACTGGTATTTCACCACACAGGCCTACACCCTGTGCCAGGCGGCTGTATCTTCCATCACAAATTTCTTGTCCAAATATGACGCACAATTTCTGGTAGCTTGGTACAGTTTTAACTCTGTATGATCGAGCATCAGGGTGTGCCTGCAGCCATAATATAAGCAAAAGTGTATAAAGGTGTTTCAACAATAATGAAGGAGAGCAATCACCTTAGTATAAGAGTCCCAAACATGATCGTCAGCCACTATCATCTCACGTGTCTCATTCCATGAAAACCCACTATTTCCAAGAAGATTATTGATGTCATTGTACAGCCTCCTCATGTGTTTATATCGGTTTTTAAGAACATCTTTGTCATGGTTAGAATGAAATTTGAAATTGAAAGAGGCAACCATGTCACTCCAAGCCTGGCTAATGAATGTCTGCCCCACTTTATTTCCTCGATGCACCTGGTCTAGCAACAAGTCAATAAGGTAATGATCCATCGGTGGCGTCCAATACGTTCTAGTACGATCACCAACAGTAACAATTTGGTTTCCTTTGGCTTCTCCTGCAGCCAGAGAATTATAACTGTAAAAGTTATTCTTTTCATTCATCAGATCATTGGGATGGTACTGAAGATTGATAATAAGATCTAATATAATTCATAGCACTACTCATTTCTGTTTCCTAAACATATTTTGTTCATGGTAAGCATTGATGGACATATAGAGACATGATGGATTAAAGAATACCTTAACTTCTCACGTTTTCAAAGCAAACTATATACTTGCAGCCCCCCTTTCAGGTTTCTACACCTAAAGCAACTACATCTCCTCTGGAATACTCATGAGATTCTAGACATTCTAAAAGGTATAATAGGAATTCAGATATCTCAAAGCATTTGAAGCAACGACGGGAAAGTAAGGTGATTCAACTTGAATAAATAAGTTGTAGCTTACCATCCTTCATTCTTGAAATGTCAGCTTCAAGGTCTTTGCCATGATCTAAATCACTCTGAACACCGTTGTTAGTTGCGTTTCCAAAAATAAGGCCCAAATCTTTGAAGCTTGACAATGTCTTCATTCTATATGCTCGTGCATGCGGATGTTTCTACACACCAAGTAATTTACTACTGCTTGAATAGAAATAAAGAGAGGGAACAAAATAAAAATGACCCAACTTTTACAAACCAATTACCTTGATGTAAGCATCCCATACATTATCATCTGCCACAGCCATTTTCTGTGTTTCATCCCATGAAAACCCATCTTGATTTATAATGACTTTCAGGTCGCTATAATACTTTGAGAGTTTATTGTATCGATGTCTCAAAACTCGTTTGCTATGTTGAGGACCAAATTTTGCATTGAAAAGAGCAAGCATATCAGTCCAGGCTTGCTTGTTGAATGTATTATCTATCATATTGCCTCTCCTTACTTGGTCCAGCATAAGCTCAATAAAATGCTGGTCCATAGCAGCATTCCACTCAGTCCTCGGACGATCACTGCTCAACTGGGTAATGCTTCCCATTTCGTCACCTACAAATTAAAGAATAAAACGTGATTAAGATTTGATCCGTGACTGTTGAAGGTCAACTTGATACGTCATTTATTAAAAATATGCATTTTATTAAAGACAAGAAGCCAATTACATACCCATGTTTAATCCTTGAACATCATCATCAAAGTCCAAATCATGGCTTGATCGGCTATATCTTCCATCTGCAGTGTTATAACCATATATGACACACAAATCATTAAAATTAAGCACAGTTTTGGACTTGTAGGGTCGTGCATCAGGGTGAACCTGCAAGAATCTTAAGTTATTGTCAAGTGATGCAGTCAAAAACTTGTATAGGGTATGACTGAACATAGAAAGTTAAAATACCTTCAAGTAAGCACTCCAAGCATCATCGTCTGCAACAATCACTTGTCTAGTTTGATCCCAAGAAAATCCACTCTGAGCAAGAATGTTCTTGACATCATGGAATTGCTTCCATAAATTAGTATAACGACCTTTGAGGACATCTTTGTCGTACTGAGAGCCAAATTTAGCATTGAACACTGTGAGCATGTGTGTCCAGGCCTGCTTGTTGAAGGTATGCCCGACCCTGCTTCCCCTGTGCATCTGCTCTAACATAAGATCAATGAAGAAACGCTCCATGGTTGGTGTCCAATAGGTTCTGGAACGATCATTGGTAGTTGGGATTTGGGTACCCATTATTCTTGTAGTTGAATTCAGTTAAAAAGAGACAATCTTGAAAGTGAATAAATAAATAAATGAGAAGAGAAAGAGAACACAGAGAGAAGAGAGAAGGAAGAAGAGATTTTGGCGCCTTAAAAAGAAAGAGAGAGAGAGAGAGTGGGTGGTCCAGTGAAGAACTTAACCCTAATCCCGAATAAGACCCCAATCCCAATCAATCACACCCTATTCACTTTCTGTTTGGTTACACCCTATCTTTTTTTTTATATATTTTTCTTTTTTTTTCTATAGTCTAATGATATAAAAATAATTTCGAGAGCCCACAAACCATCTTTGGGCTAATAGCCCAATCGCATCCTTTGAATTTCTAAAATATTTTATATTTTTTTAGAAAATCAAATTAAAAAATCAAGGTGTGATATATTGAATAGCATTCAATAAAATTTTAATATAATAATAAAATATAAACTAAAAAGATAAATAGCATAATTTAAATCTAATATAAAATAGGATAAATTATATTTTAAATTTGCAACTTTAATTTTATAATAGTAATCAAAATTATAAAGTATATCAATTAAACTGCCTTTCTGTGCACAAATCTTTCTGATATATTTTAATCATCTTATGAATATTGTATCAATACTTGTATCAAATTTGATTTTGTCACGGTACTAAACTAATACCGGTCAATATCGGATGTCATTTTGAGTAATACATAAACATGACATCTTAAAATAATATATACAATATTAAAAAGAAAAGAAATTATACAAAGTCTTAAATTTAAAAGATCAACTAAAAATTAAAATTAAAACTTATGACATATGACATATGATTATGTCATACAAATATTGTACCAAGATCAAATTATGAACATCATTTTTATTAGTTTTTTAAAAACATTTATAAAATTTTAGTGACTACCTAATCTAGTCCAATAATAAGGCTAAAATATATTTAACCTCCTATGTGTTCTATCCCTTGGTACGATATGCTCCCTTTCATTTTAAAAATGGACTTATTATTTTCTTGGATCACGAATCAAAGGAGTTTAGAATTAAAAAAAAACATTTTTACTCCTGTATAATGTGATATTACCACAACTATATATGTTGCATTTTTGGACATAAATACCCTTTTAATCTTTTATGGATTAAAATACATTAAACTACTAATTCTTTTTACTTTATTTTATTATCCCTCTATTTTAAAAATAAAAATTATTTTAAGCATGGATTACATTTTTACATTTAATAAATAAAAAAGGAAAGCATTATAAAAATATTGTTATCTTCACAATTGTACTTCGTGACCATAATTTATGAAAAAATTAAAGAAAGATAATTTATTTATGAAACAAAATTTAAAAAAAGAAATAATTGGCAGTAATAAAATAAAATATCACCACTTTTTATGTTTAAGTACAAATACAAAATATAAAAACCGATGGTTAACGGATAGGAATGGTAAATGTGGCCCGGTCCTATTGACTGAGTCACGGGTTGGGCTATGAGTCGAGATAGCTTGGCCCCGTCGGGTCACGGTCCAAGTCGAGTTGAAATAGTCTTTTAATTTTTAAAAACATAAAATGGGGTCGGGTCAGCTCGACTTACCTATGGTCCATAAGAATGGGGGCTGGGTCATAAGCCAATTGCCCATGGTTGGGTAGCGCCATAGGCCAAGCAATCTCAGGCCTGTCAAGCCACAGACCAATCAGCTTGTGGGTCTAGTTGAGCTAGGAGTAGCTCGAGCTCAACTCGACCCATTGTCATTCCTAGCAAGGGAATGAGTTAGAAAACTGAAAAAGAGCTTCAAGAAGATAATTTATAATTTTATCGAGCAAAAGGGAAACATAAAAATGGTGATATGTTATTTAATTATTGTTTTTTAAATTTTGTATCAATAATAAATTTTTTTTTAAATTTTTCATAAATTAACGATAATGAAGTACAATTGTGAAGACAATAGTATTTTTATTAATTTTATTTATTATCGGTCAAAATGTAATCCATACTTAAAATATTTTTTATTTTGAAATATATGTCATAATAAAATAAAGAAAAAAATATAAGGGTTTAATGTAACTTAGTCAACAAAAAATTAAAAAGGTATTTCATCCAAAAAATACATCATGTATAGTTGTGGTGATGTCAGGGGTAAAAGAATATTTTTGAATTCTAAGTTTCTTTGACTGGGGGACAAATGGAGTAATAAGTCTATTTTTAAAATAGAGGGGGCATAATATACTAAGATATAAACCACAAGGAGTTAAATGTACTTTAGCCTAATTTAAATAGTGGTATTCAATGAGTGCATTAATTCCTTTTCCCTTAGTATCTTGGTTAATTAATGACTAATTTATGAGTAGTTTTCATATCAAACAATTATGTGGTTTGAGTTGAACTCACATTGTCCCTAATTTTATCAAATTAATTTTTATTTTAATTTATTTATGCCAACTAATAATTTTTTATTTTTAAGTATTTTTCAGACCATCCAATCTAGTCCATTTATTATAAAATTAGTATTTAATGATTGCATAGCTATTTTTCTTTTAGTTGCTTTCTCGTAATTAATTACTAATGGATTTCGAGCTAGTTTTTAAACCAAATCACTATACAAATTAGGCTGCACTTAGTTCAATCATTTAGGGGGTGCATGGTTAGTTAGTATGAAAAGAAATGAATGAATAAAGAATAAAAAAGATAGTTGGTAATATATTATGATTGGAATAACAATATTTTTATATCCTCTTTTGAGGCAATACTCCATATCTCCCAATATAGTGAGGAATTGATCTATTTTCATTTCTTACTATAATCATTATAATTCTTATCACCAATCCTCCAAGTAAAATAAGCACAATCTTAGTCTACTATAATTCTCTAAACAGTGGTATTTACTCATTGCATGAGTCTTTTTGTTTTTGTTTCATTTCACTTGATTAATTATTAACCAATTTTTAAGAAGTCTCTATATATTACCACTTTGTGCTTGGAGTTAAATTGAACCCAGCCTTTAGTCCAATTGATTCCTTTTATTTTAATTGATTTCTCTTAATTAATTATTGATTAATTTTTAACAAATCTTGGACAAAATTATTATGCTATAAGGAGTGAACTCAATCTAACCATCCAGTCTAGTCTAGTTTTTTGGATATTAGTATTCAGTAACTACATTGATTTTTTTTCATTTAGTTGCTTTTTCTTGGTTAATTACTACCTAAACTTTTGGCTAGTTTATGTACCAAAGCACTTTGAAATTCATGTTGTACTTAGTTTGACCACGTAATCTTGTCTAATTCTCTCAATAGAAGTATTATGTGGTAGCGGAAAATCTTTTTATTTTGGTTTCTTATCTCAGTTGACTATTGATTGATTTCTAAGTAATTTCCAATCCAAACAAATGTGTGTCAACATGATTGTATCAAAGTTATGAATACCGTACCAGACTCGATACCAGATTGAGTTCTAAAACGGAACTATACCGATACTGATCAGTACCGGGTACCGTTTCAGATAATTCTTTAAATTTATGAAATAATTCCTAAAATTTTTAAAATTTGCAAAATAGTCCATTGATATATTATACAGTTGTATTGTATACTTTATTAGTTTACTGTTTACATCAACCATGCTTTCAAAAATTTTAATAATAAATAACAATGACAATTAATATGAAATAACAATAATTTTTAAATATTTGACATATAAAAAATAACCACAATTAATATAAATAATGACAATCATCATCATACAATTATAAAATTAAGAATAATACAAAGTATTTAAAATATTATAATAATACAATTTCATCATTTTAATAAATAATATTATATCAAAAGATTCAAAACATTCAATAAAAAGAATAATAAATATCCTTAAACAATTTACAAAAAGAGTTGATGACGAAGAAACAATCAAGTAGAAATTAAACCTGAAACAAAAACATTACAGTTACATTACATATATAGAATTTAACATAAACATCAAATACAAGTAAAATTAAAAGAAGAGGAAAAACAAAAACTTAGAAATCAATCGTCAATGGGAGGATACCCGTTAGAACTGCACTGAATCCAATGATCATTTAGTACAAAATCGTTATCATTGAGAGTAGTTTCATTATTATTATCATTTAAATTTAATGCACCAAATGACATGTCAATGCTTCCTCATCTGATATTATCTTCCAAATCCAAATCATTCACATCAACCAAATTGGGTTCTTCAAAAATCCAATCCGCCAAAACATCAATATTATCAATGACAATTAGATCAGTTGAACTATTTGTGCTATTAAGACTCCTAGTAAATAATTAAATTTAATTATTAGAAATTTATAAGAAATTATATCAAAATTAGTAATGATAATAATGAAAATAACATACCTTTCTCGAAGCTTTAAATTGTAACGAACAAAAACCAAGTCATTCAACCTCTTACGCTTCAATCTATTCATTTTCTTTCATTGGATAAATACAAATGTGTTCCAGTTTTGTTCACACCCAGTTGCACTCACACATTGACTTAAAATCTGAATCGTAATTCTTTTCAATTCTGGACCATTATTTCTGAATTGATCCCACCAAGAAATTGTAAGTTACAAGATAACAAAAGTAATGTTGTAAACAAAATAAAGTGAGAATTAATTTTCAACAAATAAAAATTGAATAGCAATCAACATTCCAAAATCCCCATAAGACAACTTGTAAAGCTCCATTTGTGAGCTTAAAAGATCTTGCATTGCGTCATGAGAAACAATTGTTGTAATTGTGAAAAGCATTCCTCTATTAACTTTAGCTTGCTTTGTAAGATCCAGTCTAAAATACACACTAAGATTCAAAAATGACCTAGCTATAAACAATGGAGAAGAAAGTTGTCTTTCCTTCTCTTATTAATGATTGAGAGATATGGTATGTATAAAGAAAGCCTATTTTTTATATTGGCCTTGATTGCTTCCGTTGCTCTCTCCATAGCATCAAAAATATATCCCATTATTGGCTTTTCTTCACTATCAGCCAACCGAAGCACTCTAAGCAAAGGCTCACAAACTCGGATAATAAATTGACATTGCGACCAAAATTCTCTATCTTTTAATATAATACTACAAACTTTCACTCTAGTATTAGACCTAGCATGTTGAGATGCAACCCACTTATCACTTGTAAATATTTATCTTAATTCCTTCTTTATTGAAACAAAAGAATGAAGTGATAAGAAATTTGTTGCAAATCCTGTCACAGTAGGGCGATACAAATTCTTACCATTGGTAAATTCACTTCTCATCAAATTCAAAACCCATGCACGATTATAAATAAATTTTATCACCTTTTTAGCCTTCTGCATAGTCTCATCAATAATAAGAAAATATCTAGGATCTCTTATATTCTCCAGTATTAAGTCAATGCAATGTGCAACACAAGGAGTTCAAAAAATAAATTATAGATATTCTGCAACCCTTTCCCTGCCGCTTTATAAGTGGAATCATTATTAACAATAAACTAAATAATGTTATCCAACTCTACTTCATTCACAATTTCATCAAATATCCCAAACAAAGTCTCAGCATTTCTAATAAGACCAGATGCATCAATATATTTAAAAAACACAGAGCTATTTGAAGAATAAACCAAAAAATTTATAATAGGCTCTTATCTCTTATTTGTCCAACCATCACTCATAATTGAACATCCATAAGTACCCTAACTCACTCTTCTTTTAGCCAAATAATTTCTAATTTCAGAAACAACATAACTCAAAAGTTTACCTCTTAAGTAATCAATTGATAGCCCTTTGTATCTTGGACCATAAGAGGTTATTGCAGTTATCATACGTTAATAATAATAAGACTGAGAAGCATTGAATGACAAACCTGTATCATACCACCATCTAGCTACTGCCATATCGACATTGTGAGTCGCATATCTTGATTGCATTGCACTACCAATTGAAGATTAGGCTCCAAGAGTTGTTCGTAGTGCAAAGAAACTAGTCACCTGTCTTATTCTCTTCCTTACATTAGATTCTTCATGATCCTGAGATGGAATACTACCAATACCACTTCCACTACC
Organism: Erythroxylum plowmanianum; assembly: GCA_025531925.1. Lineage (NCBI taxonomy): Eukaryota > Viridiplantae > Streptophyta > Magnoliopsida > Malpighiales > Erythroxylaceae > Erythroxylum > Erythroxylum plowmanianum. Next base: position 16,216,251 of record JANVCQ010000008.1, on the reverse strand, counting down.
ACTTCCATCTTCAACATTTCTATAATCACCACGGAAACCAGAAAATGAACTTTCACTACCAATTTCAAAATTCAATCTTTCCCTTCTATCTTTCTCAAATTGATGTTCATTAAACAATGTTTTCATCTGTCACTTCACATCATGACTTACTTTTTTACACACTTCTACATGACCTTTAACTCTAGCTAAATGCCTTTTCATTTGGGTAATTCCTTCACCTTTCAAATGATTGTTATAAAATAAGAAAATTGTATGATTCTTTTGATTGAGAACTGTACCAGTGTGAGCCCAAGCTGGATCATTGTATCTTCCTGAAGTAGGTTGATCGGGACTATTTGAATTTCCTTCCATTTATCTGTACACAAAAATAAATAACACATATTTTAGTACAAAATGACAATATGTATATCCATCTTATATAATATAACTTATTCTGTATAAGTCAAAAGCTAACAATTCAAAATATTCAACATATATAATAAGTAATACAAAACATACTCCAACAATTTGCAATTTCAACAATTACAAAACAATCATAATGTCATTTCCACTTCCTTCCATTTCCAACAATTTCCAATTCTAATAATCACAAAACATTCATTATTGTTTTTCCATTCCTAATAATTTTCAATTCCAACAATCACAAAACATTCAATATTGTTTTTCCATTCCTAACACTTTTCAATTCCAACAATCACAAAACATTCAATATTGTTTTTCCATTCCTAACAATTTGCAACAATTTTCAATTCCAACAATCACAAAAACATTCATAATTTTATTTCTATTCCAACAATAACCAATAATTTCCAATCACAAAATAATCATAATTTTATTTTCATTTACAACAATTTTCAATTCTAAGTTTCTAACAATCATAATTTTATTTTCATTTCTTTCCATTTACAACAATTTCTAATTCTAACAATCACAAAACATTCATAATTTCATTTCCATTCCAACAATAACCAACAATTTCTAATTCTAATAATCACAAAATGATCATAATTTCATTCCCATTTACAACAATTTCCAATTCTAAGTTTCTAAGAATCACAAAATAATCATAATTTTATTTCTATTTCCTTCCATTTACAACAATTTCCAATTCTAACAATCACAAAACAATCATAATTTCATTTACATTTTCTTCCATTTTTAACAATTTCTAATTCCAACAATCACAAAACAATCATAATTCCATTTCCATTTATAACAATTCCAAATTACAACAATCACAAAGTAATCATAATTCCATTTCCATTTCTTTCCATTTACAACTATTTCTAATTCCAACAATCACAAAACAATCATAATTTCATTTTCATTTCTATTTTCTTCAATTTCTAATTTCAACAATCACAAAACAATCATAATTTCATTTTCATTTCCAATTCCAATAATCACAAAACAATCATAATTCTCTTTCCATTTCCTTCCATTTACAACAATTTTGAATTCCAACAATCACAAAATAATCATAATTCCATTTCCATTTCCATTCATAATTCAAATTGAATTTCCAACATTTTCAAACAATTTCCAATTCCATTTCCAACAATTTCAATTCAAGTTTGAAAAATGAGGATTAAGTTGAAAGGTATGATATGATTTACATAATTGGCAAATAATGCATGACATATCTTATACAATTGTTCATACACATATATTCATAACACAATCATCAAGTTCAAAGATTTATTCATAACATGAGATCAAGTTGAAGGATATAAATTTTTTGGAAATTTTTTCCTTATTTAAACCTTTGATCTTCTTTTCATTTTTAACAAACCATAATATTATATACACCATTTCATATTTCGTTCTTAAATATATATGTTGCTTTTACAATTTTTAATTGATATTAATAAATGTAAGTATAAATAATTGGAATCTACAAGTCTACAACATATTCACAATTTGATAACAAAAAGTTCTTTTCGGATACATTCATTACATCAGTTCTTTATACTCAAACAATTTTTTTCCTAAATGAGTAAATTCAATACCAAATATTAAAAATAAATTACTATTTCACAAATATTAACAATGTATCAATTAATGATTTAAGTTTTACAAATTTACAAAATTTGATTATCAATTTTATAATTTCACATTTAATTATCAATTTTACATTTGATTATTAATTTCCCATTTGATTATTAATTTTACATTTAGGTTTAAATGTTAATGATCAACTTTCAATTTTAACAATCAGCTGTGCATAATACATAATTAATTAATTACATACTAACCCTATTTTACAATTCTATTTTCAATTTCAATTCTAATTTTCATATTAGAAATTCATAACAAAATAATAAAACCCCACGGTATTCAATCCAATAATTTCAACTTCAACAATTCCATTCCAAAATCAAATTTAAACCAATTTACTTCACATACTCACAAATCCACCGTAAGCAATTTCATTCCAAAACAATTCCAAAACAAAACAATCATTAATCCATTCCAAAACCATGACAACAACTTCAACCTCCACCCACCGATAGCCAAGCCAACTCCCAAATTCATCAACATAATTACATAAATCCAAATCCAATCTAATTCACAACATAAAAAATTGTAATTTACGTTTACAGTTTACTAACAATTTTTGGAAACACCAAACAACAGAGAAGAGAATAGATCAACAGAAACATAATCAATAGACTCCAAATTTTTTTTGAAACCGTCAGGTCTTCACTCTTCGGGCTGTGACTTCGGGTTTTTAGGTTGTCCACCTTCACAGATACATCAGGGGGCCGGTGACTCGGTGGTGCGGTGACGACATGTTGTGGATCTTATGGTGTTGCGGTGGTGCAGTGGATCTTTCGAGGACGCCAAATGCAAACCCAAATCTCGACTCCAAGGACGATGAGATGAGGAGGAGAGTGATACAAGCACTAAAAAGGGTTGGAGGAGACAGCCGGAGAATAGAGCAAGTGGCGGCGGTGATGAGACGACCAAGATGGCCGCGAGAGAGAGGTGAGAGCGAGAGAGACTGCGAGTTTGTGAGAGAGAGAGGGTGAGATTTGAGAGAGTCGAGGGTTGGGGGGTGGGTTAAGTTTTAGGTTAAAAATTTTTCAAATCTGCAAAAAAGTCCTCAGACTTTTTAAATTTCTCGAATCCGACTGATATTTTCTGATATGTTGGGTACCGGCTGGTACCCAACGAAAAACTCCAGTACTGGTAAGTATTTTTGACTGGTACCAAGGTTAGGTTCTACCGTACCGTTATCCAGCCAGTATCGGCCGGTACGGTACGAATCTCAAAACCTTGGATTGTACACTAAGATCCAATTGATTCTTTTTTCTTTTGATTCATTTCTCTTAATTAATTACAAGTTAATTTATGATCATTTTTGGACTAAAATTGCATTGTAGTTTGAATTAAACTTAGTTTAATCATCTAGTTTAGTCCAATTCTCTAAACATTGCTATTTAGTGACTATATGTATTTAATTTTTTTGATTACATTATCTAAGTTAAGTACTAGCCAATTTGCCTTATTTCTATACCAATTCACTATGTAATTTGGTTCAAACTCAGTTTGATAACCTAGTCTAGTCTAATTCTTAACATGATATTGCATCAATTCCTTTTCATTTGGTTATTATTTCTTAGTTAATCACTAGTTGTCTCAAACTATTGTATAGTTTGGGTTGAGCTTAGTTCGACCACATGGTATGGTCTAATTCTCTAAATATTGATATTTACTAGATACATTAATTCATTTTCTCTTTGTTTCTTTTCACAAATTTCTAAGTATTTTCTAGAACATAACATTGTGTAATTCATGTTGAACTTAACCTAACTTCCTAATATGATCCAATTAATTGTGTTTCTTTCTATTTTCGATTAACTATTAGCCAATTTTTAACTAGTTTCGGCCCAAATTAATGTGCAGTTTGTGTTGAACTCAATCTGATTGTCTAGTCTAGCCCATTTCTCTGAACATTGGTATTTAATGACCATATTAATTATATTTATGTTACTTGCTTTTTTGTTAATTACTAGTTAGCTTGACCACCTTAGTTAGTTTGATTCTCTAGACAATGGTACTTAATGGTTGCATTAATTCCTTTTCTTTTATTTTCTTTGTCTCGATTAATTAACCTTTTAGTTTATGAGTAGTTTATAGACTAGACCACAATATGGTTTGAATTGAACTAAACTCAACTGCTTAATTTGGTATAATTGATTTTTTTGATAGATTTCTCTTAATTAATTTATGTTTGATTTCAGACTATTCTTAGACCAAATTATTTTTTAATTTAAGGTGAACTTAGTTTGACTAGATACCAAGGTTTTGAAACCTGGACCGGACATTGAACCGGAGGCCTTGCTGATCACTGGTTCGATCGGTTCAACCACCGATCGAATCGATGTGACATCATAATTATGCAATAATTATATATATTATTAGTAATATTAAAAAATAGAAAAATATACCAAATAATATAAAAAATATTTTAAAAATAAAAAATTTATTGAACCAGTGGTCGAACCGACCGGTCAATTGACCAGTTTTTACCGGTTCTCACTGGTTCAATTAAGGATCAGTTTTTATGGGTTACCCGGACCGGATAGCCGATCGGTCACCGGTCGAACCGATCGATCCGGTCCGGGTTTTAAAACAATGCTAGATACTATAGTTCAATTGTTTGAATATTATTATTGAGTAATTAAATTTATTCCTTTTCTTTTAGTCTCTCTCACTAAGTGATTTCTAAATAGTTTCTGCACCAAATGATGATAGATTTCAGGTTAAACTCAACTTGATCACTTAGTTTAGTTTAATTGTTAAAACAATGGTATTTATTGCATTAATTCCTTTTCTCTTTACGTCTTTCTCTCAATTAATTATTGACCAATTTTTGTGTAATTTCTATTATAACTCTTAGTAATTTATTTAAATGTCAGTTTAATCTAGTTGACTTATACTAGGTTAAACACTAGTTGATATCTAACTAGTTCTGAGACCAAATTATTCTTCAATTTTTTGTTAAACTCAATCTAACCATCCAACCTTGTCTAGTTATCTAAATATTGGTATCTAATGATGACTTTGATTCTTTTTTCTTTTGATTGCTTTTTCTTGGTTACTAGCTAATATATATTTTACTAATTTTCGAACATGCCAATATGTTATTTAAGTTGAATTCAATTTAACACCTAGTTCAGTTTGATTGTTTGCATTATGGTAATTTGGGTTGATCTCAACCCAATAGCCCAATATGACCCAATTGGTTATTTCACTTTTGGTTGATTTCTCTCGATTAATTACTTATTGATTTCTTACTAGTTTTTGAACCACAATTCAGTCCAACCAAACAATTTAGTCTAGTTCTCTAAACATTAATATTTAATGTCTAAATTTATTTATTTTCTTTTGGTTACTTTTTCTTTGTTAATTACTAGCCAATTTATGACTAGTTCCAAATCAAACCACTATCCAGTTGACGTTTCATTGAGTATGATCACCTACTTTCACCTGATTCTCTAAGCATTGGTATTCATTAGTTGTATTAATTCCTTTTGGTTACATTAATTCCTTTCTCTTAGTTTCTTTTTGTTAGTTTATTATTGGTAAATTTCTAAGTCGTTCCTAAACCAAACCATTTTGTAATTTGGGTTCAACTCAACCAGATTACCAAATTTGGTCAAATTGATTATTATTATTTTGATTGATTTCTTTTGATTAATTACGTATTGATTTCTCACTAGTTTTCATAACAAACTAGTTTATGTTGAACTTAGTCCAACTATTCTATCTAGATCATTTCTCTTAACTTTGTTATTTATTGAATGTATTAGTTCTTCTTAATTACCTTTTCTTTGTTAATTACTAGTCAATTTGTGACTAGTTTTCGAACCAAACTAGTGTGCAATTATGGTTAAACTCAAGTTGAGCATTTAGTTTAGTTTGATTATCTAAAAAATGGTATTCAATGGTTAACTTCATTTTTTCTTAACTTCTTTCTTTTGATTAATATTGAACATTTTCTAAGAACTTTCAAGACCATACCACTTTGTATTTTGGGTTGAGTTGAACCTAGCCTCTATTCCAACTAATTCTTTTTCTTTAGGTTAATTATTCACCAATTTTTAACTAGCTTACAAACCAAATTACTATACAATTTAGATTAAAGTCGATTTGACCATCTATTTCAGTAAATTTCGTTAAACATTAATATTCAATGACTCCATTTATTCTTTTACTTTTGCTTTTTTTGGTTGTTCTATGCAATTTATGGCTATTTTCTCGACCAAACTACTATGCAGTTTAGGTTAAACTTAATTTGACCACCTAGTCTAGTTCGATTCTCTGAATAGTGGTATTCATTAGTTTCTTTCTTTTAGTTAACTATTACTAAATTACAGTAGTTTTTAAATCATAATATTGTTTGGTCAGGGTTGAACTCAACCCACCTGCCAAATTTTGTCTTCATTTTTATCTTTTGATTGATTTGTGTTGATTATTTATTGATTGAATTGTAACTAGTTTTTGAACCAAATTATTTTATAGTATGTCAATCTAATCTTCCAATTGTGGCTAAGTTGTATGAGAATTGGTACTTTGTGAGTATATTAATTCCTTTTCTTTTAGTTGCTTTTTCTTGGTTAATTTCTAGCTAATTTTTTAATTGTGTTTGGACCAAACTATTGAGTAGTTTAGGCTTAACTCAATTCTCAGTTACAAAAGTAATTATTTTCTCTTGGTTTCTTTCTCTCAATTAATTATTGACCAATTTCTGGGTAATTTCTAGATTAGGAGACTATGTGATTCAAGTTGAACTTGGTTTGAACACCCTATTTGGTCTAATTAATTATTTTTATTTTGATTTATTTATTTCAATTAATTATTGATAAATTTATAACTAGTTTTCAAACTATATTATTTTGCAGTTTAGGTTCATCTCAGTTCAATCATCAAGTTTGGTTTAGTTCTCTAAAATATTAGTATTTAATGTTTGCAATTATTCTTTTCTATTTTGGTTACTTTTTCTTGATTAATTACTCATCAATTTCTAACTTCTTAGTAGACCAAACCATTGTGAAGTTTGGGGTTAACTCAATTCCACCTCCTAGCTTGGTTTGATTATATGAATAATATTATTCAATGTTTACATTAATTTCTTTTGTCTTGGTTTCTTTCTCTATATCAATTATTGACCAATTTCTGAATAGTATCTAGACTATACCACTATATGGTTTAATTTGACCACAACTCAACTAAGTAATTTGGTTTAATTGATTCTTTTTATTTTGGTTAATTTCTCTCAGTTAATTATCGATTGATTTCTAACTAAATTTTGACCAAATTATTGTAAAATTTGTGTTGAACTCAGTTTGAGCATTTAGTGTAGCCTAATTCTTTGGAAATTTCTGTAACTCAAATCTATGGCCTCGTGGTTACAAATGAATAACCTTACCAATTATTTCAAGGTTCTCCTCATAGTTTGATTATCTAAATAGTGGTATTTAGTGCTTGCATTACTTAATTTCTCTTAGTTTCTCTCTCTTAGTTAATTATTGACCAATTTCTGAATAATTTATAGAACCGATAATTCAAGTTAAACTCCGCTAAATTTGATATAATTAATTATTTTTCTTTTGATTGATTCTCTTAATTAATTATTAGTTGATTTCTTACTAGTTTCCAAATTAAATTGTTGTGTGTTTTTTGTTTGAGTTAATCCAACCATCCCATTATTTGAATACTTTATTTTAGTGAGTGCATTGATTCTTTTTCTTTTGATTAATTATTAAATATGATCACACAATCTAATCTATTTCTCTTAATATTGGCATTTAGAAACCAGGGACAAAAGAAAAACCTTTTACATTCCATTATAACGAAGATACTATACTTAGGATTTCTCAAACTATTTATTAAAAGATGTGGTTGGACTTTTACTATTATTAAAATGTGGTTCAATCCGTTGGAAGTTCTACAATAATTTTAAGTCTCCCCTGCACTGAGCTACAAGGGGTGATCATACTTATCTATTCTTTGTGATAACTATTTCTATTTTTTAACAGATGGAAAGGTGAAAAGATATGATTTTAGTATCCAAACTATGGCCAATGAATTTATGAATCCTCCAAGTAAAAGAAGAATTACATCTCCTTTTGTCAAAAAGAATACAACAAAACAGTTTCCTTTGGAGCCAACTTTTTATTGGTTGAACAATAAACTGTTGGATCTCCAGGAGGACAGGGGAAGGGGACATCATTTCCTTTCTGTAAACTCGTTCTAGCTCATAAAGCTTCTTTCCTTGGAACCCCACCAACTTGTCAAATTTCAGTCTCAACTAGTTAAGACATGGAATTCCGCACATGCAAAAATGTTGAGCAGATGGTCTTGTCAGAGCTTACATCTCATCCATCTTGCTTACCAGAGAAACCAATTCAATGTTTTCAATTGCTTGAGTTTCAGTTCCTTCTTTTGACCCCGAGATTTCAGTTGGTAGTAAAGTAGCATTTTGATCAGCATTTGGAACCAGACATAGCAGACAAAGTGGAGTGAGTCTCAGTAAGTTACGGATCAAGATGGTCAGCCAGAGGTTATTAAAATTTACTCGGGTAACATGAAGTAAATGAAGAAGGAGGCCTCCAAGCCATGAAGATGAAAAATGTCCAAGGTTCTCAATTGACATGAGCAAAGCGAAGAAAGTGCCTTCAATGCCAGGGGGACAAAGCTTGGAACAGAGTACAAGAAGAGGCATCCACTTGAGCCGTCCAATTACATGAGAGAAACTTGCATCAAACACAGCGAAGAAATAGTCTGGTATTCCAAGTCTCAAGTTCAGTCGCAACACCATCACCAAATCCAGCATCCCTGTTAAACCAAATAGAAATTGAGTCCAAAAAAGCAGGTCTCTGAAGGGATGATTTTTCAGAACATTCTGATACAGTAATGCCCCCAAGAATGATCCAGCTGCAGAAAACGAGGAAATGAAGCCAATGGCCTCCTGCACAAACCATCCGTACACAATATTATTAACACAAATTGTATTATTATGGTCAATGCTCTGCGCTAACAAGCTTCATGAACAAAAGAGTATCAATCCCAAGAACATAGAGAGTATCCGGTCATTCTAGACTAAAAACGGTTGCTTCAAACTTCTGCAGTTTAATACATTCCTTGTGAATCTGAAGAAAATAACGGATAGAATGATAGCTAAGATAGAATCATATACCTGGGAAAAGGACGGACCCTCCTTTGAATCCGTATACCAGTAGAACAACCCTTCATGGATATTCAAACTTACAGTGATAGATAAGTAAATATATAAACATGGTCTCCAAACCTCTGGAAATTTCAATGTTTTCCACATAGCCTTTCCAGCATCAAAAATATTCTGGTGTACCTGAGCAAAAGATGGATTGATTTTGAGTCTCAAAGTGGAAATATCAAATTCAAGAAGAAAAGAAAGAATACCTCTCTACAAACAGAATTCTGGGTGTTGGATTCGCCAAGCATCATTCCTACCAGAGATACAAGTCCAGCTGGGATTGCCAGTAAGCCTAAGACCCCCTAAAACAGAAGAAGAATTAAGCCTGCAACACATAAGAATAAACTTCTGCCTACAATGGAAAGATTGAGATAACATGATAATAGTGGCAAGCTAACAAGCGCTCAACCTTAGGACCTAGTAGGTGAACAAAAACACCACTCAGAGAGTATCCCAGTAATGCTCCAATTGAGGAACTGAAACTACACAAACTTTGCAGGTCAGCCGCCAGTGAAGGATGGGTATTACTGTTCTCTGCTACACAGGCATCTATAGTCACGTCTGCAATGGCTACATACATACTTTGAGTCGTCAATAAAACCACTGCAAATAGAAGTTGGACCTTGTCATGCAAAGCCAATACGAGTGTTGAGACTACTCCCACAAGTCCTGAAATAGACAAGATATTCTGCCAATCACTCTCAGGGACAGATATTCTGCCAAGCATTCTCTAGACGAGATATAGTTTTGAAAGCAAAAAGATTCACTACATTGAATATGGAAAGTATTCTCTTCAAATCCAAAAGTGGAAACAGTAACAGTTAGGGACAAAGGACCACACAAATGTTACACATTTGCACATTTAAGTCCTTTCCTTGCTCATTATCCCGGAGACACAAGCAATGGCCGAGCTTAAATACTTTTGTGATGGTGAGCTCAAAGACGAGAAAAATGGCTGATCATCATCAGAAGAGAATAGAGATTATGATTTATGATAAGGCAGAGACAAACTTGAAAGAGAGATTAATGTCCTCAAACTTAAGCACCAAATAATACTGTTACTCCAGCAGATTGATACATTTTCTCCATAAATTAATAAAAGCAATGCCATGGACAGCCCTGAATTGAGATCTGGACTTCTTGAGACATTATACATAAGAGGTATGGATTTCATTCTTACAACCCGTACAAATGTATGACATGTAAGTAAATTCGAAACTTCTCCCTTTTCATTTCCAACAATCTCAAAGAAACAGCAAGCGACTATAACCATCGTACTCGGATTCGATATTCATCGCTCTCTTTCTCCACTGCCATATAACCACCAAAACCTATATTTTCTTTTTGGGCTGGAAACCCCTCCTGCATTTTCCCAGAAGCTTAAGATGCCAATTGGTTTTGATAGAAAGCTTAATGATCACTATGTCATCCACTGTCCGCGCAAAGCTATTTTTTGATTCACATCATTTCTAAACTTCAAGACTAGCTTATCCAAAATAAGCACCAAATGTAAGCAATCCAGAAACGTCCTCAACAACTTTCACTACTTGCAAGTCAACTCTCAACTCTCAAATACAACGCATACAATTGACTCATTTTGGGGTCTAAAACTCCCACTGGTAATCAAACGAAAACTAAGGCCTGATCCAACTATCAATCTGGCACAAAAGCAATATGTAGATGGAGTTAAGCTTTATCTGAAACCCCGAGAGGAACCCATATTTTCAGCTTTGAAGAGCACAAGCGAACATGAAAAGATCATATAGCAATTGCAAACGAAAAAAGAACAAACGACAAGAATTGAACAGGATCTTCTGGGGAATATAGAAGACAGATCTTGACATAAATTGACGTGATAAATAATGGGGAAGAAATAAAACTGGGAACAGCAAATTATGTGCATAAGATTACCACTTAAAACGAAATAAGGCCGCCTACGATACCCCAGAATGGGAAAAACATCTGTGAGGAGACCCCACAAAGGTTTAACAAGCCAAGGAATAAATATGATCCCTTGATAAATCTGGGACTCCGATGGCTGAACCTTCTGAACATCTTTCATGTAATACTCCGTCCCAACGCGAAATAAAGCTCCACCCATCCCCTGACTTATTCCATACACAACCACTACTGCAAAAACATAGCTCCAATGTGTCTCAGTGGCAAGCATGTTCAGCCAATGGAATGGAGCCAATATACAGTCATAGAATCGTCCTCTTTCGGATTTATGGCCTTCCTCAGCCTCTTCATTAGACGGCCGCAGGCTCTCAGTCTCCGACATGACTCTCGCTTTCAATCCTAATACATTAGCTGGAAAGACATGGTCTTTGCTGTAGAAAATTTGACCTCCAACACAAGTTTGTTTGCCAACCAAAAGTGGTAGGACGAAGAAGTTTTAAAGAATAAGTTCTCCGCCCAACGTTGTCATGGCACCTTTTCTTAAATGGCTGAATCCGTTCAACTGCAGACGCCGGCAGGTAAACGTAAGACTTGTTAACAGGAAATTGAAAATGTGTGGATAGCTTGGAGTCGCCTTCTCAAAAGTTGGACCTCGTGGCTAAAACAAACAAAATAGGAAATTGAAAACAAAACAAGCCTCGAGAACTGCAAGTAGTTCAATGGTGCTTTACTGGTGATGGTATTAACTGACTCTCCACTACCATAATTATCTTTGAATGTCAAAAACGAATCTGTTAAGGTCAGGTGGGTAGGGTGCTTAAGTCAGCTAATCCAGCTATACAGTCGAGAATTAACTTGTAATAGATATTTAAAATCTTGTTTCTAAATATATAAAATGTTCCATTACATCCAAGTTGACATGTTATAATCACACGTTCCAAGATCCTATTGGTTCCAAAGTTTGAAAACCTTAAGTTTTGTCCTGTCCGAAAGCTGATTAAGGAGAGCGAAGAAGTTGACTAGTCTTCGTCCAAGTTTATTAATTGACGTAAAAGAGAGGGAGAAGAGTAATGATAATGCCACCGGCAAGTCAATAAGAACAACAGTATATAGCTTGGTCGGAAGTAGAGCTTACTCTTCACGTTTATTTTACTTTGTTGAATTCTATTGTTACAAGTCCTTTGTAGTTATATTATTTTGAATTTCAATTGAATTCTACTCCTTCCAAAATATTGTTCTAATATAAAATTGATAATTGCATTATAGAGTTGAGAATTGATTTGGTTTGAGAAAATTAATCAGTGCTGTCCCCATGCCTACTTTTATTTATTTTTAGATTGTTTTGTATATAATTTTAAATTTTAGTAGTTTATCCTTTTCAAAGTTATTTTTCTTGTTAACATCCATTTATGACAACTTTTGACATTTAATATTTTTGTTGACCTTGCATGACACATAAGAGATAGGTGAATTATGTCTTCATAATTACTATGACTATGTTATTATAATATCCAAGTATAATTTACCATAAACACACATAATTTTATTAATAAACACATAACAATAAAGAGAGGAAAAAAATAGACAAAATCAATTTATAGTGATTTAACCAATATCCTTAACAAAAGTATGATATGCTCTTGGATTACTTAGTAAAGATTAATTTCTATAATCATATGTGAAAACCCTAGACCATTTAACCTTAGGAATTTTGTATTGGTTACCATTTCCCCTCCACGGGAATTCCTTAAGCTTCCTATTGATTGCTTTTAACACTTTGAGATAGTGCAAGGTGCTTGAGCCAGTTGGTTGCTAGATTGCTTAACGTGGAGATCACTAGTTAAAGCCTTCCTCCATAAGATAGGAACTTACTGTATCAATGATTGATCCTTTTGTTGACATCATTTATAAATGGCATATAATCCATCGTATTTATTTTCTTTTGTGATATGGGAACACCTAGATATTTGATAGAAAGAGCAACATGTTTGAACACAGTTCCTTTACCTTAATTGTTGACATTAGAGGATAGGTAAAAGGAGCTTTTAGTTTGATTCATTCTCAACCCAGAGACTATGAGGAACTTCTCTAAAGACTTCAATAATAAATTGATTAAAGATGCTTTTTAACTTTACAAAACGTAATATGTCATCAACATAAGAAAGCTGATAGTTTTTTGTACCCCTGCATTTATGGTGGTACAACTGGAAATTTGGATTCTTTAACTTGTCCATTGAAATTATTGCAGAGATACCCTCCGCGCCAAGTACAAAAAGGGTCCCCTTGCCTTAGATCTCTACCCTTATTGAATTGCAAAGTAGATTCTTCATTGACTAAAGTAGCATAGGAAGGGGTTGAGATACACTCCATGATCCAAGTCCTAAACCTATTTAGAAATCTTGCTTCTTGTAGAATTTTGCTTAGGAACTTCCTGCTTATGGAATCATATTCTTTAGCAAGATCTATCTTTAATATGCAACTTTGTAGTATTGGTTTTGAATTGTAAGACAATTCCTGACACAGCAAAATATGTTCGTCGTCATCATTATCATCACACCCTGTCTAAAGTTCCGCAGTGAAGCGTTGTCTAGGAAAGTCTGATAGTACGCAGCCTTACTCCTACATAGGAGAGAGGTTGTTTCTGGTAAATCCACATGTAGATGTCACAAGCAAATAGTGATGAAGGTTAACAAAAGAAATAAGTAAAAACTGACACACAAAATATTTAAGTAAATAAATTACAATACAAGACAATAAGGACATACCTGATGGTTGACCAGATCTACTAGTACCTTACACCTTGTAAAGACTGGCTCCTTTTGTTGATAGTCGCACTAGGAGTCTTCACTGAGCGATCCTGAGAATATGACAATCCTATGGTTTTAGGCATCCACTGCAAGAATCTTTCCCTAACTACACCTGACTTGAGGGCTTGACCAAAAACTCACCACTCGCAAAGGTATAAAGGACATTGGGTTGTACTTCCTATACGATAAGTATGAGGCGTAAGGACTTTAAAGGGCGTCGCTTACTGTTATCCTATCACGCCAGATTTTTCTAATTCTAACAACTGCCTCAGTGAGGGCCAACTCTGACATATCTTTCTTGATCACTTCCCTCCAGGTCTTCTAAGGCCTTCCTTTCCTCCTCTTGTAGCTACTAAGGTTTATTATCTCACAACGTCGTACTGGAGCATCAGAGGGCATCCTGCGCACATGCCCAAACCACCTAAGCCTTTTCTTTCTCAACTTGTCGACAATACTAGTCACCTGTAATCTGTCTCTCACGACTTGATTTCGTACCCTATCTCTTATGGTAATGTCACACATCCACTTAAGCACACGTATTTATGCTACCAACAATTGTGACGTATGTCTACATTAAGTAGGCCAACACTCTGCCCTATATAACACGGCTGGCCGAATCACCATTTTATAGAACTTCTCTTTAAGTTTTACAGGGACTTTTTTATCGCGTAAAACACCTGATGCACTCCGTCATTTAGTCTACCCAGATCTAATACGATGTAATATATTATCATCGATATCACCATCTCTCTGAATGATGGATCTGAGGTATTTAAAACTCGATTTCTGTGGTATGATATCAGTGCCAATCGCTACCGTTGCCTCTTATACCATCTGGATACCCGAAAAGTTGCATTCTAAATACTCTGTCTTGGATCTGCTCATTCTAAAACCTTTCGATTCTAACGCTCCTCTCCAACGTTCTAACTTAGTATTGACTCCTTTCTTGGTCTCATCCACTAGGACAATATCATCAACAAATAACATACACCAAGATACCTCTCCTTGAATATGTTTGGTAAGTTTATCTAATACTAATGTGAATAAAAAAGGACTTAAAGTCGAGCCTTGGTGTAGTCCAACACCAATATAGAACACTTCTGTGTCGCCTCCTATTGTCCTTACGCTATTCAATGCTCCTTTATACATATTCCTAATCACTCTGATATACATCTTAGGAATGCCCTTTGCCTCCAAACACCATCATATGAGTTCTCTAGGAACCCTATCATTTGCCTTATCTAAATCTACAAAAACAATATGCAAATCTCGTTTTCATTCCCTGTAGCATTCCATTAGTCTTCTAAGTAGATGTATTTCTTCTATTGTGGACCTATCATGTATAAATCTGAATTGGTTGGCCGATATAGAAGCAGCTCTTCAGATTCTCTTTTCAATTACCTTCTCCCACAGCTTCATGATATGACTTAGTAATTTGATACCTCGATAGTTTTGGCATTGTTGAATGTCTCCTTTGGCCTTGTACAAGGGGATTAATCTACTTAATCTCCATTCATTCAGAATCTTAGCTGACTCGAGGATCACATTAAAGAGTTGAACTAACCACTCAATACTGACAGCTCCTATTTGCTTCCATACTTCTATAGGGATGTCATTCGGTCCTACAGCCCTTCCGCTCCCCATTCCCCTCAAAACTTTTGTAATTTCTCCCCTTGTAATCATCCCCTACGAGTACCCGTTTAGAAATAGTCCCGACATGAGAGATTTTCCGAACTCTATGTTGACCAATATGCCTTCGTTATAAAGGCCATAAAAGTATCTCTTCCATCTTCGTTGATAGCTTGGGCATCTGTGAGTACCTGTCCTACTTCGTCACATATATAGTAGACTTGGTTGAAATCTGACATCTCACATGCCCTATCTCCCGCTATTCTAAAAATTCTTTGTGTTCTTTTGACCGTATCCAAATCTCTGTATATATTCTTGTAAGCGTCTCCTTTAGCCACTGAGATAGTCTTCTTTGCCTTCTGTTTTACCAGTTTATACCTTACTCTATTAATTATCTGCTTCTTCTCTGTTACACTTGCCAACAGATCTTTAAAAGCTCTCTTTTTCGCCTTTACCATCCCTTGGACCTCATCTGACCACCACCAGGATTCCTAGGAGTTTAGTGGTGGTCTCTCTCACTACGGGGACTACTCTCTGTCACATCCGATTCGCATCCTCGCTCACGTCCTATAGTGCATTATTCCTAACTTGGGTCCTAAACTGTTCCACCATGTCCCCTTTGAGTCTCTCCCATCTGATTTTGCTGCATGGCTTGGTAAATAATTGTGCTCTTCATCTCTTAATTTCTAGATCCAAAATTAACAATTTATGCTGAGTTGATAGGCATGCGGCCGGAAGTACTTTGCAATCCTTGCACCATGATCTGGCACTTATTCTGGCAAGGAGCTAATCAATTTGCGTCTTGGTTGTGCTACTTTGAAACGTCATCAAGTGCGCTTCGTTTTCATAAAGAAGGAATTTACTATTACTAACTCATATGCTATGGCTATGTCTAATAAATCCACTCCACTATCATTTCTAGTGCCGTATCTGAAGCTCCCGTGAGTACCTGTATAACCGTCTGAATCCACCCCTATATGCCCATTAAAATCCCCCCTAAGATGATTTGCTCAGTATCAGAGATTTGTAAAAACAATCACTCTAGCGTCTCCCAAAATGTACATTTTGATTGTTCTTCTGCGCTAGCTTCAAGTGCATACACACATACTACATTGTGAACCACACTACTTAAAACAATTTTTGTCACCATTATCCTATCATTGACCTTTATGGTCCCCACTACTCTGTTCATAAGTTCCTTGTTTACTAAAATACCTACTCTGCTTCCGTGTACTTCCCGAGTACCATAATTTGAACCCCCTATCTCCTTTGCTTTAGCTCCTACCCACTTACTCTCCTGAATGTATGCTATCTGTATCCTATACTTATCTAAAATCTCTACCAATTCTAAAGACTTTTCCATGAGGGTCCTCACATTCCAAGAGCCTATCCTTATTACATAATCTCTGTTTTTATTCCTATAAGTTGCGTGTACCGACCCTTTTGTACTGATTCCATTTGCGTGATCTGAAGGCATCTCTCATAGGCCATGTCTTTTATGTTTCCCGCACGTACTATTATAAGAAATCCTTAAAAGCTGAAACTAATATACCCCACCGTAAAAGGAAGTAAAAATAATATATAATAATAATGATAAATAATAATAATGATGATGATGATGATGATAAAACTAAAGCTAATAAGAAACTCAATAAAAGGATAATAATAGTAAAATAATAACAACAACAATAACAACAACAACAACATCAACAACAACAACAACAACAACAACAACAACAACAACAACAACAACAACAACAACAACAACAACAACAACAACAACAATAATAATAATAATAATAATACTAATAATACTAATAATAGTAATAATATTGATAATAATGAAGATAAAGTTAATAATAATAAGAAAGCTCAATAAATAAATAAAAATAATAATATTAATAATAATAGCAATAAAGATAAAAATAATAGTAATAAATAAAATAATAATGATAATACTAATACTAAACTATTGATAATAGTAATAATATTAATAATAAAGAAGTGGATGACAGAAACTTCAGCAGTGACATATTCGTAGTTGGGAAGGGAACGCAGTAAAACAATTAAAAGAATCAATGCCAATGGATGTGTCATGGACCAATTGGACGCAGTAATATAATCAAACCATGCTTGTCAAAGCTTTGGCGCCCAGTGAGCCTCAACTGTTGAGGCATGTAAGTGAAGGTAAAGGAAGGGCCGAGGTGTGATTCTAATGTAAAAGGCTTTTGCAAAAAGTTAGATGAGTCAAGTTGGAAGTAAATCTAAGGGAATTGTCTTGTATTAATAGACCCGTTAGGTTCTAAAGTGGACTACCAATGGTTCTCAAAAGAAAAGATTGACTGCCTCTCTCGCACCATAGCAGATTTGTCAGTCAGCTCAAGGAAGGTAGCAGAGGGGATGTGTGATGTGTCAGACTTTACACGTCAGTGAAAATACGTTTGTCAATATCGAAGCAATGCTGCCGAGCCTCACTGTCCTCGAACAACCGTCTTGTTTGATCTAACATGAGCTATATACAGATCCTAGAAGAAGATCCCAAGCTGGCTCGTTCCATAGCAAAGTTGAACGTTACCCACTATCCTCTGTTGATTAAAAGAGAAACCCAACCCCCGTTGACAGAGGATGAGCGTAAATCATCATGGCAAACGATAAAATAGAGAACTCATTTGGTCATGACCTCAAACTTCAACTAAGCTGGATACCCATGAGCTTCTCCACCTCAGAAGACTTGAAAGTACCAGTACATAACAATACTCCAAACTAAAAAATAAAGATCGCACTAAAAAACTAGAATTGTCACCTATTACCACCACAAACATACGGGAGACACTCAAGGAGATGGCTAAAATAACAGCTTACTAACAAGAATATGCCTATTGACACTCGATAGCAAACTCGCACAAAAAATTAAAGAGGCACAAAATAAAAATGTACACCTGGAAACTGGGTGTTAGAGGCTGAGGCGGTTTCCTCGTGCTATGCATATATTACCGAAACAATAAAAATAGCTGTTACCTTCACTGAAGCTGGCAGTGGCGTGAAGGGGAGACGCATTTGACCATGACGGTGGAGGAACAGCCACCTGCAGAAAGAGCTTTGGGAATATCTACAATCATGATAAAGTTGAGTTGACTCGCCTCTCCAAAACCCTCTTCGACAACCAAGCCATCTCCAACAAAACCTGTCCTACACCAACACCTGAACCCGGACTTCCCATTTCCAAGATTCACGTCCTTGCAATCCCCGTTTCTGTGTGAGTTGTATTAATTAACTTATCAAGGCAATTCATCATCATTCTTGCTAGGATTTTCTATATTACCTTGTATACCACATTGCAGCATAAGATTGGTCTGAATTCCATCAATCTACTTGCATTCAATTAGACTCATATAAGTCTTGTTCCATTCTTTCAAAATTTTTACAGTCCCCTGTGATCTCCCATGTGTGTTGGAAGAATCTACCATTGAACCCATCAAGCCCTAGAGCTTTATCAGAGTGTATGGAGAACAAAGCCTCTTTAATCTCCTCCTTTATGAATTCTTTATCGAGCTCCTACTGATCTTGCTTTATGATAGCTCTTATATTCCTTAGCACCTCTTGTGGAAATTCCACTACTTCATGTTCTATTCCATGGTGCTCTTTAAAGTAGTCATGGGTCATCCTCTTCAGAACCTCCTGGTTTGAAACTGGTACTCCTCCATCATCAATTAAGTATTTGATGTTTTTGTTCCTCCTTGCTTGTATGGAATTGAAATAGTAGTTAATGTGTCTTTCACTCTCTTTGAGCTAGCACATTCTTGATTTCTACCTTAATTGTGAGTTTAGGGCCTCGAAAACCTCATTGTAATTCCCTAGTAACTCCACTTCCTCCGTTTTTATCCTACCATCTCCTAGTTTAGCCATGGCTTCCCTTTGAGGTTATAATATAGTTCTTTTAGTGTATTTTCTTCCTGAGGAACATAGGATCGTTGTTAGTTTTTTGTGATTTCCCTCAAATTGCATTTTATTGCTTTCAGTTTTTGTAATCATGCAAAGTTTTTGGATCTATGGGTTTTAGTTTCCATACTCTTTTGGACTACTGATACGACACCTCTAACATATGAGGATCACATGGGCCAAGATTTAGTCAATCAGTAGTTTGATCCCATTACGTACATCTAGTAATTATCCCATTATTTTAGCTATTATGTTATTTTACCGATTAGGAGTCTTATCTTTTATTACGATTAAAAGTCTATCTTTTATTACGATTAGGAGTCTATCTTTTATTAGTCTATCTTTTATTATGATTAGGAGTCTAGCATTATAAATATCTGATAGTTAGAACAAGTGAGCAGTTTTTGAGAAAATTAATTCCTTTGTTT
>JANVCQ010000008.1:16176797-16196205 GCA_025531925.1 Erythroxylum plowmanianum | reverse complement strand
ATCCAGATTAGGAACAATTGACACTCTGGCAGCAAAAATAGCTACACTGGAAGCTAATCAAAAAGCCACCAGTATCCGATCTTCTTCTGTTCACAGACAAGGAAAGGAATATGTGAACCCCACTCGGGACCACGATCAACGCAATCCTCATCCACGTTATCAACGTCGAACCAACGGGCAAGATAATGAAGAAGATGAAGAAGAATCTCAGTCATGGCGATGACAACGTCCTTACACCAAGATCGAGTTTCCAAAATATGACGGAGGAGACCCGAGGAGCTAGATTCTAAAAGCGAAAAAATACTTCCGTTATTATCAAGCGTCGGACGAACACAAGGTCGACATAGCCGCGATGTATTTGGAGGGCGATGCTTTAGATTTGTTCTCCTGGCTCAACAACGATCAAACCATGATCTATTGGGAGGAACTCGTTCAGGTCTTCCAAGAGAACTACGATCCCGCTGAATTTCAAAACCCTGATGAATACCTCTGCAACATCAAACAAACTGGTACAGTCCAAGAGTAAAGGCAGGAATTTGCACGGAGATCAACCTGGGTTGTGGATTGGTCAGATCATTGTCTATTAGGGGTATTCCTAAACGGTCTTAAACATGATTTGAAAGCTGACGTTCGCATCCACAAGCCACGCACCATCTACAGAGCTATGAGTTTGGCACTAGAGTTTGAACAAAAGTCCAACCTTAAAAGTGGGCCAAAAGCAAATCAATGGGTCAACTCTAATATGCTCAATACCTCACAGACCCAAACTTCCAATTTGTCACTTGTAGGTCCATTCACTAGCAACCCAACAGCACAACATTCCACATCTGCTTCTGCTTCTGCTTCTTCTCGACCAGCGACGCTGCGCACTTGGGATCAGGAGAGACAACTGCGTATTTTGAAGGGGCTGTGTTTTCGTTGCAACGAAGAGTTCTCTCCCGGTTATCACTGCAAGGCCGCGACCGTCAATCTCATGGAGATGGCCGATGAAGACGGCAACGACGCACCAGCAGAGACTTTGACTGAAAACGACGGAACAGGGAAATTTGCTGAGATTTCTCTCTTTCCGCCTTGAAGACAAGGCTAATTTTTAGGAGGGATGCATTGATACGACACCTCCAACATATGAGGATCACATGGGCCAAGATTTAGTCAATCAGTAGTTTGATCCCATTACGTACATCTATTAGTTATCCCATTATTTTAGCTATTATGTTATTTTACCGATTAGGAGTCTTATCTTTTATTACGATTAGAAGTTCATTTTTTGTTACGATTAGGAGTCTATCTTTTATTATGATTAGGAGTCTAGCATTATAAATATCTGATAGCTAGAACAAGTGAGCAGCTTTTGAGAAAATTAATTCCTTTGTTTTGGAGTTTAGTCCTCTCCATACAGACTAACTTAGGAATTTAAGATTCTTGCTCTCAAATTTATCAATAAAGTTCTATTATTCAGTTACTTCTATTGTCTTTCTTTTCTGGTTTCTATCAACTACCTTCATGAAATCTGGGTGTTTTAGCAGGGAGTTGTAAAACCTGAAAGCGGTTTTCCTCTTTTCTCTTATAGTTTCACAACCTGTAAAGATAGGGTTATGATTTGGTGTAATCTGCTCTCCAAATGTTATTGAGCTCATTGGAAATTGTTGAAGCCATTGTGGATTGACCAGGCATCTATCTAAATTTTCCATCTGGAACCAATCTTTAGTTTTGCTTGTTGGTCCAAGTAAAAGTGTTCCTAAATCCTTTAAGGTTTGTTAGTCCAGTATTCCTGAAGAGGTCTCATAATTCTCTACACTTCTATCCTGATCACCTACTACCCCTTATTGTCTCTTCATAGTTCAAGAAGGAATTGAAATCTCCCGTTCTTATTGTCTCTTCATAGTTCAAGAAGCAATTGAAATCTCCCGTTAAGGACCAGGAGCCTCTCACATTACTATGCATTATGTTAATTTCCTCCCATAGGTATTGTCTTTGGAAACCATGGTTTGAGGCAAAAATCACACACATCTCGATAGGTTTTTTGGTGCTGATCTCAATCAAATTACAGTGAATAACTTAGTCTGTTCAAGATCAATTAATTAGTTCGAGTATAGATGAGGTAAAGGCTATTATCCTTCCCTGGTGATGTTTCTCATGATTTGTCAAATTCTCCAACTTCTATCAAGAAACCGGAGACTCTTTTCTACCAGATGGATTACTAAAATCTGGCTTTTTTACTGATAAGAAGATCTTTAAAGCAAGCTGAGCATCAGTTTTATCATTCATCAATATATCTTTTCCGAAAGCATGCTCAAAAAACTTACTTTCATAATTTCGTCAATTTGTATGAACATGCCAAGTTACTATTATTATATGGGGAGAACTTCTGAGAATGTTATTACAGTGTATCCTGATGTTTGACAATCCTCACTTCTTCTGTGTTCCTTTTCATTCTTGTCAAGTACAATTTATGGTAAATTATAATAAAATCCAGAACTTTGCCTAAAAATGCAAGTGACCGAATGACAGACGCAAGGGATGGTAACAACATGGTAACAGTGGAATCCAATTTTATTGTTCACAATGACTGAATTGATACAGTCAAATAGAATGCTACCAGACCTTGTAAGAGAATCAGTACAACCCGATATTGAGATGTCTTATGAAATCCATTATCACTTGGTTTTTTCCGTCTAAAAAAGTGGGAATGAAAAAACCGTTGCCTTGCTCATAAGTGACAACTTTGCAGAAAATTGAACTATGTACTTCCAAATGGTTGGTCTCCATCAATATGCAATTTAGTAGCCAGAAACGGATCATGGCTCAACCTTGATTGCAACAAAAGAATGTAAGAATATCCCCTCCTCCTTACCAATTGTCATGTTCCTGCATGTACACTCACATTGAGATTTCAGCTGTCTTTTCCATTTTACTGGGTTCACAGCTGACTTATTGGAAAGTTCATTTTATATTTTGCCAACTCCTATCTAGCTCCAGCAGCATTCATAATCAACAACCAGCCATTTGGAGAAATGGATCCCTCCTTGTGGACTTCTGATGGATCTGGAAACTTCATTTTATATTTGCCAAATCCAATCTAGCACCACAACCAGCTACTAAAATAAATCTTCCCTTCTTATGGACATTTGTATGCAGCTAAAATCATAACTCTCCTTGTAGTAAAAAGTTTACCGTGCATAGAATAACATATAGCATTCTGATGCTCTCACAATTTCTTCATCTACTTCTGTGATCCAAGCGTCATCACATTTGTACCATTGGTTCCTTAAGCGCAGATATGTGACATAATGACCAGATTCCAGTCTACCAGAATGAGTGATCACGGCAAAAATCTCATACTCTGCAGTATCTTTTTCATCACTATCAAAAGAAAACATTCTATTTCCAATCCTGCTGCTGATAATGGATGATGACAAATACGGGGTCATGTCTAAAGTGAAAGGAAATGGCAAGTGCCAATCAATTTTCCTGGACGATTTTCTCACTGCGGAGTGCTCAAACCGTTTGATATGTAGTGACAACACCAATGGAAGTCGCCTTACAGACATTTGCTTCAAAGAGGCCCGCTTTTCTTTACAATTCTCACAGTAAAGTTTCTCATCTGACCCCAACTTCTCTGGCATTGTAAAGAGATCCAAACAACCCAACAGAGTAGATCTTCTTGTGCTTTCCTTTGATGTGATAGACATGTTGGCAAAGTTGACTGACGTTGTGTTTAGGTCGAGTGAAATGTCAAGGAAAGGGTCATAAGTACTGGAAGTAAAGCCGCATGTCATGCAGATGAGATCTGATCTCAACATACCGGAGAAAACCCTATGACCAATACATTGACAATCTTCATTATCTGCAGAAAAGAAGAGATGTGAAAGTTGAGCAAAGCTACCAACCAATCAATAAATGCCTTTCTTCCTTCAAGTCCAGAGTTCTCTGCATTTGAAAAGTCATTGTTCATATCATTAAAAAAATATTTCCGCAGACACCTTAATTACCAAAATCTACAAACTATTCTAACATCTTTTTATGAATTCTAAAATTGTTCCTAATAAATTCACCCCAATAACAATTATGGAGAGTTTAGTCACCTTCCAACTTAAACTGAAAATTTGTTTTGCCCTGTCTTCAGGGAATGCGTAATGTTTTAGAAATTAAAAAATAAATCTAACAAATGAAACTTTTAACTCAGCACCATTCACATCTTGAGTGGTATTGAGGAATGGTTTCCTTGATTGTGTGAGAGTAAGACTAGTATATCTGGGAAACTTGCATAATGTTTGAATTGGTTGCACGTGTGTAGAGTAGAGAGGAAACTTTCCTTGTTACATTACCTTCATTTGAGCTTCTTTCATTTCGATCTTTCTCATGAATCGCATCCAACACTGAAATGAAGAACTCATGGGCATCTTGCTGTTCATAACTAGCTAGGTTTGTTGAATGACGCCAACAGCTTCATTCAGAGACAAATTTAATTATTTAGCAAAATATACCTTCACTAGCTCTTCAAAACATATATTTACGAGCGACAAAGAGATCTAGCACCACATATTGACTTAAATATACAGAAACGAGTCAGCCAATTGCTATAGCATTCAACTTCCATTTTCCGCCAACCAACTTTAACTAAGAATATAACATTACAGAAAAAGATGAATGTTCTTTCCAGAAATCCTTAATAAAAAAACAAAGATTACATTTTTACAGAAACATTTTAATGAGGTAACTGGTCATAGCTTACAGATAACCAATTGAAATATCATCTTAAGATGTATGGGCAAATAGAGAAATCAACCAAGTAAACTATAGTTTGATATCCGGACTTCAATCAATCATCTAGGTGGCGACATTAAAGAAAGACGCATAAAGGCACACTGAAATTAAAGATTTGCATGGAGATTATGAGGCAAACCTGTAAAGAAACTGAGCTGGGTTATAAGGCGTACGATCCCCAGAAAACATAGACAAGACAATAGCGTCCATATTACAAGTCAAGCATAAGCGATCCGATGATCTTTTTCCACAAGTTTCGCGATCATGCCGATCACTCAAGAAGTAATTCTTGAAAGGGGGCGCATGAACTAATGCTTGCAACACAGAATTCATGAAACAAGTATTACCCAGGTTGTTCAACCCTCTCAATCCTGGTGGATAACACGACTTCGCCCTGCCATCCTTCGATGAAGCCAACTGTTCAATCTTTTTCAAATCCAAATCCACTGCTGAGTTCAATTTCCTCCTCTTGCTTGATCTCCTTGTATTATCTTCCAAGGTAAGTGTTTTATTTGGCATGTCCATGATGATTTTAGACACAACAACCCTATCAAAATCAGGATCATAGACCTGATCATTGCACACAGAGCAATAAAGCTCTGATCTCTCAATATCAACAGCTATATCATGACTAATCTTGGACCGGGCATGCAATAGTATATGAGTCGAGCAAGAGAATGAAGAGCAAACCAAACAAAGAAAGATTCTACCCTGAGACCCATTACAAGAAATGCATCTGGCTATGAGATGTTCACTCTTTTTGACGCTTGTTCTTCCATTTAAAGTGGCTCGCAGGAACTTTTGCAGGGATCGGTATCCATTTAAACCGTGCTTGAGCTTGTAATCTTCAAGATGCTTGCAGGGTAATGGATTGGTGTAAAAAGCTGCAGTTCTTGTGGCCATGTAGGCGGTGATTGGAAAAGAAAAAAGAAGTTTAATTTGTCAAAGATAAAGTATCAATATCAGGAGGCAGCAATCCTTGTCACCTAGATGATGATAAAGATGCAATCTTTGGATATTAGCACGAAAAAAGTACAGAAATGGTCGAGTATCGGAAATGGAATTGCTTAAACTAAAATCCCGTTAGAAAATTATTACTCTTGACCAAAGAGGTGAAAAAAAGGCAATGGTTTACGGTCGGTTGGAGATGAGAACATGACTTACTGGCCAAGACAAGAAGAACAAGAAGGTGTCACTTGGACGAATAGACCGACTCTTTGGGTTTTGTACGAGGAAGCATCTGAACCCTCCATCTCGACTGAACTTTGGGAAATTAAAGAAGCCTAGAAAGAGACAGCCAAGAAAGGAAACTAACGAGCATTTGTGTTAGCAAAAAGTTCGTTACATGTGGCCATTACCAAACTGTAACGCTAGACCAAAATTGACTTTGGTTAACCATATTATCATCTCCTGTATGCTGTAGAACTGTCAACACGATCTTACAGCATTGTAGTCAACGAATATCTAAAACAGGCCTTTTAGCCGTCCCTCCAATCAGTAACTATCTTTTGCCAGAAAATTAACAATGCCTTAAAAAATTGCGACAAATCACCTGTTTCATTACTCTTTTTTTATTTTATTTTATAAATATTTATTTATTTTATAAATAGGATTTACAGAAATTGAATGGCAATAATACTATAATCGACTGAATGCCCAATGTGCATTTGGCTGATTGGAAGCCCCGTGGGCTCCTACTCAATGAAAAAGGTATGACGCTCTTAAAAGATAATCACTATATCAGATATGCTTCTTAAGAGGCCAAGTATAGATACCCACTCTTTTCCTACAGCCCACAACAGTAGTAACGCCAGAAGCAACTCCGACAACGTTAAAGAGCTTTCAGCTGTTGAGTAATGAGCCACCGGAGCTCTCAGTACTTGTTCCAACTCACTGACATCAAACAAGAACTAAATGGCAAATCAAGAATTCACACATCAGTTATTAAGCATCTAGAGAAGGGCAAACGTCTTCTACGTTCTTGCTCATCTTTGCAAGAGCTCTGCTCGCGTCCATGTTGGAGAACATCGCGTACGCGCCACCAGGTCCCTAGAAGGACTTCCCGGTGGCGACGTCAAGCATCCGACCCTTGATTGCGACGTAAATGGGCTTTGGTGGGTCGGAGCCGTTGCAGTGGCTCAGTTGCTCCGCCGTGAACTCCATGGTTAAATGGGAATGTTGGTACAGTGAGAAAGATAGAATCAATGTGATCAGTGGCCGGTGACACAGAATAACTTACCAGTTGGCTAGCCCTCACCCAAGGCTAAGACACTGAGTTCGGTAAACAAAACTCAAGAAAAAGAATGTGGCTTTGATGTCAGTAAGCCTTTTTTGTTTACTCTCACCGCAAGACGCCAGGAACACGAACCAACCACTCTCAGAGTAAGTAACAACCTTTGCATTTGAAATTAAAACTAAGCATATTTAACATAGTTAGATTAACAACTGGCTCTTAAACTTGTATCGGTATCATTTTCTAGTTTTATACAAAATAAAACAGTTTCAAAACTTTAATCTTGTGCATAAGTAACACATTTACTTGCATGATGAGCTTGAAGATGCATCATTTAACTTAAAGACAGTTCCTTTAAAATGATTTAAGGACTAAACAAACTTTAAAAATACTCTAATTTGTTATCAATTATGGTTGAAAATTGGATTTCTATCCTTCATCAGATAAACTTATTGTTATATTTCTAACAGTCTTTAAGAAGTTTTGTAAATAAATTAAAATAAAAGCACCACTTATCAAAATTTTATTGTCATATTTAAGATGGACAATTGCATAAAGAAGATACAATAACTAGAAATGTCCCCAACTAGTTCCTTGTACTATTGAATATAACTATAGGTTCAAATTACAAACGTTGAGGGTTACTACTAACTGCATCCTAAATTTTTTTAAAAATCTAATACTCAAATCTAGAGACACCTTTAGAAGAAGGATTTAACTTTCAAAAGAAAATTAGTGTTATAATCAGTTCAAAAAATAGAAAGTAGGTTCTAAACCGGTGTCCATTACATATCAATGAAGCAGATTATAAAAAAAAACTAATAAAAGTAAGCTAAGTCAAGACAAGCACCACTGACAAAATTACTAACGTTCAATAGAGGAAAAAACGGACACAAGAATCTACTTCAAACTTCATGTTTAATTGTCATTTAACAGAACTGAAAGGAAGGGAAAAAATATATCATTATTCCACTAAATCAGATGAAAGTACAAGAATCCCAAGCCTGTTTACCAAAGATGATCATACAGTGTTCACAAAATTCAAGACAGTATCTAAATAAGATGATTTGCAGGGTGGTCGGTTAAACACCTAATGACCTGGTGGGCACGGAAGGAATTTTAATTCAGGCGCTCCATTGAAGGTCTTTCATCCTAATCTTCTCAAGTAATAATTAGTGCAAAGAAAGACCACCGCCCGAATATTCAACCTCCTGAAAATTAAGATCACAATCATCAGAAAGAATCCTATGGAAGATGGCATAGGTGATTAAACCTTCTCGTGAAGAAGATTGTTCTACAAAAATTGATGTTCATGAAGGAAAAATGTAGGCAAAGACAAACTTTAAGGTTAGTGTGGAAGTATCTGAATGTCTTCAGAGCTAATGGATTTGTAGCTCGTTTAACAAGTGTGACCTATTTGAAGAATGTCTTAATCTCCTAAGCAATAAAACATAGTTTAGTTATCAGGAAGAAACAAATGACCTGAGCCGGGGGCAAGGATGAAACCCAGTCTGATGGATGCGTTGGAAGAAGCCCCAATGTATTGAGCTGCCAGAATTGAAGAAAATAGCGTAAGCAAAATTTAAAATGGATATGCTCAAATTTTTTCTATTATATTTAGTCTTCTGAAGGATAATCAATTTAAGAAAGATCAAGGAAGTGGATCTCACCTTCCAGATACCCAAAGCTAAACCACCCAAATTTAGGGCAACAAAGAGTAACTTGGGCCCAAGAAGTTCTACCTTACTGTCTTTATAAGGCTCAAAAACTGCAGACAACAAACAGGGAGGCAAATGATACTCTACATAGTGAAACTTCAGAAGCAGGGTAAGAAATCATGAGAAGCGTCAAACTACATGCAATGATGATATCCTATTCAAATTGTAATAAGGAAAGTTGGCAATTGAACAAGGCCACCTAAAAAATCAGAGGAGAACATTGAGTCACATGTTATCTGCAAAAAATGCAACTCTTTATAGCAGCATACCAGATAAGACAACATATTGCCAAAGAGAGGCCATAACGATTAGTGCTGTTTTGGCATTTGGTTCAGGACAACTGTTTCATCAGAGCAATAAATGATTTCTCTTTAACGCATATATAAGTATTCAATTCCACTAGCTGAGACAGAAGTTTAATCAGCGTATATAACATCCTGAAGTGGGTTGGCATGAAAGACTCCACAAGTAACATTAAAATTATAAGGAACTCTGTAGGACTGCATAAGTTGCCTTTCCATCAAATTCTCCCTCAGTCTCTTTGTAAAATAACTTACGATTACAACACAAAGTACAAAAGATACTCCGTTGCAAAATGTAAAGCAGTATGACTTGAAAGTTTGTAACGACATACCACTTCCAACTGCTCGAAGAGCATTTATCGGCTGCCAAAGAGCTGAAAATGTAATCCCAATGCTAAATAGATGCACCGTATTACCAGCCATCCACATCATAAAGCCCATCATTAGCAAATTTTTAAAAGGGGCTTGCGCTACTTCCCAAGCTTTCTGTCATAAATTATATCAGACTGCAAATTAGCACTGCATTTAGGTCAGCCAATAACCTTTTAATAGTTGAGAAAAATACTAAAAGTTACGTCTTAATCAGACTAGGGTGAACTTGACTTGGAATTGTTGTATCAAACCTGAATCTCACTTACTCAACAAGATATCAATCAACGATTCAACTAAGGAGAGGATTTCTTTAATCCCAACAACTTTATTCACTTGTTACTATTCTAAGCCAACCCATACACATCAATCATTCTAAATTGTAAAAATTCGGCAATCCAAAAGAAAGAAATTAATATGAACCATTCATTACCATCATCTTCATAACAGAGAAATATTCCTAATAAAAAAATTGAAGAAAAGGGGGAGAAGACCTGAGCTTTCCAATTAGCTTCAGCATCCTTCTTTTGCTTGGTCAGCGTTGAATCATCCTGAGAAATCGAAGAAAGGCAAATCAAAATCTGTTTAAAAACATAAACACTAGACATCGAGAGAGAGAGAAAGAAAGAGAGACCTGGTCCAGAGAAGCGCGAGAGAAACCAGGAGGATCCGGGATGTCGCGGGAAGAAGGAGCAGTGGAGGCGTCAGTGAAATCGACGGCCCATCTCCGCCCAGAACCCATCACCGCTTTTCCCTTCTCCATCGCCCAAACAACAACACTGTTTGTTCAAGGATCGAATGAAAGATTCCGCCGGTGAGTTCTCAGATTCCCTTCGCTTTACTAATACAAACACTATTACGGCTTTTATGTTAAAGTGCGTGTGCGTAATAGCCTATATATTTTATCATTTATGCAATATCTGTAATTTTTAATGTACAAATTTAATATAAAATTAATTTAATCAAAATTAAAGAAAATTAAAATACAATAGAAAATAAATTTGCTTCTTCACAGAAAAATTTAAAATTTTATTAAAATTTTATTATTAAATACAATTTTATTAATTAATAAAAATTTACCGATTAATTAACAAATATATATTTTTTAACAACAAAAATTATTAAAATAAATTGAACCAAAAAGTTAAAAACTGAACTGAAAATTGAATAATTCTAAGTTTTTGTATTTAAACCAAATAAACGATTAAATTTTTTAATCACTGATAATTATTATGTAATGTTTTGTATTTCATACCGTATTGACTAATACCAGACTGTATGTATCGTACCAGCTAAAAAATGATATCAGAAAATGAATTCTGATATTGGATGTTGGTAGCGGTCTATACCAGGCTGTTTTGCTTGGTATCAATGCAGGCTAGTACCAACGTCCAGTTTGTTTCGCTTGGTATCAATTAACGATTTTTATTAGATATTTTGATGTAACTATTATTTATTATATAATAAAATTGTAATATTTTAAATAATTTGTATTATTTTTAAGTTTTATTTATACGATAATTAAATAATTTTTTATATTAATTATTATTATTATTTATATATGAAATATGTTAAAATTATTGTTAATAAAAATAAATAAAATGTTGTTATTTTAAATTTTTATTATTATGATTTTCGGAGAAATAGTTGATTTAAATTTATAAAGTATATAATACATACAATAATTGATTATTTTGTAATTTTTAAAAAATTCAGGAACTATTTCATTAATTTAAAAAAGTATCCGAAACGATATTTAAAATTGATCAATATTAATATAATACCGATACAATATTATATCAGAACTTAATTTAATACTAAATTCAGTACATTATAAAGTGCTTGCTCGCTATAAAAAATAAGCATTTCAAAAACATTGATAAAATTTTTACCCTTTTCATCTCCACATTTATTGCCTTTTCAACTTTTTTGTTCTCGATCTCAATTCTACGATTAATGTTATTTTCATTAATTATTCATTTTATTTTCGATTTATTCGTCAAATTAAAAATGATATTTAGTTATTATTTTGATGGCATTATAAATCAGTAATTATTCAATTCCAGTAATTTAGTATTGAATTTCTAATGTTCCAAAATTAATTATTTACAAGTTATAACGCTAATATACATACTTGATTTAATATAGAGGTATCTTCAACAATGATACGAGAACTTGGCAGAAAAAAGAAAAGGAAACCTCTATATACTGAATTAACTTATCAAAACTGGCTGATGAAGAAACTGTTAAGTTGCACAAGAATATCGAGGTAAAAAACTCCTCTGCCGAACCAACTCATGAAGATCATGAACAATCTTAAAGACTGCATCAGGTCTTGCCATCTTTAAAGCATTTTCGGACATTGTCCTGAGCTCCTCTGCCTTTGGGCCAAACCATTGAGCAACTGTATCTGCAATCTCTTTGGGAGACTTGGAAAACTTCCCACATCCATTTTCCACCACATAAGGTACATTCCCTGCCTCCTACAGGTATCAAGACATCATTGGGATTAATGCATATGGACAATGGTAAGGCAACCAAAGAAAAATGGAAACCTATTCTACTTTTCTTTTGTGGTCATAAGCACATCACACCAACTCTCAACTAGTATGGATGCAATTTGACAGCCTTTCCATTGAGCTTGAATGATGTATAGCATATCGGAAAAAACAGTTTATTAAGATGTATTTTCTGGCTGAATAACTGGAAGAAGTGCAAGGAAATCAAATGAAGTTTCAGTCACATTGCACAACTCAATCCTACTTAAAGGACCTTGGGTGTTCCCAATTTCGTGAAGCAGCAACCTGTTTTAAACTACAGAACCAATGTAACTTGCTCCACCTTTCCCCTTCTGATTGCACCAATATCAGTTAAGCACATAACTGTGAAGTTTAATTTTCTTAAAAGGAACTCTCAATACCAGAATCTAGTTCTTTATATAGGTATTTGATAAAAAGATGCCTGACAAACTTGGAGTTTAGTCTCATGCAACCCCATTTAGGAAGTTAAAGTAATCATTCAAAATATGAATAGCCAACTCACTTGTCCAGCTATGTAATCATTCAAAATTATAGGGAGTCCTCGTATCAAAGCTTCTGTAATAGTCCCTGGACCAGCCTACAGAAGGAAGTTATTATGAGAGTTCAGTCATCACTTCAGTAGGTCAGAAAATAAACTACTACTACCACGGAAAGCTTGCCTTTGTTATAATGCAGTCACAAGCACCCATACACTCCTCCATTTTCGTGACAAACCCTTTCACCTATACAATTAAGTAACTTCTTCAGTGCTTTGCAATAAGTTGGAGTTAACCAGAGATGCACATAGATGTTTATATTAATGTTAACACTTACCATGAGTAAATTTGCAACCTACTATAGCAAGTTGATGGGCATATACTCAAGTATATACCATGAGTAATGAACCAAAGTATAATAGGCATGTCAACATTTCTATTAGTGAATTGCAGATGCAGGGTAGGCAGCAAGGTAGGAATTCTACAAGTGAAAGGAAAAATGGACATTCTAGCATTTACGTAGAAACATCATATAAATGCTCTAAAACAAAATCCAAGGAAATCGATGCATGCATAATTCAAGACTGTAGAATAAATTTTCAAATTGCCTTTGGAACATGATGGTAAAAATATCACACAACTGCCCTCAATCGCTGCCAGCAAATATGACAATAAGGCACTGACAAAATGTAGTAACAAGGTTTGGGGTTACAGTAAAGTACCTTTGCCAAATTGTACTTACAATAGTAAACACCTTAAAAGAAGTATGATACCTGAACAGGAATCTTCCAATTAATTAATTGTAATCTGTTGGCAAGCTTTTGGTTGCGGCCACATATCACAAGGATCTGACCAATTGGCTCCCCAAGGTTCTCGTCATATAGTGAATTACCAAGTTCTCTCGCAGTTGCCTCAATTGGGCCCATTCCTTCCCCTCCTCCCATCAATAACACAGCTGGAAGATCCTTATCCATTCCTAGTTCTCTCCTTAGTTCAACCTATAGAAATGACATGGAGTAGGTTACACGGCATTAATGAATTCTTTGTCCAATATCATGTTAATCTCGATGAAATTCTTCCAAGGACCTTATTTTGATTCTAAAAAGACTTCAACCAAGATCAAATCCTCCACACACCCCCAACCCCCAATTTAATTTCCTAAAGAAGATAGATCTAACCAAATGGTTTCCACAACAAAGGGTTTTGCCATGAGGTCATATTTACTATATGATAATTGCCGATATAGGGTTGCAATATAAATTGGACCATATGATAAATTAAGTTTTTGCATTTAACAGTTCAAAGAGGCATCCAATTCAGATGTTAAGCATTTTATGCAATCAACCTTTGGTCGAACAGGCTTCACGAAGGATGGTCGAACAGGAAGGCCATAAACCTTAACTTGGGCGGGCTGAAGCCCAGCTTTCAGTGCCCTCTCTGCTACATCTTCTGTAGGGCAATAGCATCTTGTTACAAGCTTATGGAACCTAAACATAATGAAATAAAAGGTCAGCATATGTGGCGAAGCACGTTATCTCAAAATCTAAATCACACGAAAAATTGTACCATGTTGGATGGCATGTACTTAGATCTGTGATTACAGTGGTGAAAACAATTTTATGCAGAAGGCCCATGGTCCTCAATATACGAAGAGGAACATGCTGCATCAAGGGATGTACACTGATAATGATGTCAGGCTGGTATTTCATTAGCCCTTTAGCAACCTCGCTGCAAGAATGGAAGCAAAGACTGTAATATTGGACGAAAATGTAGTAACTCTAAAAAGTTATCAAGATGAATGTAATGTAGCTATAATATTTCGATGGACAAAAATGTAGTGACCCTAAAAACTTATCAAGATGAATGTAATGTAGGTATAGTATTTCGATGGCAAACTCTTTCTTCTTTTAGGAATTGTCAAGGAAGAGGCTTATGCCAAGAAGTATGCTTACAAGGAGACAGCTGACCAAGCAAAACTGAAAAAGAGACCTATGGGCCACGTTGATCAGCAAATTCCACTATTATGGCAGAACATGGGAATCATGAAATAGTGGAATTTGCTGTTGAGGTTTGACATATAAAACGAACTGTAAAAGGAAATATGATTCCACATTAAAGAACAAATAAAATGAATCGTGTTTGGCATGGTGATAAGGAGTACATCATCCAGTACTGTAGAATTCAAAGTGAGTTCGTAGGTAATCGTAGTAATTAACATTGAAAAAATAGAGGTAAGTGGCTGGATCAAGTGGATGAAATTTAAAGAAATTATTATCAAGGGAAAGACCATACATATTTATAACTAGAACTGAGTAAGCAGATTGAAAAGATTATGTCCTTGGCCCAATAATAAGTCTATGTAAATGAAAAATCGGCGACCAAATGAAACCGGAGAAATGGAGAGAGTGATATCCAGAATAACAAAGAAAAAGAGCAGAAACTAACTTGTATGAGAAGGATGAATAAGTCTTACCGAGCTATAAACAGTGAAGTCGCAGCAAAATTTGGTTGATGAATCATTCGTGGTGCAGTTCCGTAGTATGTCATCTTCCACAGTGACCCGTGTTTCACCAAGAAATTATAACTTCTGGGCAACTGATTAAACGGCCAAGGGGTATGCTCTGACCACAAATCAGTAATAAACACCTGCAGCACACACTCTTTAACTTACAGAAGGACATGAACAAATTCAGATCTACACATTCACTAACCTTTTATCATAACTCTAATAAATTGTAAACGATGCACTTATATGCATTCCAGTACTTGAGAATTCAAATAATTAGATGCACTACATTTTTAATTTTAAAAGTTTCATTTTCCATTTTTCTCAGGGTTTAAGGACGATTTAACTAATCCGCTGCTTTACTTTTAACGAAGCATCGGAAACCAAATAAAGACAAGTATATAAGCCTTCCATAAAATCAAAACTGAAAGTAACCTGATAATCACGGCCAAACTCTTCATTGAACGCAGCTTTAATAGCTTCCGCCGAGGCACGATGACCACCGCCGGTATCACTCATCAAAATGAGAACTTTTTTGGGCCTCTCGGCTTCAACGACATTAATAGGCAAACCGTCATTCACCAGAGCACTGCAACCATCATCACTCAATTTATTGTTGTTATTACTACAAGCATCCCCTGAACCAACGCGAACTGAAGCAAACCCAATTGGGATTCTATAACAATGGAATCTAATGACCCTATTGAGCTCACTCCAAATCGTTCTGGTACTTGAAGAGCCGCGACTAGTCAAGCTCAGCGAAGCAGCAACTTTCCGCTTCTCATTACAACTGGGGCTCTCGAAAAACAGATAATTCGACTTGAACGGCGAGTGCCCATCTGAATTTACGCTCTGAACTGTAGCATTAAGAGCAAAGCGAGCCAAATGGGGGACAAAATCAAAGACGGGACCAGACTCTTGACTAAACGTCGAAGCGTGATGCATAGTCGTATCTAACTAGTGACTTGATAAATTTGAGCTAGGCTAAAAAACCATGGAGGTATAGGAGTAAAAGCCGAAGGGTACAGGAAAAGGTACTAAATTGGACAGAGGAAGAGCACGGAGGAGAAAGACGCGAGTGACAATGAGGTGTTTGAGAATGTTGTTGAAAGGAAGATGGAGCAAATCCCGTGGTGGGAATTGTGAGTCAAAGAAGCTATCTATTTTCTATTGTCCACTACAAGTGGCAGTCGCAGTCGTCCTCTCACAACGTACAAAGGGGAAACGCCCCAGCATGGAGATTTAATAGGATTTATTTATAAATTAAATTAAGTATAATCAGAGTCGTTTTAAAGAAGTTGACCTAGCCCAGTTAAGGAAGCAAATTGGTAACATGAACATGAGGCACGCAACGTGACATGACATGATAACGTGTTTTTCGTTTCAAGGTCTGAAAACAACCTAGCTCAGCAGATGTTGGATTCTTCATTCCCCGTTGTATGTATGGACCCAATCTGAAAACAAAAAACAAGGGCAGAAATTCCGCTGTACAGTGTTGGAAATAGCCGCTGAACAACTAAACTCAAATTCAAGTTGGGTTGCCACTTACCACAGGCCTTGATAACGACCATGGCAAGTGAGCGACTTCTAAGAAAGCAATGGAAGCATTCATCAAATAACCATGTTTAACATGAGAGACTCAAAACGCATATTCAACTTCTTACCGAAAAGATAAGATTGAAGACATATTTGGTTGAAAATTAATTAATAGAATGAAATGAAATAAAACGAAATAATTTATAATGAAATAGAAAATAATATAAAGAAAAGTTGTTTAGGAAAAATAGAAGGGTTATTTATTTATTTATTCATTATTATTATTATTATTATTATTATTATTACTATTAATCTTATTACCATTATTCGTACCATTATTTTACTTTATTTTATTTTATTTTATCTTATTATTATTATTATTACTATTGATTTTCTTATTATATTATTATTATTATTAAATTTCTTCTTCTTATTATTATTAATTTTTTTATTATTACTATTACTAAGTAAGTATGTAGATTCCTTAAAGATATTTTTGTCCAACAAGTCCTCAATTTTATTCCCAACCACTTGAAAAAAAACTTGGAATAGATAAAGATAGGGAGTGATGAGTTTACTTGTTTCTCAAACTCAAGAAATAAGTAAACTTTTGAATTATATATTTTGTATGTTTTATTCAACCACACAAGGAAATAACCTATTATCAAGAATATATTAAGAATGGAATGGTTATTCTAATTAACCAAACACCCTCTTAGGATTGTGGTATAAAAGGAACACATTTTCTCATTGGAAGAGTACTAGAGAAGTGTATGGTGCTATAAATAACAAGAAAAAAAAAATATGAAAACTTTGTTTCAACTTAAACCTTTCATCTTTCATGAGTGATATTTCACTCATTGAGAGTCGAATTTTGCCGATTTTTGGAAAGGATATTGGGGGTCTCTTTTGTTGGAAAAGAAAGCACGGAAAAAGAAAAATATATAGAAAATAGGAAGAAATTAAAGAACACAAGAATTTTACATGGAAAACTCCAATAGGGTAAAAAGGAAAATATATAGGAAATAAGAAGAAATTAAAGAACACAAGAATTTTACGTGGAAAACCCCAATAGGGTAAAATCTACGGAGAGAGAAGAGTTTCACTATATCAAAAATAGGGATTACAAACTTAATCCTCTAATTTGTATAAAGAGGAATGTTTGATTTTGATGTATTGAATGAGGAGGAGTGAGTCTTCTTTTATAGGCTTCACTCCTCTCCTCTCTTTCTCATCCCACCGATGTGGGATGAGCATCATAACATTCTCCCACTTGAAGATTGAATTAGATACTAATTAATCTTTACTATTCTTTTTCTCTTGGCTCTATACTGCTTATGTCTCTATCAGGTCACAAGAGGAATGACACCATATGAACTTATCTGTGTTAACAACCTTAGTCAGAAAATCTGCCACGTTCTACTTTGTGTTGATCTTTTTCACAGTAATTGTCCCTTCCTCCACTTTTTCACGAACGAAGTGATACTGCACTTGGATATGTTTGCTCTTGACATGAAATGTTGGATTCTTTGCAAGATGCAAAGCACTCTAGCTGTCACAAAATAGAGAAATTATCTCTTGTACATGCTCAAACTCCTCCATGACCAACTTCAACCAAACTGTTTTCTTACTAGCTTGTGTAGCTGCAACATATTCTGCTTCTGTTATTGATGTAGCCATAACTGACTGCAGTTTAGACACCCAGTTTACAGCTCCGCTAGCAAGTAAGAACACATATTCGGTGGTGGACTTGCTTCTATCGAGATCACCTGCATAATCTGAGTCAACATACCCACAAATACCTGTTTCTGTACCTCTGTAACATAATGCAGCATTC
Organism: Erythroxylum plowmanianum; assembly: GCA_025531925.1. Classification (NCBI taxonomy): domain Eukaryota; kingdom Viridiplantae; phylum Streptophyta; class Magnoliopsida; order Malpighiales; family Erythroxylaceae; genus Erythroxylum; species Erythroxylum plowmanianum. The sequence continues at coordinate 16,177,921 of JANVCQ010000008.1, read as the reverse complement.
AACGTTCCTTTGATGTAATGAAGAATTCTTTTTACTGCTCTCTAATGCTCGCTACCAGGATTTTCCATGTACCGACTCACAACTCCCACTGCATGTGCGATGTCTAGTCTAATGCTGACCATGGCAAACATCAGGCTACCCACTGCTGATGCATATGGTACTCGAGACATCTCTATTATCTCTGCTTCACTGCTAGGACTCATCTTAGAGGACAACTTGGAATTAATAGAGAGTAGGGTGGATACTGGCTTACAGTCCTATACATTGAAGCGCCGCAAGACCTTCTTCAGATAATTTGTCTGAGAAAGTCAGATCTTCCTATTGTTCATGTCTCGGTGAATCTGCATCCCAAGAATCTTGTTTGTTGGTCCCAAGTCTTTCATCTCAAACTCCCTAGCTAACTAAGTCTTTAATTCCTGAATACGGTCTTTGTTGGAGCCTGTAACCAACATGTCGTCAATATACAATAGCAATATGACAAAATCATCACCTCCAAACCTCTTATAATATGCACAAGGGTCTGCGTATAATCTATTGTATCCCAGACTCATGATGAAAGAATCAAATCTCTTATACCAACACCTTGGCGCCTGTTTGAGTCAGTATAGAGATTTGTTTAACCTGCAAACCAATTTCTCTTTTCCTTTTTCTTCAAAGCCTTCTAGTTGGAGCATATAAATCTCTTCTTCAAGATCACCATGAAGAAAAGCTGTCTTTACATCTAGTTGTTCTAGATGTAAATCATGCACTGCTGATAATGCGAGAACTATACGAATGGCAGTTAATCGAATAACAAGTGAGAATATTTCATTGAAATCAATACCTTCCTTTTGAGCATATCCTTTGACCACCAATCTTGCCCGATACCTCTCTAACTGGTCATCATTGTTTCTTTTGATCTTGAACACCCATTTGTTGCCAATGGGTTTCCTCCCTGATGGTAGCTGTACAAGATCCTAAGTCTGATTCTTATGCAAAGCTTCGATCTCCTCCTGCATTGCTGCTATCCACTTATACGCATCTGAACTGCCTACCGCCTCCTGGAAGGTTGATGGTTCTCCATCTTCAGTGAGTAAACAATATGCTACATTGCTATCCATAATATAATCAAAATGCCAACTGGG
>JANVCQ010000008.1:16148387-16169294 GCA_025531925.1 Erythroxylum plowmanianum | reverse complement strand
GAACAAGAATTTCAAAAAACAACAAAATGTTTTTATGTCAATGATAAATCGATTCTTCAATTCTTCAATTTCATCTATAATAGTATGTAGCTGCAAATGAAGTAAATAAAGGATACCTCACTTGAGTAATTGCATTGTCTATCATTCATTATACTCGTGTTATTTATTGTAAATCAACCAATGTAAAAACTAATCATTAGCCTGATATGATGTACAACCAACTAAAAGAAGGGTACAAGTCATGGTTGGCTTAGTCAACATGATCTCATCCAGATTATGAATATCTACATTCTCATTCACATTGATAGAGATATAAACCTTATTATGATTGAACACAATGTCAAGCTCACAAACGTTTCTGAAGCACTTGTCCAGACTCTAGGGTTTCCACAAAGACTGATGCTAAAAGAAAGCACGATAGAAAAATCCCATATTAATCCAAGCTTCGAAGAGCTATAAACATTATGAGCTGGGGTAATAAACTTAAGAACTTAAGATTTAAGAACCACTATAGAAGAAAATTGTAGATAAGTATATCGTGACCCATGGTGACTGGCGATGCTTCGTGAGTGACAGCTCGACGTCGGTTAGAAATCCACGAGGAGCGACGTGCGACAAAAGATTTGTGAGAAAACAAGGAGGAGCGACGTCGACTGGAAAACGACAAGGAGTGACGTCAACTGGAAAACCACGAGGACGATGGGCGACAGAAGATTTGTGAAATTGTGAGAAAATAAGGAGAAGTGACATCGACTGAAATGGGTAAGAAAGCTAGGGACCAAGATTTGTGAGAGGCATAAATCTGCAGGGACAGAAGAACGAGATATTTGAGAAGTTCTATCTTTCTTAATAAGGAAGACTACCCATGTTAACTAAATAACTTTTTAAATAATTCATAAAAATGTTACAAGCCATATCAACCGTGTCTGAGCCGTGTCCAAGTCAATAAAAATGATTTTTTATTCTAACACTTATAGACACGTGTTCGACACGTGTCCACCGTGTGTCCGTGTTGGACACATGTCCAACACACCGTGCTACATAGATCTCAATTAACAACCTAAACTTATCAAATCCTTAACTAAAAAATCCAATGACAATATAGGTTCATTTCAAGCCTCAATCAAATCCAAATACACCAAGGTAAATTAACTTATCCTTAGTTGGTTCAACAATCACATAAAACAGAATTTTTCTATTTCAGAGCATTTCCCAAGATCGTGGGTACCTTTCCACGATCATGGAAAGACAAAACAGAAAGCTTTATCACTTCATTACAATGGCCACAATCCTTGGAATGAGCTTATGCAGTGGGATGGGTGAACAGAAAGTTCATCCTCCATTTCCTTCAACTTTTCTTCCTTCAACACCTTCATGATAGTCCATCAATTATACCTTAAAGATACTTCAATTTGTCATAAATTCATCTCTAATTCTAATTCAAAATCATTCAATTGGTAACTCATAAACAATTTATCTTTTATGCATCAAAACCAAACAGAAACTTTCATTCCCTATCACACATGAAAACCTAGCTCTTTCCCTATTTCAAGAACACTACACTAGTACCTTTCTTTAGCATAAATTCACCTTCAATATACTTCAATTATCAATCTAATTCTTCCTTAAAACAACCTATAACCTAGGGTTTCTATGTATCAAATATAAAACCATTTCATCATCAAATTTCCAGCACACTTAATCATCAATTCTACATACATTCCAACCTAATTCATCCCTAATCAATCATCATAATTGTTATGCTCACATATGTCTCAATAGGGAAATCAATTACTTACTTGTTCAGCTCAAAGTTTCCTCAATTAACAAGCTAACCAAGCCTTTCAAGCATTGAAGCATGCTCAAGAACAATATGGAAATAAAAAGGGCTTCAATCACAAGATAAAGGCTGCAGAATTTTGGTAAAATTCAAGGTTATGGAGATTGTGTGGGTGTGTCGATGGTGAGAAGAAGGAAAAGAGAGTAACGTGTGACAAAAACAAAAGAAAGATGGCCTTTCATATGTGGAGATCATGTGTGTAAGTGTGTGGTGGAGATGTGAACACTTGTCATGTAAGATGCAAGCCATATGTTTCATACTTCAACTACCAATTGTTACTTAATGTTTGGTCCATTTGTCTCATAATTTCCTAAACCATTTGTCACCTTAGTATATCACCATTTGTCACTCATTTATTTAAGCCATTTGTCACTTTATTACTAATGCCAAGTGTCACCATTTCAAGGCCTAATCAACCTAAATTCTCATGTACTAATTTGTCTTAACCTTTAACATTTTTCCTATATTAGATGCACACATCACTTTATCAATCACCTAATTGCGACAACAAATTCCCAATTACTAATTTTAATCTATCAGAACAAAATTCAAGACATAATCAACACATAAGTACATCATAATCAGTTATAACCTTTCATATCTCGGGACATGTCAATTGAGTGCATATACTACCTTTACTATATCTCTAAATTATGATTCATGTGTGTATACGAATATGATGCATACAAATGAGATGAACTTCATATATTCTCATATGATATGGCTCAATATAATAGTAAAATCCTTAAGTGTAGAAACGGTCTATTATAATCAGCTAACAACTAATGCAATCCACTGTTTGCAAAACATGGCCTATATCTCATTCTATCATAAACAATAAAATTAAATTACCTCCATCTTGGGAGGTTTAGGATGAAATATAAAATGATAAACAACATTTCACTATATTACATTATCAACCCTTCCATCCCTCCTAAAAAATAAAATTTTAATATTACATCTATTTATATTCCATTCATTATAAATCATTACATTCCATTAAAAATCTTACGTCCAATCAAACATGACCTTATAGTTAGTCAACTACTTTCTGGACTCCTTTTTAAGTTATAAGAATAATAAATTTATTTCAATTTGATTCGATTTAAAATTCAAAGATCAATTTTTATTTAATTAAATTGTAACTAAAATGAAATATTTAGCCAAAATTATATTTGAGTTTAAATTTAATAATTTTTATTTAATTAATTATAATTAATTATAATAAATTATTCAGATTTATATTAACTTAACATTAACTAGTCAAAATTAGTTTAATAAACTTGAATTCAAATATTTAAACTTTGTTGAATTTGGAATAAAAATTAAATAAGTTAATTCAAAATAGAGTACATGAATTACAACTATAATCTTCAATATTGATTAAAAAACGTAATATTATTAATAACATAACTAATTTTAAAATATTTAATTTTTAAAGATTTTTAATTTAGTATTCATTTTTAAAATTTCAATCAAGTTACTATATTCTATAATTTTCACAATTCATTTTAAGACGTTAGTTGATTAATAATTTGTTGATTTGATTAATAAAATTTTTATTTTTGGCAATGTTTACATTAAAAAAAATAGTGACCAACTAAAAATACTCGGGGCCCAACCTAAATGATCCACTAAACATACCCATTACCCAATCTGAATGACCCATACCCATAACCTAAAATCATATTCATATATAAAATAAATTTGAAAATTTATGGTAATTAAAAATTTGAATTTAAAAAGTTTTATTATGGTAAAATCAAATTATTTAATTAATTAATTAGAATCAATAGATTTAATTAAAAATTAAATTAAATAAAACTAATTTAAATTTAGTTAAACATGTAGGAACCGTTTTACAAATTTAATGTTACATCTTAAAATATTATTTTATAGTAACTAGTCGGATTCGATCCTCACTAAACACATCCGTAAGAAGGAGCGAAGAGGGGGACAGATCCTCTGTCTTTATTTTTGTGTATCAATTCTGTCCCATTTGATCCAAATTATTTATTTATGTGAGACCTATATAAATAAATAGCTTGGATCAAATAAAACAAAGTTGGTACACAAAACAGGGAGAGAGGATTTCATGCCAGCGAAGAGACTACATCTTAGCCTGAATTCTTTACAGCTTGAAAAAAAAAAAACTTTCTAACTTATATATTTTAGCGAAAACGATACCGTAAAGCTTTCACCAAGAAACCAACAAACAAACCCGGCCAGCCCACCTTGTGTCGGTTTTATGGAGAAGGTTCTGTCCTCTTTCTTGTTCTTCGTATCTTTCGATTTGGGACTGTACTTCGTGTAATGGGGAGCGAGGAAGAGAGGGCTTTAGAGAATCAGCTGGAGATTCAGTTGCAGGAGCAGAAAGATTCGCTCTCTGCCCTGGGCGAAGCTCTTGCCGTTGACCCCTCCAATCTTGAGCTTCTTTCGGTATACTGGTCTCCTTCTCTTCTTCTTTCTTTATGCTCACCTTTTAATTCAGGGTGTATTCATATGATTGTTTGTTATGTGAGTATTTCGTGGTTATAATCTGATTCCGGATCATGATTAAATTTTTAGTTGTCCTTTTGTTGTTCATCCTTCCATAGGCACAGCGCCGAGATTTCACCCACAAAAGATTTGACGTATAAATTTGATAAACGTTAAATTACTTTGTATTGCTGCCTCTTAGAGAAATTTCACCGGTAACGCGTTCTTTGCATTTCTGGATTTCGCTAGCACTGAAAGCGGAACACTTCTTTAGGGATTAAGTTGAACACCCAGCTGACTGGTCTTCTCTGTCTGCTCTGCTTCAGAAACGGCTTACCAGCCTGTCATTGTGTCTATTGTACTGGTTACTCAAATTATGTTTGCATATATAATCTAGAGCTTCATTTTCTCCAAACTGCAGGGCACCTAGAGCCTGCTGACCTGGTAACATGCCATTTTATCCTGCTTCAGTTTTGGCACAAATCTTATGGAAGGGAAACGTTGCTTGGCACATGTTTTAGAATTTTCCCCCCCTTTCAAGTAGCTTATGCAGATTATTTCTTTAAAAGAAGCATTCATTGTGGGGAAGACTAGTAGTCAGATGTGTATAACTATATAATCTTTTAGAAGATGTAGATAAACATGTGCCTCTAGTTGTGCATTGTATGTCTTTATATGTGCCTTTAATTATGAGGTAACTTGATTCTTTTGCTCTTTAGTTTTCATTTCACATCACTTACTGAAGTTTGTGGAAGTTGGCTGAGCCAAAAGAAAAACTTGATTTCTGGAAGTGGCTTAAAGGTTTTTTTAAAAAACTATCTCAGGTTCAGGAGGAGCTTGTTCAGGCCATTAAAGATGCAGAGGATGGACTCCTTCACTTAAAACGTGCTCGTTTATTACGAGAAGTGGATGCAGGACTGCATGACTCCAATAGTACTGCTCAGAATGTCAAAGTAGAACCATTTGATCAAACTGATTTTAAACCAGAACCTTTGGAGGAGCAAAGTTACTCTGTTGGATCAAAGTGTAGATTCCGTTACATCGATGGGCGTTGGTATAATGGTGAAGTTGTTAGGTTTGAGGATTCTGATACTGCAAAGATCTCTTTCCTGACACCTACAGCTGAGAAAATGTTGGTGCGTTAAATTTGCCAATTTTGTCTTTGTCTTTTAAATGTATTGCTTTTTCATGCTATTTGGGGATCTTCGTACACAATGCTAGAGTGCCTTACTGCACTGATTCTGACCTCTTTTCAAGAACTTTTGTTTTCATAGATGGCTATCAACATTCAATACGTGAATCTCTTTTTTTGTTGTGTGTGCATTTTTTCTGTCTGATTGATCTTTCAAATTCCCTCGCTCTTCTTGTGTTCAATTGTTTGAAAGAAGCTTTTTTTAACAGTTGCTTCTAGTCCTCAAAAAAGTTTTCTTCTTTAATATGTAATGTTTCTGTAAAAACTATTGTGTATCGTTTCTTTACACTATTTTGGGGACTCACTATGGTCGAGTTCCTTGCCATACTGGTTCAAACCTCTATGTTGAAATGTCTTTTTTCATTGATTGTGTTTTGGTTGACATTTTATGCATGTTGAGATGGATATCAACATATAATATGTGAATTCGTGAATTTCCACCTTTTTTTATTTATTTTGTGTCTGCTTAATCTTTGCGAAATTGCCTTTCTTTTTTCTGTTCAATTGTTTGAAAGAAACTTTTCTGAAAGACTTGCATCTAGTCCGCAGTCAGGTTACTATAGTTACATGCATTTGTTCATATTTGACCTTATCTTTTACTCGATGCACTTGCTCTAGGACATCCTTGGTTCTGACCGATAACTTTTTCAGGACATGAATCTCAATGAGACGCCTTATCTGATGCATTTAATAAGTTCTCTTTTCCTTCTCTTCCTCTGACCTTCTTTGTCAACTTTTTATTTTCAACGATATGACTTAAGTGAATGTGATTTTGTTTTCAAAGACATGACATAAGTGAATCTGATTTTTCTGTTTTTGAAAAGGCTGACTGCGAAATGCTTATTGCTTAGGGGAAATATGATATAGTTGCTGAAATCACGTTGTTGAGCTAGTATTGAGGTAAAAGTTAATTGGTTTCAATGGTCAATGTACTGATGATAAACCAACCAAGTGCAGATATGCAAGTTTTTTCTGCAAGAACGATGTCGATTTGGTACTAACTGCCGCTTGTCACATGGTATGTTACAATCATGTTTCTTGTAGACCTGTAGGCCGTGGAATTTATTCTAGATGTTTGATTTCTAATATCTGCAGCTCCTGATATTTTGAACAACACAGGAACTATGTTCCAGGAAGGTGTTACTTTCCTATATCCTAAAAAAACAACTTCTATATATCTTCATTAGGAGGACGTTATATTTAAATCTCTAATTGTGAAAATTTTGTAACATGTCACTTTGTCATAAAGATTAAAAGCTATGCTCGGGCAGACGAATAATATGTTTGTTATGAATCATGTATAGGTATCCCTTTGACCTTTGATTTAATGTCTTGGCTAACTTGTGCATGGCACTTGTCATGATTCTGGTTAAACATTTTGTGGTGCATATGCAATTTGGTCAGACTGGCTTCTTATGCTTTCCCAGATCAATGTTAATAGCTCTTTACTGATTCATGTACGTTATGGTGTTGCTCATGTGCAGTGTGTTTTCTGCCCATGTGTGCGTATGTTGGCACACTGTTGTATTTGCTTATTAACCAGTAGTTACTAATATCTCAGAGTTGACGTGGTTTATACTGTCCGCAGGGTTTGATGTGTCATTGTCTGCTTTGAAGAAGTATGTCCCACCAGTATGGGATGAATCACTAGTAGGGACTAATATATGGGCAGTCTCGGAGAGTAATGGTGGAATCTGGAGGGAAGCGGAACTTGTATCCTGGGATGACAAACTCAGTGTCGGTCAAGTTGTTTTCCGTGATGATGGGAGTTCTGTAAAGCTTGGGAGTGAAGCTATGACATTGTCTGTGCATGCTTTAATGAGCGATGAAGAAGAAAGTGATTCAAGCTCAGAAGAATATAATAGTAGTGACTTTGAAGAAAGTGTGGAAGGTTTAGGATTTCTTGACAGCTCAATGTTACAAAGAGGTGTTCAAACAGAAACTGCCATATTTGCAAAATGGGAGAATCACACGCGGGGTATAGCTTCCAAGATGATGGCGAATATGGGTTACCGTGAAGGGATGGGCTTAGGTGTAGCTGGGCAGGGAATGCTGGACCCCATTTCTGTCAAGGTGCTTAAGCCAAAGCAATCTCTTGATAATGCATTGGAGTCTCAAAAGGGGGAAGGGACGAAAGAAAATATGGGGAAAAAACGAAGCAGAGGAGGGAAGAGAAAACAGGAGAAGAAGTTGGCTGCCGCTTTAAGGGCAATAAAAGATGAAGAAGAAATGAGACCAGATGTTTTCAGTCTGATTAACAGCCAACTTGCGATGCATGGTAAAGCCTTGAACAATGGATCAGCGAAGAAGCAGTTAAATAAAGGCCCAGGAGAGAAAAAGGTGGATAGACGAGATCTGATTGCTTACGATGATGAGATAAAGGACTTGCAGCTTCGTGTGGAAAAGCTTGAAGAGATGGCGAGTAGAAACAAAAAAGAAAAGGTGGTGTATGAGGCTGCCATGAGGAAGTTAAATGAGACTCGCAAAGCATTGGCCGAAGCTGAGGCTACTCGTAGTTCTGCATCAACTGCAGTTGCTAGTAGAGAAAAAGAAAAGAGATGGCTCAAGTTTTGAGGTGCTAAAGATTCATGTAATATTAATACACGCTGTTTCATTGTAATCCTAGTAATTCGAGGTGGTCGCCTTTTTTTTACTGGGATCGCTCGTAAATGGTGAGGTCTTCAAAGGCCATAAATATTGATTCAGATGCGGATGCAATTATGATTATGATTAGTCAAGTATCATTCTAACCGTTCGAAAATCCATTTCTTTGATGCATTGGACTATAATAGAATGGAGTTGAAGATTTTAAGATTTTGTTTTCGTCGTTATTGCCATTTTCTTGATTAAAACCTTTATTTTGGAACTTCTAAATTGTAATTTAATCTTGGTCAGCTGTAATTAATTTCGGGGGAGCTCCTTTGTCAATCTAGTACTCATTTGTAACTTAAAAATCATGCTCCACCTCCGCCACAAGACATAAATATAAAGAGAATTTTGGAAAGACTTGCCAGGAATTCCAAGTCTCCAGGCAACAGAATCAATGGATACACACACAAGTTACAACACAATTCCTATCTACCGTAAACTATCCAGTGAAATCACCCACTGGGACTGAGATGGGACTGCATCACCATTTTATAATCTCCTGTGCGTTCTTATGAAGTTTGTTGTGTTCATGGCTATAGCAGTGGAGCATGCATAAACTGCGGCTAAGCACAAGCTTGCTGATATTAGTAGAAAAGCCTTCCATTGCCTCCCAGAAGCTAGAATTGCCAAAGCAGTGAAGGCAAGAGCTATGGCAGAAAGAGCATTTTTCCAAATGGTGAAGGATTTCACTGCAGCGCTGCATCCCTTGCAATGTATTACATGGCGGAAGTATCGGTTGGCGAGGTTGGGTGCATGGATTGCCCCGATTCCCCCTTTGGCCGGTAAAGAAGCTGAAGCGCCGGCAACAAGACCAGCAGGTGCATGCTCAACGACTGCAGGTACTTGAGGCAAAGAAATTGTGGTGTGGCCAAAATGATAAGGCATTCCATGCCCTACTTTGTCCATCCATTTCCTATACTCAACTACCCATGTATCTGATGACCTCAAGTTGAGATACAGTTTGTTTGTTGGGATTCTTTCCTTCATCAAAATCTCATTTTGAGATGATAAAAATCCCATATCTTGTTCAAAGACCTTACATGCATTCTGGTGAAAGTACCATTCAGGAATCCACTTCGCCGCAAACGTCGATCTTCTTGTTGATCCAAACCTTACAATAAGCATGGATTTTCCTTGTCCGGTTGGTCGACAGAGGAAAAGGCCTGAGAAGTAAGTTCTCTCTCCCTTCTCGTCAACGGTTTCAAGGCTATTTGATAGGACGCAAGGGGCTTCAAACCTTAAGAAGTTTCTCCTGCTTTGATCCTTTTCTCTACCCCACCACCCTGCAAAACCCCTATCTGTGCGCTCTGTCACTTCAAAAAATAGAGGTTGAGCATCTTCTCTTTTTGCACTCCAGTCTGTTCTGTCATGTGAAATCGGAACATGTGCTGGATCCATCAGATTTTCGAGAAGTATGGAGTGATCATAAGGAAGCTCATGGATGGTTGAAACATCTCGAGACCCTGGTCGGGCAAAGTTCTCAAACCAAGGTAGTTTACTCACATTAGGTGTGGTCTCCCGAGACATCCATATCCACACAACACCTTGGGAGTCCCTCACCTCGTACGTCTTGGCACAAGCAGACCGCGGGATTTCAGCGCTTGCAGGAAGCTGCCATGAAGATATTAGTAGATCAAGAGAGTTCATATTAACAACCATGGCGATGAGGACAAACCTGAGGTATCTTCACACATTTACCCTCCCCTTCAAACTGCCAACCATGATATAGACATTCAAGCCTTCCATCTATCAGCTGACCTTCTGATAGTTTGGCTAATCTAATATCAACCAAAGCCAAATTGAAAAGTAAATGAACTAAGCCAAAGTAACTTTCATAATTCATAGCCTAAAATTACCACAAGAATGGCAAGAATTCGTCATTGAGGGAGCTAAACTGCATAAAGAATTGGTAATTTAAGTACCACATCCAAAAATCTTCCCTTCTCCATACTAAGCCCAAACAAAGCAATTGCTTTCCAGTTCTCAGCACTTAATGGAAACAAAATTTCAATATCCAGATAAAATGAAAAACAATTATGGACAATCATTCAGAAAATAAGTTCGCCGTGAGGAACAAAAGTTACTGGTAAATCCCTTATGCCCAATGCAAGTGTCATACAGAGAAGCTACTAGCGGTAAAGGGTTTCTTTTACCTATGTGGGCACCGATCTTCATAACAACGAAGCTCACCATGGCCATCTTTATACAACACTATCTGCTTATCAAACACAGTGAGGCCCAGAGGTGCATCATTTGGTACATCTCTAGTAAGATAAAGAGGGTACCATTCCTCCCTCCAATTATAATTCGCCACCAAACTCTCTCCAACTACTTTCACATCACGCGCTTCACTTATTGACGAAGGTAAAGTACTTGACAGATCTGCGTGGCACTTTATCTGGTTGCTTGCTTTCACCTGTACTGGTCTCACGAGAATGGCTGTAGACGAAGTCAGTTTAGGAGTTTGAGGGAGCGGATTGAAAGCCAGTGGTTTAGTGGAGGAAGTGGCATGAAAGATACATGGATTTAGCGGTAAAGCCATGGAAGGTTTGGTTCTGTGTCTGTGACCAGGAAGACTGTTAATGAAGAGCATGCAGGGAAGAGTCCGAAGGAGGAACTTGGGAGGAGAAGGGGAAAAACTTTGGAGTTGTCAAATGAAAGAGGCAGATGACAATATTGCAGGACATCTGGACAATTCCTGACCACACAGGTCAGTTTTTTTCCTCTCTTTTACCATGTTCTCTAACCAACTTATTGTCTTTTATGTTCTTTTTCATCATTTTTCCAATCGAAAATTGACCTACGAGGGAGCGTACCCACGCACGGTTGTTAGATCAGTTCAGACTCGGTTGCTCTTGCATGTTTCCTAAAACGCTGGACTCTTGGCGGGTTTGGTTCTTACTCAGTTGCTTCTGTGTGTATGTTTTGTTTTTACCAACCAAATAATCCTCTGCATCAAGTGCTAGTCCCCGAGTCTTTTAGCTTATCAGCAATTATTAATCTTGATGATGAATAACACTGTAGAAAGTCGGTAATCATTGAGCAACAATTGATTTCCCAAGTCTACACGTCTTTTTGCTTGCTGATACCATTTATGTACTGCACGCAACCAGAAAGTTGTTCCTTTGAAGTCCAAATCAAGGTTCTGATCCTTGTAAGTTAAGCAACTTGTGGTCCAACTGTTTGCAGATTTTATATTTGAATTAAAATGAGAAATTTCTGTTGTGTTTCATGTTTCAGTACCACATCAATTTGACAGGAAAAGAAAGTATCATTGTGCAAAATTCCTTATTCTTTGGGAGGAGAATCAGCAAAATAGAGGAAAAACGTCCGATTGACACTGTATGTTGGCGTCATGGATCATCATAATCCAATCAAGCCTCGAACAAGTTCTGCAGATAGAAAATAGAACATGCAGTACTATGTACTAAACACTGACAAATTGCCCATGATAGCACTGGTCATGAAAAGCGGGAAAACCAGAGCAAAATGTCAGGAAGCACGGATAGTTATTTCCTTTCTTTGGCTAATTCCTAGCCTTTCACCTGGATTTGATGGGAAAGAGGATATATAGTTCTTGGAGCAAAAACAGAACAAATTTATACAACCTTCTTCGATACAAAAGCTCCATAACATGTAGTAGTTTGGATGTTTTAAACATCTTCTGACAAACATTTATTGCCCATGCTACTTTTGAAAGAGTTTGCTTTGTTCTAGTTTTGGTCACAAGAATAAGTGAATACTAATAATTTATGTACTGTTTTCTTATACCAGTGGAAACTTTTGAGTCATTGTTTTTGCTTCCTCACCCATTATTCACTGAACAAGATTGTCGAATCTCCCCTACTTCATCTGTCTTCACTCCAAGGATGGTTAGCTTCAAGAAGGACTGGCTCCAACTCTGAAAAAACAGTTGTTGATCATTAGCGAAATCCTCTACCTGTTTCCTTGTTCTGTCGTCTGCAAGTAGAATAGAATCCGATTGGAAAAGACCTTTGTGGTTTTTCAGGTTTCTGTAGTACTGATTGTCAAATGTGGCGGATGTTTCGGGATCATTGTTGACTGTTATTGATGGGCTTGCCCCTTGGGGACACTTCTTCATTAGCTCATTTGCATAGATACTGTCCAGGGAGGAGTCAACCAGACTACGCTTCCCCTTAGAGTCTTCTTGGAACCGGCCACTGAACGAGCTACAATGAGCTAATCCTATTGTATGAGCTCCTGCATTTATCCAATGCATGAAGTCATTAAATATTCAGTTAAAAGTCTGCTGTCACAATCATGACATTGCTGTACTCTTTATGTGTTTAAAATCAATCTTTTGACAGGGGGGGAAAAAAAAATACTAGTTGCCAACCGCTTGTAATCATTGTCCAGTTTGAAGAGATAGACCTGAGAGGGTGACGAGGTCCTCCGGGGATAAACCTTTGGAGGAGAAGATCTTAATCATCTCGTCTATGGAAAAGCTTGTATCTACAATGTTTGGTCGAACATTTTCAACCAAAGAAACCATTCCATCCCTCCTACCAGTTGGAATTTGAACCAAGGGTCCACCAGCCTGTTTTCAGTTTAACAGAAGCGAACAATTATCCAACGAACTGAAGCATACAAGCAGTTTAAGGAATGTCGCATTACAGTTTTTTATTTCTTACAATGGCCACAGCATCTCTGGCGGCCAAAGCAACTATATCAGCACAAGAAACTGTCTCTGGGCAGAAGAATTCAAGGGCTCTTTTAGCTGAATTGATAACTGAAAATCCTCCAAGAGACCTGTTTGCAGGATCACTCCGCTCAGTTGCATTTCCTTCTAGCAATACAGATGCATCACAACCCTGCAATAAACAAGAAAGCAATTGTATTCAACTTTTTGTGGGTGAAAATATCGCAGTTCCTAGTTGTATTCTGGTCGTGGAAAAGAATGAATTGAAGTTCATGACACTTCTGGTGGTTGGCAAGAAATTTGATTCGGTTCTTGTAATCTCGGTGACCATAGATGTTATAATAACTCATTTGATAGAATAAAGAATAAACTCGGCTGGTACTCCTCAATTACTTAGTGGGTTATATGCTCTTTCAGTTTCGTTTTCGGTTAGTTTAAGCAGAAACGAAGACGGGATAAGTCTCTCACCTCCACGAAGCAGTCATGAAAGAGCAAGCGCAGGAGCTTTCCTGGGATGGTTGGATCAACAGAGGAAGCCGACCTCACTGTGTTGGCAACCATCAGTTCTGCTGATGGGCACGAAGCTGCATAGAAGTTGAAAGAGAGACTAGCAGAAGTAACAGGAACAAACGAGAAGAGAACAATGATAGAGAAACTAAGAAAAAAGAAATGTGTTATCTCCATGGGGATGAGTGAGCTGCAACAGTTGAAGAGAAGAGATGATATATGTGTATATGCATTCAAGGCTTGCATTCACATACAGAGGCCGGGTGGTAGATAAAAGAATTTATTAGAATTATCTAACACTGTCAACCACTAGTGAATCCACTTATTACTTCAACAGAGGCGCAAGCATAGCACCCTGTCTGGATATGGGTAGTTCTACTGTACACATTTCGCAATGATTAACTTCTGTGGGATAGATAGAATAACTTCTGGATTCACATTCTACGAGTTAATGGATCTTTTTCCAAGTAAAGCATCAACTACCTAACACCATTATATTCTAGAAGGGAATGCTCTTAGATCACAGTACTACAGAAAACTTGTTACAACTGAAACCAAGAATGCAAGTAGAGGTACATTCTGGCAGGACAGTGGACATTGCTCGGCTCATGTCTAACTCAGCCTGTTCAATCTATCCATCAGACACACACACACACACCATCTGCTGCTCTTCCGTTGAAAATCTGAATAATTGCTAATTGTAAAATTGTCCGTGTCAAAATAAAATTATAGAGAGTCTTACGACATAAATTTATAAGTATACACACATATTATTTAATATTTCTTCAACAGCTTGCTATAAATTTGCATGGAGGTGAGGTTACTGTTGGTGGCAGTCATTAAATGACATCAGACGTATAAAGTCTATTCTTGTGATAGTAATAACTACCACACACTCTGGTTGTCAATAGAACTGGCGTCAGGTGCTCACAGAGGAACATCTGTGCCTTGCAAAAACCGATTCATTTTAATGTTCTACTTAGAACAGGATATGTGGCTGAATCAAGTGCAGGAGTTAAGCTTTGCAAGTTCCAAAAAAAAGCCCCTGAAAACTTGCTGACTTGAAGCATCAAGTATTCAAAATCAAACTGACATGATCCCTATGTCTTGTCTTCACCGGCCCATCGCAGAAGTTATCATTTCTAAACTCGACCGCCATGACTAAATCTAAGATCAAACCGTGATTCAATTCCCCAGCGGTGGTTGGGCTTGCGATTGGGGGCCCTTGGGGTTGGGGATCAACCTTTTGGTACAAGAACAAACGTAAATCATCGTTATCACATCAACCTCGTCAACACTCAATTGAATTCTTATTAAAAGGCAAAATTTGAAAAAATCTAATAGTAAGAAGTCTTACTTTTTCGTAATAAAGGGGTTGTCTTATGTTCATTTGCCATGCCGATATTCTTTCAAGAACTGTCCAAAATTGTATGCCCGTGTATAATATCCATACACAATAAATGTCAACTTTGAGAGATATGTAAAACAGAGGTGGGATCTTGTTAATGAGTGAGTGACGGCAAAGGCAATTCTATCTACATAACTAAGTATGCTACTAATCAAAATTGTAGGACTCATTCATGCCAAGAGTTATCTACAAAACATATGGACAGTAGGGAAAAGGTCACCGCATATGTGCATTTCCAAATTATTCATTTCATATTAACATATGGTTATCATCTTCCACAGGCTCTAGTTCATCCATGTAGTTAGTGGAGAAGAAGGCGAGTACAACAACGTTACACGTTGAATTATGCAATATAGTGCACTTGAAAGTTGAAACCAATATGTTACGTCAATCTAAAAGCACCAACAAGTTTACTCAGCTTATTAATTTAGCTCAATCATGAACTAGGTCTTTAATTTATTCCGCCAATTCTTATAAAATTAGTAGCAACCCTTAACTACTTTTCAGGAAAGTTTTTCGTAGGAGCTAGTGATGCCCCAATCAATTCCAATTGTGAGATCCACAACTGGGAACTAAGGGATGGAGGAAGGCAAAATAGTTAGTTTAGGGAACTTAACAAGAAAGCATGCTAGAGGTATCAAGTTAACTGGTGAGGAATTTCTATAACTGCAAAGTTCCATGAAGCCATGTCCAAAGTTGTTGGGAGCTTGACATTGAGCAAGAAAGGAGATACAACCACCCGCAACCCCAGACGCGAGATTCGCAATTGGGAATAAAGGGAAGGAGGAAGGCAAAATGGTTAGTTTAGGGAACTCAGCAGGAAAGAATGCTGGAAGTCTCAACTTATCTGGTGAGGAATTTCCAGAATTGCAAAGTTCTAATTAAGAAGCCTAAGCCAAAGTTGTTGGGAGTTTGACACTGAGTAAGAAATGAGTAGCATCAAGTCAATTCCTATTTGGGTTATGTTTCACAATGTTCCACTAGAATTTTGGACATTGGAAGGGTTAAGTTTCTTAACTAGTTCAGTGGGTAAGCCCCTTCCTATGAATAAACAGCTAGGATGGAAAGAATTTGTTATGCTAAGATTTGTGTGGAAATAGAGAAGGATAGTGAGTTACCTTGGAAGCCTCGGATAAGTCACAAAGTATGGAAAAACCAACTAGAAAGAGGTTTGCTACAGGCACCTATAATAAGATTATAGGGGGAGGAGGAGACTGCCACAGAAGGGGAATCATAGGTAGAAGTTAATAACCAATTAGAAAATGTGGTTGTTAAGCAGATGGGTGACAAGGAACTGCAACTGAATATTTCTAAGGAACAACACCTAGAGGGGACTACTAAGGAGAAGCTTATGAATGTTGTTTCACAAATTAATGAAGATACAACTATAAGTTTGTAGAGTGGAGGTGATGTGGATAAAAGGGAATCAATTGGAAGATTTTGAGCTTGTTACAAACATCAAAAGAAAATCGGCTAGATCTAAAGGTAAGAACAAGATGGAGCCTTACTTGAATCTGCTAATGAATTTCTTATTGTGGACCATAAGAGGGCTTAATGATCCTCTTAAAAAGCAAGAAGTGGGGTTACTAGTACCCAAATGAAGCTTTCTCAGTTGCAAGTCTCACTTGGTTTTTTAGGTGACAAATGGAAACTGTACGCAAACCATACTTTTCATCACAATGGCAAGATCATTATTGCATATAACACAAAGAGAGCCACTGTACATTTTGGTTTCGTTTCAAACTAGGTTATTCATGTTACATGCGAAATTTAGGATATTCCAGGTAGAATTGAAGTCCCCATAATTTACACAACTGATCATGCATTTCAAAGAGTAAATCAGCAATCGCTTGTCAAGTTTGCCAAATCTTATGCTCAATTTGAGGAACCTAGATGCTCTAATCACTCTTGGATGGGTATACTTAGCATGCAAAATGTTAAACAATTTTCAATTATTTGATGGGAAGACAGGGATTTGAAGACTTAGTAATATGGCAATCTGAGATGGAGGGATACGAAGCTTATCAACTAATAAGGAAGCTACATATGGTCAAACAAGGATTAAAGGAATTCATTAAAACTAATAAAATGGACTTTGCAGAATTACTACAATAAGCTAAGGACAAACCAATAATTGTACAATAAGAAAGCAACTTGTCACCTCAAAATCACAATTTGAAGACTCAGGAAGCTGCTTGCTTGAGGGATTATAACTCAGCATTGAATGTTCATAACTCTATTCTGAGGTAGAAATCCAAAGTTCAATAGCTTAAGGATGGTGGTGCCAATACATAGTTCTTCTACAGTAATATATATTGGCTCGAAGAAATAGAAATAAAATAACTATACTAGCTGATTATATAGGAAAACTATGTACAAGTCGGGAGGAGATTAGGAGCATTGCAATGAAATTCTTTACGAATTTGTTAGGAATGCCTGAATTAAGTGGAAGAGGAGATATTTCTTGGATAATTAAAAAGAAGATTAGTCAAGAAGTTAGGGAAGCCTTAATTAGTCTAATATCAGTGCAGGAAATCAAAAGCACTCTCTTCAGCTTAAACCCATCAAAGGCTCCATGGCTTGATGATTTTAATGCTCATTTCTTCTAAAAGATTGGGAACATTATAGGGGAGTTAACGGTGGAAGCAATGTAGGATTTTTTTTTCCTCATCTGAACTTTTTAGGGAAATCAACAAGACATATATTTGACTACATCATATAAAAATGTGAGGTAGTTAGAATTACCTAAGGAATTACCACTAAATTAGATAATTGACCATTGAATTAAGTTAAAACTAGGATCTATTATTGTGTCCTATATCGAATGTTATTGTTGTTGAAGGAATTGTAACAATATTTAGGTGAACTATTCGAGATAGAATATATCAAACACTTTAGGTTTCCTTATGGTGTTATAGAGTTCTTCCAAAAGAAAGTCGACAATATACTGTGAAATATATCAATTATTAGGCATAAAGTGACTAATAAAAATAAATACATCATTGTGTTGGTATAAGATTTGATGGACATATTTAGTAAGGACTTATTCTTTACAAAATTGGATCTTTATCATATAATTGGCAAGTTAGGATAGTAGAAAGTGATGACCCAAAAACTATTTACTTTACTTGATATAGTGCATACAAGTTTTTGGTCAAATTGTTTAGTTTAACCAGTGCCCCTATAATTTTTTACAATCTAATGAATGATGTCTTACATGAATTTTTTTTATGTAATCTATCCTGACGACATTATCATATATTACATTTTTATGGATGAACATATTGTTTATTTGTAACAGGTACTCGAATGTCATAGAAGAATGAATTGCACATTAATATGGAGAAGCGTGAGTTTGCTAGGTTGAGAACAAATTTTCTAGGGCATTTGGTTAGAAAAACAACAAGTTTTAAATGGACATTAAGAAAATACATATCATTTTAGAAGAGTCTGTAAGGCTCTGGTCATGCATCTCATATATAATATATATAAAAAACATATAGAGGAAAATAAAACAGAACTTCAAAAACCAGATCTACTCATGCATTTAGATATATAAAACAAAAACATGAAATATAAGATTTACATACTTTTCTAATGATTTACTTCGTTCTTTAATCTTCTTCACGTTGGGTTGTCGTAAACTACAATGATCAATATAGGCCGTCTCTAATGAAAGTACACACGAAGATAAAAGGATGAAACCTCACTAGGAGATAACGAGAATTCTTTCTTTATACTAGCAAAAATAAGAACTCTTGTGAGAGTTAGAGAGAAAAAAAAGTGTATGTGTCAGAAAAGAACCGTTCTTTCACTTTTGTCTTACACAAGATATACAAAAATCATCTATATTTTCTACACTATTTGCCCTTCCATAACCACCATAACTAATGGAGATTTATGAGAAGTTAATGGCCATGAATAGCATGCATTAATGGAAGTTATAGGAAATTAATGACCATGAATAACATGCATTAATGGAAGTTATGAGAAGTTAATGACCATGAATAACATGCATTAATGGAAGTTTTGGAAAGTTAATGACTATGAATAATATACATTAATGGAAGTTTTGGGAAGTTAATGACCGAATTGGCAACCAACAATATTTGTTTCTAATCTATTCCATGCAACGTTTTCTACCATGATCACATCATGATATATTCCCAAAACACTATCCCATATCTTGAATCACCATTCAAAACTATTTTACTCATCCTTCGGATCTCCTATATGTATGACTCGTTAAGTTCTTGGTTATGTTGGCCACTTGAATTAACACATAATTCAAGTAAGTCAAGAGCGGTATGTAGCAACATGTCATAACCCTCAATTGATCAGAAAGTCAGTGGTTTGACTACGAACCCTTCCATACGCAATGTTGCCATGCAATTCGTCATTTTACCATCTATACCACACTTGGTTCAGAGTATGATCAAAGTATTAACTCCCACTAAACTGACTAGTCACATCTAGTCCAAGTGATATTAGATCTTGTCATGAGGATCTCGTTACTCTATGTATCATTGAAGACTCTCTTTATGACACATTTCTGCTCTGGCCAGAGACTTCCGAATAATTACCTCGACAAGAGGCCGTGGGTATCATCTCCTTCTATCAGGAGTGGTAAATCTTTTATTGACTACTTAATTACTTCCGAATAGCTCAAGTTGTACTTAATCACCATGCTATGAGTAACCCCTAAAAGGCACCGATGAATGGAGTCAAAGCACAGGATTAGTATCCGGGATATCCTTGAGCACCTCAAGTCAAATGATACTTACACCATTGCTACGATGAGACTATCATTGACACTAGAATAAAATGTCCATATGATTGTCTCATAGTAGGTCAATCCAATGTACTGACTACCTTTAGTAAGAATCCATATGTTAACTCTAAACAACTCATGTCTACAACTTATGAGATCTATTGCTTGATCTAATCAAGAAGTATAACATGTGCTAATTTATCCGGATTAATGATATCCCACCTCATTAATCCTATGACTAGGAAAAGTTTAGATACTAACATAATTACACATGATAGAAATCTTATTATCATGATCTCATCATGATTTCCTCCATGCTATATTTTGTATTAAGGACTTCATTAAATCAATTTAAGATCAACATCAAATCCATAAATGTATGAACATTGAAATAATAAAAATGCCTTTATTAATCATAAAATGATTTGTACAATAAGTGTTAAAGGTGATTGTCTTTAGAGCATTTCTCTAACAAACTCCCACTTGCAATAAAGCCAATCGCCTTGATATCTAATACTATAGGCGTGTACATGTGACATAAAACTCTTTCGAAAAATAGGCTCAGTTAATGGATCAACTATATTATGATCAGTGAGAACTATCTCTATCTTAACCTCATTTCTGCCAATGATTTCTCTAATAAGATGGTAGCGTTTGAGTACATATTTGGACTTCTGATGAAACCTCGGTTCCTTTGCCTGCACTATAGCCCCTTGTTGTCACAATACAACTGCACTGGGTTAGTGATGCTTAGAACCACACCAAGTTCCATGATGAACTTCTTGATCAAATCGCTTCCTTTGTCGCTTTTGAACCTGAAATGTACTTTGCCTTTGCCGTCGAATCTACGATAGTCACTTGTTTAAAACTTTTTCAACTGACTGCATCACTATTCTATATGAATGCATATCTAGACTGGGATTGTTAAGTTGTCATTTTGCGCTTATTTTCTATTTAATTCTCTTTAATGTGTGGAAATTATGATCCAAAATTAAGGGAATTGTCTCTTAATTATTTTCAGGTGATTTTCAGTACTTTAGAGATGAAATTGAATCAAAAGATGCAAAAGAAACATAGAAAATCCAAAAATTTCAGATTGGCAGTAAAATTTAGTGACTAAGCGTGGGCACGTGTAAGGATGGAAATTATTTGCAAATCTATTTTCAAAATTCAAATATGAGATTTTCATAATCTTTGAAGATCATATTGCTATCTTATCAATGGAGATCAGCATCTTGAAGTGGGGATAAGGACTATCTGCTGAAGATTATGAAAGAGAGAAGAGAAGAGAGATCGGAAAAATATAAAAGGAGAAGAAAGTTACTGTGTTGGGCCCCGATTCGTATTAAACATGTTTTAATCATTTTGAGGATTGGTTTGCTAATTTCCTTCTAGTTAGAAT
>JANVCQ010000008.1:16125603-16140325 GCA_025531925.1 Erythroxylum plowmanianum | reverse complement strand
GATGAGCTTGAAAGTTGGAAGAGAACTACAACGGAGGACAAGCAGCCTTACTGTTCTTAAGTAGTTAAATGCAATCAACGTAGGAGATGGTTAGAAAAGCAATGACAAAACGCGTAGAAGACATTTTGTAGTCATATATAAGTAAGGACTGGCGGCGACCCCGTGGAAGTGGACTTCTGTTTTACCTTAAATTCTAGGAGACGTTCAATATAAACTTTAATTACGTAAATCATTTCCATATATAGAAGAGAGTACGGATAAAAGATTAAAAGGCTGCTTTGTTTGATAGTGAAAGAATAGAAGGAGAGAGACAATTGGCATGTAATTGTGTTTTGTATTTGTTGTATTTTGCTGAATGTCTTTACATGTATTTATACACATTTTGGTATCTCATAAGATATTGAAGATCGTATGAGATAATTGAAGATCATATGAGATACAAGAAATAAAATCAAATAAGATACAAATAAAGAGAAAATCATATCTATGAGATTATATGAAGATCATATATTTATCAGGTCCCTTCAAGCTCACGGTGGGTAGCTACAGTGAGCTTGTCACGAAAATTTTGAAAAGCGGATAAAGGTAAAGCTTTGATCATAATGTCAGCAATTTGATGGCTTGACGAAAGATGTCGAATTGATAGTGTCTTGTTGGTAACCAGATCTATTACAAAATGAATATCAATCTCAATGTGTTTTGTGCGAGTCTGAGTGATTGGATTCGCAACAAGAAATGTGGCACCAAGATTATCACACCAAAGTGTAGGCGTGAGGTGAGAGAAGTTAATTTCACTAAGGAGAGATTTAAGCCAACAAAGTTCAACAGCAACAAGAGCTATACTTCGGTATTTAGCTTCAGTACTAGATCTGGCAACAGTAGATTGTTTCTTTGCATTCCAAGAAATGAGATTTGGTCCAAGAAAAATATAGTAGTCAGAAGTAGAGTGACGATCATCAGGACAATCTACCCAATCAGCATCATAGTAGGCATGAATGGAAAGAGAGGTTGGTCGGGTAAAGTGGATACCAGAAGTGGGTCTAGAGCAAAGGTATCTAAGTATCTGTTTAACAACGGTTCAGTGAATGTCGGTAGGACAATGGAGAATTGGGAGACTTTATTGACTGCAAATTGAATATCAGGGCGGGTAAGGTAGAGATATTGGAGAGCACCAACAGTACTTCGATATTCAGAAGGATTAGTGAGAGGAGTTCCATGGTTTTTGGAGAGAGGAAGAGTGAGAGTTATTGGTGTGTTGGCGGGTTTGGATTGAGCAAGACCTGTGCAGAGGAAAAGATCTCTGGTGTATTTAATTTTGGTAAGTAGGAGTCCAGTAGGAGTGCGATTTGCCTCCATACCAAGAAAATAATGAAGAGGGTCGAGATCTTTAATGAAAAATTCAGCGTGTAGGTCATGAATGAGATTGGTGATGAAAGAAGGTGAAAAGCCAGTAATCAAGATATCATCGACATAGACCAAGAGAAAGGTGGTTTGAGAAGAGATGGTATGAATAAATAGAGAAGTGTCTGATTTGATAGGGATGAACTTGAGATCAAGTAGTTTTTGGTTTAGTCGATGAAACCAAGGTCGCGGAGCTTGCTTTAAACCGTAGAGGGCTTTTTGAAGGCGACAGACATGAGAAGGCTTGTGAGGGTCAATAAAATCAGGAGGTTGAGCCATGTAAACCGGTTCTTGTAGGTGTCCATTGGAAAGGCATTTGTGACATCAAGTTGACGAATGGACCAATTTATAGATAGAGCAATAGTGATGATGAGGCGGATTGTAGTGGGTTTGACTACAGGACTGAAAGTATCTGTGTAGTCTATACCAGGAATTTGATGATAGCCTTTGGCAACTAAACGGGCTTTATATCGATCTAGAGTACCATCTGAATTTATTTTTATGTGAAAAACCTATTTACATCCAATAATATTTGCATTAGGTAGTGAGGGAACAATAGTCTAGGCATGTTTGTGATGGAGAGCAGTGAACTCATCAAGCATAGCTTGTCACCAGTGTGGGTATTTATTGGCTTGAGTGAAGGAAGTGGGATCGGGTTCATGGGAGGTTTGTGTATGCGTAGAATAGGTGACATAATCAGACAGTATTCGAGGAACACGAGTGTTATCACGTGTTCAAGTAATCATTTGATGTTGAGGTAATGGGGAAGGTAGTGAAGGGGTTGATATGGTCTCAGGTGGGGAAGGCGCAGGTGTTACCTGTAGAGGTAGAGAGATGGTAGAGATAAAGGGTTTGTTAGGGATGAGGGAAGGGAGAGTAGCATATGGAAAAATATTTTCAAGAAAACGAACATGTGAAGAGATGTAAATTTTTGGAGGTGTTAGGATCAATGCAACGATATCCTTTGTATTGCACCGAATACCCAATAAAGACACATTGTATAGAATTTGGGGTAAGTTTGTCTGTACGCTTGGCCTCAAGAAAAAGAAAACAGGCACAACCAAACACATGAAGGTGAGACAAATCAGGTGAGTAGAGAAAAAGAATTTCATAAAGGGATTTGTGGTGAAGGATAGGTGTTGGGAAGAGATTAATGAGATATGTAGCGGTAGAGAATGCATCAAACCATAGGGATTTAGAGAGAGAGGCATGTAGGAGAAGGGTAAGGCCAGTTTCAGTGATGTGATGATTTTTTCACTCAACAAGACCTTTTTGTTGTGGAGTATGAGGACACGAAATACGGTAAGAGATACCATGTGTGGTGAGGTAAGTGGCAAAGGCCCCTTTGATAAGTTCAGGAGCTCCATCGCACTGAAAGGTTTTAATGGTAGTGGAAAAGAGATTTTCAGTGTTTGTTTTGAAGTTTTGAAATTGAAAAAGAGCTTGATTTTTGTGAGTTAAAGGAAAAATCCAACTGTAACGATTAAAGTCATCAATGAAAATTATGAAGTAGCGATAACCAGAAAGAGAGATGGATGGTGATGGTCTCCAAATATCACAATGAATGATTTGTAGTGGCATGGTAGAAGCACGAGATGATAAAGAGAATGGAAGACAAGTACTTTTTCCCAATAAACAGGAAGTACAATTATTCATTACATGGGATGGAAATTTAAAATTGAGAAACAACCTAAAAAGAATGGCAGAACAAGGGTGACCCAGACGTTGATGCCACAAAGGGAGTGAAGTGGACGTAGCTTGGAGCGCAATCGAATTATTGAAGTAATGTGGAATCTTGATAGGGTAGAGATTATTGTGGATGGATCCCATGAATAGTGGCACCTTGGTTTTGAGATCCTTCACAATATAACCAAATGGATTAAATTCAATAAGACAGGAATTATCTTTCACGAACTTAGCAACAGAGAGTAAATTTGCATTAAGATTTGGAACAATTAAAATATTGTTAAGGTGAAGGGCAAGACTTTAAGTGGAGAAAGTAAGATTACCAGTAAAAGAAATAGGAAGAGTTTGTCCATTACTGACAATCACTTGATTTAATTTGGTCGATTGTATGGAATTTCAGATTCAACAAGATGAGGATTTGGTGTCATATGATTTGTAGCATTAGTTTCTGGAAGCCATTCAGTGAGAGTGCTGGAGGAAGGATTTGAAGAATCTTGAATATTTAATGCAATAAAGGCAGTGGAAAGATTTGTGGGGTTAGGTGGAGGGTAGTTTGGTCAATTTCGAGATTCAGAATATCTAAACCGACAGTGAGCTGCAATATGTCCCCATTTCCAATGAATCTGACATTGGGTAGGAGGTTTATTTGGGTAATTGGGCTGCTGGGCCAAATTATTGAACTGGTCTGATTTGAGTTAGTAGAATGGACTGGAGAGTATGGGTCATAGGTGTATAGGCTTGTGGGCTTGAAAGTGTGGTTATTGATGTGGCTGGGTCTATTGGAGTTCCTGGAAAATTCATATTATGCGGCCCATCCATCTGCCGTTGTCCATGTGGCCCGTTAGGGTTGAAAAACCATGAGCCCCTTTGTCCTCATGAGCTTCTGCCGCTGTCGTGTCCATTTGGGGGAGAAGAACCTGCAAAAGAAACAGTAAAGGCAACATCTCGTGGAACAGAAGAGTGAAAGGACAAGAGTCGTTGCTCATGGACAAGTAGTTTAGCTCAAAGATCACTAAAGGAGATGGGCGATTCACGATGTTCAATCGCTGTGATGAATGACTCGTAGTCCAAAGGTAAGCCATTGAGAGTGAAGAGGACAAGGCCTTCGTCCGAGATTGAATCGCCAATAGTAGAAACTTCATCAGCAATGTTGGATACTACGGTAAGAAACTCAGTGATCGAGAGGTCCCCATTTTTTAGAGTATGAAGCTTGCGTCGGAGTAAGGAGCGTTGGGAGCTGGACTGCTGCAAAAAATGACGCTCTAGAGCCAACCAAAGATCACGAGCAGTGATGCATCCAATGGCAAGTCTTGCGGTAGAGTTGGACAGGGAGGCGGTGAGGAAGCAATAAACCAGTCTATTAAGCTTTTGCCACATGATGTATTCGAGCGATGCATCATCTGCGGTTGCAGAAGGTGGGAAAATATCACCATTGACGTATCCAATAAGGTCAGAGGTAATAAGAATAGCTTGAATTTGATTGTGCCAAATGAGATTAATTGGATGAGTCTAATTATGTAGTTAAGAAATTTGTGATTTGGTTGAATGGCAGAGTGGGAGAGGTAAGGTCGGGCATTGTGATTGTTGTGATAGGAGTGTGTTGTTTCTGTTGTGTCTGATAGGTGTTTAATGAAAATAACTCTGTAGACGAAGTTTAGTTTCTGGCTGTGTTGTTGAATATGTGAAATGTATAATGTAAGTATCTTGGTTGTGGGTGGTTCCCGAATTGAAGTTTGTGGTTTGTGTCTGTGTAGTACTGAAATTGGGTGAGGATTAGAAAGGTTTTTAGGACGAAAGAGGGAGGTGGCTAAAAAAATGGAAGTGAGCTCTGATACCATGAAAGAATGGAAGGAGAGAAAGACAACTGGTATGTAATTGTTTTGTATTTATTGTATTTTACTGAATGTCTTTACATGTATTTAACTATTTATATACATTTTGATATCTCATAAGATATTGAAGATCATATGAGATACATGAAATAAAATCAAATAAGATACAAATAAAGAGAAAATCATATCTATGAGATTACATGAAGATCATATATTTATCAGATTGTTTCCGCCTCGGTCCATTGACAGTGCAAAGTTATTCTTACATTAAGTTTGGTATTGTAATTCAATTTTCTATGACCTTTTATTGCTTGAATCTGAACAGAGATCTATAAAGAAAAAGGAATTGTATACGTATTTTAGTTTTTGATTGAGACGATGGACATCCTTAAAAAAATCTACTTTAGGTTTTTAAGAAAGGTATTTTGGCATTTATGTGATGTTAAAACAGATTGTTATCACCTTCACGAATTCGAATTTGCATGAATTAATCCTCAAATTAATTACAAACAGGGAAATGAATTGCATAAAGCTTTTAGTACGTGAACTTAAAGACAAGCATGTGGGTTACAAAGATAGATATGAATTGGAGAGTAAACTGGAATAATTGGTGTGATTGACCCAGTCAAAAGTTACAAGAGATTTTTATAGTCCAACAACTAAGTTTCACATTACATGTTCCGAAAGTTGGAAAAAGACGTATGAGAACCACCACCATGCATAAAAGCAACGTCCGTTAACGTTTATCTTCGGTGGGAATGGGACACAGAGGACCTTTCAAGTCGCTGGCAGTATTCATTTCAGTCATGCAAGTTGCCTAATTTCCAAAATCTTTTTAATATATGATAACATTAACGTTTTCATTGCTTACATTTTTTGAAATTAACATTTCTTTTTCGTTTTTGAGATTTATACATATTCAAATAATTGTATTTTATATAAATCACGCAATACTACTTGCATAAAGTTAAGGCGACTCGCTTTCATTAGTTTAATAGGAAATGACCTGTAATTTCCCTTTCATTTTCCTTTCCCCGTAAGATGCATGTATTCAACGAATGGTCACCTTACATATTGCTGCAAAAGGAAACCTTTTCAATAATGTTAGTTGTGGAATTCCTCCTCAAACTTTTATGAAAGGTAAATGGATGTGCATTTGGAAGAAGACTGTCACTTAGTTCTGCTTAAGAATGGTTGCACTCATGTCAGGTCTACACCAAGTAAACGGCAGCCACACAAGAAATACTCGCTGATAACGCCTGTACGTGTGTTTTCTTTCTAATTACTTTACGTGGTTTCTAATTTGCCTTTTGTATCATTGTAAAAGAGGTCGTTTATTATTTAATTTAGAATATAAGAATTTTGTCTTAAGAAATTAATAATTATTTAGTCTTTTATCAAAATTAATAACCATAAAAATTTATATAAGATCATTTTCTTACAACATCACTTTGTATGACAAACAATTCTAACAAAATGTTATGTTAGCTAATCAAATGACTTCTATGTTTTTACACCAATTGAGATAATGTTATTGTTTAAAAACACTATCTAAATTGACAAAATGTGACTTCAATTTTTATACGACTAATATGAGATCATAAAATGTTCTTGCAAGTTGCCTAATTTTCAAAATCTTTGAGGTGGAGGGCAGGTGGAGCATACTCTTCAATTGTCCATATGTGCTAAGAGTAACATCTTTTGAATTGAAATGTGGCAAAACTAAAATCAGACACAATTTGTTTAGCAAGCCAAATTCTTTTGTCTTTGGATATTTTGATATGTTAGATGATACTAAAATAAATATCTTAGATAGTTCATTTTTATAGGTTACATGAAGTCTCACTTACAAAAATGAACATATAAATGGTTACCGCTATATATGATAAATGTGAATTTGCTATTTAAAATACAATTTAATGTCACATGAATTCTTATATCTAAAATCTTTAATATAATTATTTAACTAATTATCTCACATCATATTCACTTTGATTCAATGTAACATTTCAATTGTTTAAATTTAAAATTTTGTTTAACGATACAATAAATTTAAATTTTTGTTTAACTATACAATAAATTTTAAACACTTTAATTGTTCTATTTCTATATTGTTTATGTAAATAATATCCACAAAGTCAATGTTGGATATATTATTCTTTAATCAATTGGCTACCCGTTAGACGCTCTCTAGCGTTACCATCTATCTTTTATAGATTTGATCTAAATGAGACGATCCTCTATTGTAATTAATTTTATCATCTAAAAAGCATAGATTTTATTACATTTATCTTATTAGATTCATATTTAGTGTGTCTTAATCAATAACGTGTATAGAAAGACATAAAATGATGAGAAAGTTTTATTGATTGAGTTCTTTCTTGCAAAATTTTTCTTCAATTATCAGAAGAAACATGGTTGACCAAGTTATGCACAATCTTAGTTAAGATGAGGTCTCAACAAAAATTGTCACTTTTATTAAATTGCTTCCTTATTTTTATTTTATTTTAAGGGTTTATAGCTTTGCTTTTGGTATTATGAGGACTATCTTGTTTTATTTTGAGAATTCTTCAGTTCAAGTAAGAATTTCTCTTTCTAAAACTTTCTCTCTAACTTCTCAAAACTATGTATTAGACACAATTATTTTCTAATTTTATCTATATATATTTGCATATGGCATTTTACTAGAAATTTTGTTGGTTTGTTGTTGACTAATTATTTGGAAGGAGGGGCTTTGATATTAAAATTTTAGGGTCAATTATAAAAAATCTCAAACTTTACTTAATTTTGTAATTATATAACGAACTTAAAAAAGTGGTAATTAAATACTCAAACATCTTTTTTTTTTAAAATTCTAACCTGACGTTAGTATCTCCGTTAACAATCCTGATGTGGCTTGCCATATAAAAGAGAAACCCTAAACACTTATACACGTCAAAATTAATTAAACTAACTCCTTCCATTCAAATTCAACACTTAAGAAAATGATTAAAAAACCCTCAAAGCTCTTCAATTTCTCCTTGGGAATGTTAGGCAATTACTTCCTCTTAACGCAATTCACATATTCTCCCATCACATACGGTTTAAAAATAACCCCAAATATGATACATAAACTCCCGTTATACAATCGACAATTTTGAGAAGTTAATGACCAAATTAGCAACTAATAATACTTGTTTATAATCCATTCCATGCAACGTTTTCTACTACGATCACATTGTAATATAATCCCAAAACACTCTCTCATATATTGAATTATCATTCAAGACCATTTTACTCATCCTTCGGATCTCCTATATGTATGACCTGTTAGGTTCTCGATTATATTGGCTACTTGAATTAACACATAATTCAAGTAAGTCAAGAGCGGTATCTAGCAACACGTCATAACTCCCAATTGATCAGAAAGTCAGTGGTTTGACTACGAACCCTTCCATACGCAATGTTCACCATCTATACCTCACTTGGTTCATAATATGGTCAAAGTGTTGACTCTCACTAAACTGACTAGTCATATCTAGTCTGTAATATTAGATCTTGTCCTGAGGATTTTATTACTCTATGTATCATTAAAGACTCTCTTCATGACACATATCTACTCTGACCAGAGACTCTCAAGTAATTACCTCGACAAGAGGCTGTGGGTATCGTCTCCTTTTATCAGGAGTGATGAATCCTTTATTGGCTACTCAATTACTTCCAAATAGCTCAAGTTGTACTTAATCACCATGCTATGAGTGACCCCTGAAAGCCTTCAATAAATGGAGTCAAAGCACACGATTAGTATTCGAGATATCCTTGAACACCTCAAGCCAAAGGATACTTGCACCATTTCTATTATGAGACTATCATTGACACTATAATAAAATATCCATATGATTGTCTCATAGTAGGTCAATCCAATGTACTTACTACCCTTAGTAAGCATCCATATATTAACCCTAAACAACTCATGTCTACAACTTATGAGATCTGCTGCTTGATTCAATCAAGAAGCATAACATGTGCTAATTTATTCGGATTAATGATATTCCATCTCATTAATCCTATGACTAGGGAAAGTTTAGATACTATCATAATTACACATGATAGGAATCTTATTATCATGATCTCATCATGATTTCCTCTATGCTATATTTTTTTTAAGGACTTCATTAAATCAATTTAAGATCAACATCAAATCCATAAATGTATGAACATCGACATAATAAAAAATGCCTTTATTAATCATAAAATGATTTGTACAATAAATTTTAAAGGTGATTGCCTTTAGAGCACCCTTCTAACAAACTCCCATTTGCACTAAAGCCAATCGCCTTGATATCTAATACCATACGCGTGTACATGTGACACAAGACTTTTTCAAAAAATAGGCTCAGTCGACGGATCAACTATATTCTTATCGGTGAGAACTCTCTCTATCTTGACATCACTTATACCAATGATTTCTCTAATCAAATGATAGCGCCTGAGTACATGTATGGACTTCTGATGAGTCCTCGGTTCCTTTGCCTGTGCTATAACCCCTTGTTGTCATAATACAACTGCACTGGGTTAGTGATGCTCGGGACCATACCAAGTTCCATGATGAACTTTTGATTCAAACTGCTTCCTTTGTTGCTTTTGAAGCTACAATGTACTTTGCCTTTATCGTCGAATCTATAGTAGTCTCTTGTTTGGAACTTTTCCAATTGACTGCACCACCATTCAGTGTGAATGCATATCCAAACTGGGATCTATTGAATTGAAAACTGGCATCAGTATACCCGCTTACCACAATATCACCTTCTTTATATACCAAGAATACATCCTTAGTTCTTCTCAAGTACTTAAGGATATTCTTGACAGCCACTCAATGACCCTCACCAGGATCT
The DNA here is from genome assembly GCA_025531925.1 of Erythroxylum plowmanianum. NCBI lineage: Eukaryota > Viridiplantae > Streptophyta > Magnoliopsida > Malpighiales > Erythroxylaceae > Erythroxylum > Erythroxylum plowmanianum. The sequence goes on along the minus strand of JANVCQ010000008.1, from coordinate 16,130,532 downwards.
GACTGGTATCTGATTGTAACACTTATAGCATACGATACATCGAGTCTAGTACATAACATAGTGTACATGATTGATCCTATAGCTGAAGTATAAGGAATCAAACTCATACGAGTCCTCTCATCTTATGTCTTTGAACACTTAGATTTAAAGAGTGTAATCCCATGTACCATGAAAAGATAACCTCTCTTGGACTGCTCCATGCTAAACCTGTTTAATATCTTGTCTATGTATGTAGAATGAGAAAGACCAAGGAATCTTTTAGATCTATCTCTATAGATCCTTATCCCTAAAATATAAGTTTCTTCTCTAAGGTCTTTCATCGAGAAGTTCATAGCTAACCAAATTTTGACTGATTGTAAAGTAGAGACATTGTTTCCTATTAGCAATATGTCATTTACATACAGTACAAGGAACACGATTGCACTCTCACTAACCTTCTTATACACATTTGGCTCATCCATATTTTGTGAGAAACTAAACTCTTTGATTGTTTCATCAAATCAGATATTCCAACTCTTAGTGTAACACCCTACTACTATAGATTACATCCCATAACACCCTGTAGACATTCCAGTACATAACCTATAATAATGGCATGCTAGAGCAAATACGTATCTAACTTAATCATGGCATCATCTATTATACATAAAAATCACCAAATTTTAAAACCAAACTACATTCCTCATTTTATTTCATAAAAACCAAACTTGTATTGTAGCTTTACAAATCATCCGAATATATATAGTATTAAAACTAAATACATTACATGAGAAATTTTACAAAAACTTCTATCAACCCTTCAGTCTTAGCTAACTGACCTTTGAGCCAATTCCTTACAAAAGTACAATCTTCTTGTAGCATCTCCCTTTCACTAATTTCCTCTCTCGAACTTGAAAAATTAGTGTCGCAATTTTGATGAGTTTTGTGAACTCAGTGATGTAACCATCCTCGATGGTTCACCCAATTCATACCACATAACAAATCATATAAGCAGATAATTTCACATCTTTTCATTTAGCAAATTGCACCACATAACATTTACTTCACTTACCCATTTTCATACAAATACATATTCGCATTATAATTCAATCAATCAAACACACTCAATAAGAGTATATGCAACGTTCGCGTGACTCACTTTCAATTATTATATTGTTGTGATTGAGTGCCTAAACTTTTTCGTATTTATTGTGGATACCGGGCTCATTAATACTGTCCTTTAGCTGTTACGGATACAGGGCTCATTGTACATATTGAGCCTTTGGTTCTATTCCACATTCCAGAGCTTTAAGCTCATATTCAGTGGCTACTTATGTCACAACTATCATTATCTGATCATGCATTCGTGTATGAAATGCATCACATTCATATTCAATCATTCATTGTTTAAAACATTTTCATTCGTAATCTCATTCAAACACATTTATAGTCTTATTTTCATTTATCATTAGACCTTGGTCCGGCATTCAACAAACATGTTGAGAAACATTTATTTCACCAAATTCACATTTAGCGAACACTTTGATATCACATTCATAAATCAGAATCTTTAGACCTTCATGTCTGGAATCAATACAAACAATCCACATTCAGAACATAATATATAATAGACAATATTAAGTGAGACCATCTAGGTTACTCATCATATGCTCCAGATAGCTATTGCCTTGAAGTCCCGGTAATGTCTGGATGGTGGCGCTCAATGTGCTCCTCTATATCATACAATACATAATCATATCACTATTTTGCACATTACATGTATTCATTTATGCACATATATGTATATAGAATACGTACAACACATGTTCATGACAATCTTGGGTTCCTTATCATTATTCTTGTCACAATATTCCTTCATATATCAATACTTAATTGATCAATCCAGATTTGCCTAAAAACATACTTTCAGGTCCACTTTGCATGATTATTCTCATCAGGAAAGTGAAGTAATTTGATAACACTTCCTTCTAGAAAAGTGTTCTCCCATGTCTTAAGTTTCTAATGATACTAAGATCATACAATTTGATTTTGTATTCTAGAAGTTATACTTAGTATTCTATAGACTGAGTACATTTGAAATTTTGGCTAGTGTATGATCATGGACTCAAAGTGAGTATGGGTAGTTATAGTCCTTTGTATCATGTGGTTATTTAATTTTAATGTTTCTTTTACTTGGTACTTTGTGAATGCTTGTGATTAACCCTTTGTCATTTTTATCTCACCTGTGAACCTAGCCCCATTACAACCTATAATAAAGTCCTTATGATCTATGAGCTCATGTAATTCAAATGAATGATAACTGGTGAATTTGCAAGTCTATGGTAGTGCAATCTGTTAGAGGGAGATTTGAGAGAAACACTTCAACTTAAACACTTGAGTGTGAGAGAAAAATCTGTGAGAAGAACTAATTTTGGTTTAATACTTACCTTTAAACAAAAATATCTTATTTTGACTTTGGTTATTTGTACCAGTGAAAAGTGACCATGATGTATGTTGCAATTTAAGTCTTGCTAGCCCAAGTTAATGGATTGTGTGCACCTGATCTTATGAAGGATGAATTAATGGAGTGTAGTGGTTTGACATGTTAGCTCAAGGGCAAGCAAAAGTTTGGTGTTGGGGAATTTGTTAAGTTGTCATTTTACGCTTATTTTCTATTTAATTCTTTTTAATGTGCAGAACTTATGATCCAAAATTAATGGAATTGTCTCTTAATTGTTTTCAGATGATTTTCAGTACTTTAGAGATGGAATTGAATCAAAAGATGCAAAAGAACCAAAGAAAATTCGAAAATTCCATATTGACAGCAAAATTTAGTAACTAAGCGTTGGCACGTTCGAGGATGGAAATTATCTGCAGATCTGTTTTCAAAATTCAAATTCGAGATTTTCATAATCTTTGAAGATCATATAGCTATCTTATCAATGGAGATTAGCATCTTGAAGCGGGGATAAGGATTATCTACTAAAGACCACGAAAGAGAGAAGAGAAGAGGGATCAAAAAAGTATAAAAGGAGAAGAAAGTTACCATTCATGTCAGCTTTTGTCTTAGAATAGTTTTACAATTTCTGTAGATTTTTCATTAGTTTAGTTTTACATTTATGCCTTATTTTTCTAAGTATTTTCGAATTTTCTAGAAAGACCAGGGATGGAGACTATATGCTTTGTTATTTCTTTGATTTTTACTTTCATTATGAGTAGCTAAATTTCTTTTCTTGGTTGAGGGGAACCATGTTATCATCTATTATGTGTGAAATGTCTTAATAAAGTTTGTTTTGTTAATGAGCATTGAGTGTCATCCGAGTTACTTTTTCCAATTGAATTGGTTGACTTCTAGATACGCAACTAGGAATTGATTCGTTTAATAGCTAGATTAATGAAATATGACGTTCAGTTTTGTTAATCACAAGTAGCAATTATGATTACCTTCTTTACGTTAGAGTAGAAAATTCTAAGAAGATATTCATCTTGATTAAATGCATGTCATACATATGTTATCTTGATCATTGGTTTCTTGGTTCTTAACGCTATTATTCAATTGAACCTACGACCGTATCTAGGTTGTTGATTAATAAGAATGCTTAGAATACATGTTTCTAATTATTTACACTTAAGAGAAAATATCCTCCAATGAATGTTTATTGATGAATTGAATTTTATATCAAGGATCTATTTTAGTGTGATAACATCGGTGACCCGAAATTAAGGTTTTTTTGTTAAAATTTCATATCTAATTACTTTTGTTAATTTCATATTTTTGTTATTTCGACATTCTTAATTTTACGTGAATTGCAATGCTTAATTACTTTTGTTAATTTCAGATTTTTGTTATTTCTACATTCTTAATTTTACGTGAATTGCAAAGCTACCCCCAATTTGTTTTAGTTTTAAACTCATATAAACTTTGCCATTAAAAATTTCCTGTGGGAACGATCCCTATTTTTCACTACTAAATTAATTTGTATTGCAAAAAGTTGGTTTCTTTTTAAATTTGGTTGCAGACGATAGCAATACCAGTCTACAAGATGTTTGATTATTTGTCCCAGTGATTCTTTTGGTTATAGGAAAACTCTTCTTTGTTGGGTTACTATTATATGCAAGTGTGGAAACAAATGTTAAAAACTATGTAGGATTTATATTGGTTTTGATTCAAGCTTCTATCTCTTTGTCTCTACCGTCTTGATAACATATATCGAAAATGCTTTTCAATGATAAAAGTTGTGAGTTTTTCATCTCATCTATAGTTGGTGATACAATTTCATGCTGCATTGTGTGAGTTTGTCATCTCATCTGTCTCTCTTTCTAGTTTTAGAGTTGAACGTAGCTTTTGTTATGACCCTGTTATGTTTCTATTTCAAACATTTCATGTCTTCTTTTGTGTATGGTTGGGTTTGTTATCTTAGACAATATTATACTTGGTAGTAGGCAAGCAAGTGGGGTATTCATGTTGATATAGTGTTTTACAGGATAGAAATGCAGTTTTAATATGTTGACTTAGTATTATAATTTAAAATGATATAACTTAATGTGGAAATTTTGCAATTATATAAATTTGCATATATTTTATTTCTAAAAGAATTAATTAATTTAAAAACATAATATCTTATATTAAAAATTATTAAAATAACATATAATTAAAAATAGAAATAAGATAATAAAATTAAACATGTTTTTATTTTTAGTTTTTTATTATAAATCTCAATTAAACAGATTTTTATTTTCAGTTTTTATATTTTAAATTTCAATCAAATGAGTTTATTTTTTTAATAGAAAATTGAAACAAAAAAATAAAAATAAAAACTAAAAATCATTAAAGAAAAAACCAAGCTACCCTTAATTACTCATATTTGAAACAAAAAAATAAAAATAAAAACTAAAAATCATTAAAGAAAAAACCAAGCTACCCTTAATTACTCATATTTAGAAGAGTTT
>JANVCQ010000008.1:16060116-16089036 GCA_025531925.1 Erythroxylum plowmanianum | reverse complement strand
TATACTATTTCAATATATTAAAATCTTATATTAAAAAAAAAAAATAATTTGCCAAATCTAATGCATATAGTTATGAAAATCATAATTAATTTTGCATTAATGCCGTTTTAGATTGAGAAATAATAAATACATGCCCTAAGTTTCTTTTCTCTTCTTAAATTATACATTATTGAATTGAGAATCGAGAGCTTTGAAGAATTTAAAAAATGCAGACTTTTCAAGCAAAAGCATCAATAGTCAGAAGCATTTCGTTTTCTTCTGCATTTAGTTTATATATTATTCTAACGTATATTATTATTGAATATATGTTAAATTGAATAACATATTCAAGGATTCCCTAAAAAAAAGATGCATTTGAAACCAAAAATTTAAATGTTCTTTTACAAAATTGATTTTGAAAAACTCCTCTGATTTTTTTTTGATAAATACCTCTGATTTTTTTCTCAGCTAATATTTGTCCATTGCTTGAACAAGAAGATAAGAGTGAAAGAGACATTTTTTATAAATACCTCTGATTTTTTTTATTCTCAGCTGATTTTTTTTTTTTTTTGTTATCGACTAGGAGACAGCTAACGTACCTTTCATTTTATTCTTAACAAAGGGACAGCCGTTTACTGCAATTGCCAAGAGAATTACAGTCGGAGATGGATAGCTATGACTTATTAGTAAATGAGAAACAAGAATAGATTTCATCTAGAAGAGGAGAAATTAGGGGGAAAAGGAAAGAAAGAAACAATTAGTCCACTTAAAAGCTATTAGTTGGTTTCTCTGTTAGTTTGTTGACAAATGAAAAGCATGGGATGATGGCCCCTCTCATATCAACATCTTACTTACTATGTATATAATTAACGTTGAAAATTTTGAGTTTGGCCATCATAATCATTGTCCTGCAATTTGTTTTACTGGTGGAGCTCCATGATTTTCAGGCTTAAGAATTAGGAAACTCCATTAGTTAGGTAATTTAAGACTGAGTTTGAGATGATGTAGATATGCTCGAACTACAACTTGGTTTGACATTTTTCACGATTTCTCTCCAAGCAAATACCACCTATCATCCTTTCATTTTCTAAAAGACCTGGAAAAACAAAGCAACTTGTTCCTCAGAGTCACCGAGAACCACTTGATATGGTTCCATATAATAAAAGCATTCACTTTCACTCCGTACCTCCAAAGACAAAATAACAAAAATGTCATGTCAACCACACAAACCAGCATCAGAAAAAAGATGTTGAATGTAAATATATCATTTATGATACAATTAATAAGATGTAGTATTTAGTTGAAAACATCTAAAGTTTGGATTGAATAGAAATACGAATATACGTACATTTTTTAGCGATCAATACAAGTATCCCACTCAAAACCCTATCTACCTGACGCTATCCTTAATCTAACCAGGGGAGCAGACATCAAGCTTTCTTTTTTAATAAAAAACTGTTAATTAGAATAAGCTATAGAATAATTATTACAAACATAAATCATCCTATCAAATGAATGGGTTTACAAACAATTATAATGGTATATTAAAGGATCAAACACAAGTGTACAGACTAATCATTAATCCCATGCTGAGATCAATCTTCTATTGGATATATTAGGAATAAGCTGTATTGAGCCAAGTGGGAAAGATAAATGCAAGAAGTGTGACAAAATTGCCCTTGATTTGCATATGCTTGTCATTTTCCAATGTGACTATTCATTACAATAGATAAGCTTATTGGCGACGAAACCAAACATTGCTAAATATTAAAAAATCGTTGCAAATATTAATTTGCGACAAAAAATAATCATCACCCTAATGGTCGCTGAATTCCGGTAGCAAAATAATATCCGCGACGTTTTTTTTGAAATCGTGGTAAAAAGACTTTGGATACATAATAATTTTGTCAGTAAAACATATAACCAACAAGAACGAAGAACGTCATGCATATTATTTTGTGACGTATATGTTTCGTAGATAAAGGTTTTTACCTACTAAACCATAATCGTAGGTATTTATTTTTACTGACTTTTTTTTATAGCAGAATAGTTTTAGCTACTAATTATTTGTTGTAGGTAAATGTTTTTAGAGACCTTGTAAATGTAGGTAACAACATTTTATGATTATTTTGTTTTGGTAGCTAATACTTTTTAGTGACAATTCTGTTTTTGTAGCAACAAAGTTTTAGCTACTAATTTCTTGTTGTAGGTAAATATTTTTAGAGACATTTTTGTAAACGTAGGTATTAATATTTTGTGACAATTTTGCTTTGGTAACTAATATTTTTTATTGACAAAATTTTATTTTTAAATTTAAATTTTATTATAATTGTTAAAAACAAATTTAATTTAATTTATTACAGCTTTTAAGACAGTTTGAAATAGAAATTAGTTACATTTTATGATTATCGTTGGTGACATTTTTAAATAATAATAAATTGAAATAAAATAACATTAAAAAAGGCATGCATTTTATAAAAAAAGAATTACAAGTTATATACAAACTAAGACTCCTCATCATCGTCACTACTACTGACATAGTTTGAGTCAAGCAATTGTTTGACCATCTTTTTAAGCTTCTCCACTTCTTTTACATTACAATCTTACTTCTCTCCTGTACGTTGTAACTTAGTCTTCAGTGCTTGGCTCTCCTCTTGAAGTGCTGTGACATATGCTAATAGTGACGAAGATGCATCAATAGGCTTAGGGTCATATTCAAGACCTTTGATATATTCCAATTTTGTACCAAAGACATTGATGTAAATTTCATCAACATTGGGCTGATTCCCCTCAAACAAAGATGTCTGCAACAACTCCTACTTCTTTTCCTACAATTTAAAGTACGAAATCGAGTTAACTAAAAAATTATTACTTAGTATTCATAGAAAAATAAATTGTAATATTAATTTATTTGTACTTACGTAATTACTTTGTGCCTCTTCAAACGTCCAGCTTTCACCTTCCTTGTAGTGTGTTTCCTTGTAGAGTGTAATCCTATCATACTCTTGTTCTTGGAGTTGAGTTTGGCTCTATTATATGAATTTAAAAATTAGAAGATAATAGAATTTATTGTATTAAGAAATAGAATAATAAGTTGAAAACATTACCCTTGCAAATTCTTGTAGGACGACAACTAATGATTTGGAGCTAGTGTTATGAGGAGTCTTCATTTTTGCTCTGTTCACCTTGACTTTCTCACACTTTTCCTAAATTAAGAGAAGTAGTCATGAAATGTATAAAAAAACTTAATGGAAGGAAATATGAAAAGGAAAAAAACAAACCTAAACCTTCCCTGAGGCCCAATAATCACACATTTCACTCCAATTTTTTGGAGTCACTGGTTCCAGAACATATCTCCTTGCTCTTCATCGTAAGGGAAAGACTAGTAATATTTATGAAGTCTATATCGATGATCCTTCGCCCTTTGTTTCAACAGTGAATTAACACAGCTTAAAACCTCAGGTTTGTCGATATCAACAATATTGAACTTCATTTGTGAAAAACAAGTATAAGTTAAGTTAATGTTTTTGTTAAGTAAAATCGCAATACATATAATCAAATGAATTGAAATATTACCGAAACTTTGTTCAAAGCATTTTGGAGCAAGTTGCATTCCTTCAACTGCTTGGCATGTTAAAAGCAAGGCAATTCATTCCTCACAACGACGCTCAACTCACTGGACAATTTTGCAGATTAGATCTTATCTAGAGGGTGACGTTGCGTGGGATCAATGGTCACAGACAACTTATTGTTCATTGTAACATTCATCCATTACAACTCAACTCCTTTTGTGATACCTTTACCTCGTTTTCTAATGCCAGTATTGGAACCTGAAAATAAAAAAATCATAATAAGAAAAACACACTAAGCATGTAATGAGTAATTTTAGCATTAATGTAAATATATTTGGTTAACAATAACAGACCTAAAGATCCCTCAGCATTAATAGTCAATGTTGGAAAAGGTTGTTGCTAATTGTCTACATTCGAGGATACAATTATTGGTTATTGAACGATGGGGTCGGATTGAGTTGGTTGTTGTGTGAGAGGAACTTCTTCAGTCGTTACTACCCTCTTTCCCTTATTTCTACCAGGTGTTATTATGTTGAACCTGTGTAAAACAAAATATGAACATAACGCATAATCTTAACTCAAACATCAATATTTCACATGAATATAAGGTGATCAGTAGTCAAATACTCAACATTCGGCATAACATTCCACAAACACAAAAGTGAAACTTTAAAAATATGCATATAGTCATCGTAAATTAACATAAGTAAAACATCAACAACATAAGGTAATTATGACCATAACAATTCAAACAATATAAACAATTTATTGACATTCAATCATCATAATCAAGATTTTGAAAATCATCATCATTAAGTACATTATCGTTGGATTCTTTATCACTAATATATTCGAGCAAAGACAACAATATAAAAGGTTCCTTCATACACTTCCATAGAGGTAAATTATATGGAACTAGAATCACCGGTCACATGCTATATAAATTACTCATATTACCGAAAGGATTAAATCCATTTGAGGCCAATCCAAGTCAAGCATTACGACAATCTTGTCCAAACCATGGAAACTTTCTATCAATCTCTTTCCATGCCATTGAATCTACTGGATGACACATAATGTTAACATCAATGCGTTTCTCTTTATGCCACTTCATATTTATGGCTGTTTTTGTTGACATAAAAAGTCTCTGTAATCGTAGTTTAATAGGAAAGTATCGAAGGATTTTATTTGATATCTTTTCCCTCTCCCATCATCCACCTGCCACCTTGATGTACTATAAATAGGACACTCCTGATGATCTTTACTTTCCTTCCAAAAAAGAACACAGTCATACTTACAAGCATGAATTGAAATATATCCCAATGCAAGGTTCCTTAACAGTTTCTTTGCATCATAGTAAGATTTCAGCAACTTGTGTCCAATAGGTAATGCATCGTTCAGTAAGTCAATTAACATGTCAAAGGACTTGTTACTCCATTTATTATAAACATTCAAATGCAACGACTTCACAACAAATGATAGTTGTGAGAAATTAAAGCACCCTGGATATAGTTGTTCTCGAGTAACTTTCAATAACTTCCCAAAATTATCTTCTCTAATACTACCAATTATATTTGACATTCCTGTTTCATTCATAGTCTATATATAATTCCGACAATCATCTAAAACCTCGTCAATCCCATCGTCACCATCATCATTCACGTCACAAGCATCTACATCATTATTGTAACTATATATCATCTTAACATGTATCGCCACTTCTACTACAACTTGCTTCCTTACGTTCACCATGATAAAGCAATGGAGTGTAGAATTTATCTATGCTTGGATTAGCAAGTGATTATTTACCACATCTTGAGTTTGGAAGTCTACATTTAAGTAATCAATGCATGGACAATGAATACTACATTTATCACCCATTTGATCTTTTACAAATTGCATGAAACTCTAAACTCCTTCTACGTATTAAGTTGACCATTTTCTATGAGACATCTAACTCTTATGCATCTAGCTATATAATCAAAGAAGATAACTGAGTTATATTTTTCGTTCAATATTACGTTTAAAAAAACCAATGTAATTACAATACGTGGCGTTGTTTCTTGTTTTCAACCTATATACCATCCTTTGTCTGTACTATGATGAGTTGTTTCTTGTTTGCTTTGTCTATTTAACTTCTTCTATTACATAATGACATTGTAATTGGTTAAGTCTTTTATATTAATTTTTGTTGTTTACATTGAAGCTATTATTTTAAATGTCATGGGCAAAAGAAAGAAATTTAAGGTTCCAATTTTTATCTTTTTAAAATTGTTGGTGAAATTACCTTTACCTATTTCCTCTATAACACCTGTTGTTCTTTCAAAAGTTTTTCAATATATAAATTATATCATTTACATTAATGTATAATGTAATTGAACATGTTATATTCATCATTTGATGTGTTGGATGTTGTTATGGTACTAACTATTTAGTACAAAAATTAATTACATTGTATGATGTTAACTACTAATTTTGTATTAATTTTTGTTGTTTACATCGAAGCTATTATTTTAAATGTCATTGGCAAAAGAAAGAAACTAAGGTTCTAATTTGTCTTCTTAAATAGCATGGTGATTCAATTTCAAAATGCTTTTCTAAAAAATGGCTATAAAATGATGTAACAACATCGTGTTTTTACTGCATACGCATCAATGGGTTTACTATCCACTCAATTCATGTTGTCAGTTCATACGCATCAATTACGTTAACTATATACATCAAAATGAAACAACCATTGATATATAAAACAATTAATTAACAAACCATTTCAAATGTGATGAATACTACTAATTCACATTAACAATAATGGTTACTACTAATTCGCATTCACAACAGTTGCAACTATTTAGACAAATGATATTTCTAACTGGGTTGGACGAGTTAACTGGATCGACAGATAACCGCAAACCACTAAGAAGGAGGAACTTCAACGAATAAGCCTTATATTGCCTATAAATATAAAAGAATTATATATGAAGTAATTAAAAATTAATAGAAAATAACAAAAAATTACGTTATGATTAAGTGATACTAAAAAGAAATAAGACATAATTACTTAAAAATATATACTGAAATTACAGAAATCAAACCCTACAGGAATTCTGTATAATTAACCTTATACTTTATAATTATAATTCTTGTTCACAGGACATAGGGCTTTTGTCCAACATGTGGTGGGCAAGGAGAATATACCTGAAGATGCCACACAGATTCTTCAGTTTTGTCTCTAAACAAACAGAGAAAGACAGAATCTGCAAAAAAACATATACAAAATCACCAACTAACGCAACAATTGAAGTTAAAAGCGTAGATTTAATAAGAAAATAGATATAGTAAAGACAAAAGAATAAACATACCAAAGATGAAAACTAACTAAGAATTTGAAATGTTAAAACAAATCACTTATAGGAATATTACCTTCATTTATATACTTAAACAAAGAAGGAATTATTTCAAAATGCAAGCTAAATAATACATTATCTTCTTTAGGGAGATGAGACGACTAATGCACCTATGCTTTCACACTAAATTATATTTAAAGCATATACTTATACATAATGTGCACATAATTACATTTATTGAAAATCACAACAAATTATAATAATGAACCTAATTGTGGTTCTTTCATGTAAATTGAAACTCTGTTCATGACGTGAAATGTATACAAGTAACTCAAAACAACGTTGAATGTGAGTCAAGATAACATCTATTTTCATCAAAACACGTAAAAACTTCACTCAAATTTGCATAGTATAAACAAAGTCACGAGTTTGATTGGAAACCCTATGATGCTTCCACACACATGAGTAGTCTTCTCCCATTCGCAAAATGGAATATATAATATGCCCCTCCCTTGTATGAAAGGAACTTATCAAGATGAGTAATGTTGAATCATGCATTAATGATCAATTAGCAATTGGTCAACACAAGTGATGAATCATAACCTACCCACCTTGTTATAATAATAATAGTAGTTGCAGTGCATGACACCAATTTTAAGATCACAACTTTTTTTATCTATATCATATTCTTTTATCATTATAATTCTTGTTCAAAATAACAAAGTCATATACATAATTTAAAAATACCAACTCCTTTCAAATTCTTCAATTTCATAGGTAGAATTCAATCATTTTAGTAGGTAGTAGATTGGGGACTAAATATTGGTACTGAAGGTTATGAATAGTATGAGCTTTAAAGAAAAAACTCATGATAATTAAAAAGGACATTAATTAAGGCAAACTTTGTCCTAAACCTTTAAAATGATACAGATGCTCTCCCAGCTTCCTAACATGCTCTTATTGATGATCCATTGAATGTGTTTAAGCTAGAAATTAAAATGAATACATAAACTAACAACACCTTCGATGTACAAACCTCTTAGATCAAACATAAATCCATAATCTATAGCATAAAGATGGGGATGGTAGTACCAAGTTCTTTTACTCCACCTTACTTATTCCCTATCAAAATAGAACACTAAAATCTTATGAGAACTTTCGTCGAATAGTTTACATATAACCAAAAGTCAACCTAAACTAACAACATAAATCGTATCTTTTCCCATTCTTCACCATCATTAACGCATTGAAACAACCATTCAACCATTAACAGTCAAAATTCTTTAACTTAAACAACTCAACAACTCTCCCTAGCTAAAACTGATCATTAACATAGGAAACAATGAAACAAGAAAAAATAACTGAGAGCATAAAAACACGAACCACTTACCTCGACTGCAATTGTAAGGAGCCAATGGAGGAGAAAACGAAGAGAACAAGATGAAAGAAGATGCATGGACGAGGAGAAGAGAAAAAATCGAACAGAGGAGAGAGGAAAGGCTGAGAGACGTTTTTAGGTAGGGGTGATATGTGTTCGTTTAATTTCACAACTGTTGAGACGATGTCGTTTGTTTTTTTTCAGGCCAACACATTTGGTGATGAATTCACAATTCATTATCAAATGTTAATGGTCTATTAAAGATTTGGTGACCAATTCACAAAATCGTTGCCCCTTACATGAATGCGATGTCGTTTCGCTTAATTCGTTTACATGGCCTTCCATTTTGCGATGATATCACAATTTGTTGCGAAATGTTCAACATTTGGATACCAAATTTTGAAAGTGTCGCCAATGCTATTCAAAATTTATAGATTTTTAATTTTTGCTAAATTTTTTAAAAATATCATAAACATAAATTAATATAGAAATTATATATAATAAATACAGTTTTATGAAACCACATAAAATTATGAAATCATATATATTTAAAAAGAATAATAAAAAGTATAAATGACATTTTTGTTAACTAAATTTATTTTAACACTTATACAATCATTGTCATTAAGAAAATAAAATGAAACTAGACAAATAAAAACAAATTAAAGAAAACATGCGAAAATTGATAAAAGTGGAGAATTCGGTATGGATCCGATTTTTTGATTCAATCTCGGCCTACACCCTAATTAAAGCATTTTCATTACATTATTAATTTTTTAATTGATTAATTCTTTCTATGAGGTATTCATATTACAAATAACAAAATGAAAATTTTGTCTTTTACACTTATATATGCAATTGTTCTTGATTTGCTTCATTTTTTGAAATCACTAATCTTTAATTTTAATTTGGTAGATAAACAAAATAAAAGTGGGAAAATTTTAAAAGTTTGTTATCTTTCATCTTTACCAAATTCATCACTAACATGGCAATATGTACCCTTTAGCCCTTAATCTACCATTAAGCTTTTTATTTGTATAAAAAGATACATTAAATTAAATACCCCCAAGTTTTTGCAACAAATTTAGTAAGTCGCAGAAGACCATTTTCACGACCAACCACCACACTTAGTCACAAATGGTAGACAATTTACTACCAAATTTTTACATCGTCGCCCAAAACAGTTTTTTTGTGACGAAGATGTGTGAGTCGTAGAATCAATTTCGACGATCCACACTTAGTCGCAAATGGTTGACGATTTGCTACCAAATATCCACATCATCGCCAAAACCTAAACAAATTCTTTGCTTTGTAAATAATTAACAAATTAACATCTAAATAAATTATCCAAATTACTTTCTTAATCATTTAAGTGTTTTATTTAATTTGAAAAGTGGTTTTTTTTTAATATCAGAAAATAGACTATTATGTTACAAAATAGTAATTTCTAAAGATGTGTTAGAAATAGTTTTTAGAAATAGTTTTCTAATTATATTATAATGTCTTGTTAAATTTTAAAAAATTAGTTTTTCAAATTTCATATAATTAAATTGTCTAATTTTCTGAAAATTGTAAGTCAACTATAATTTATTTGAAGGGTGAACAAATTAATTTCGAAATAGTTTTCAATTGAATAATTTAATTTTTAATTCAAATTATGTTTTCTTTGGAATAGGAATATAAATTTATAAAAAATTATTTATGAACTCGTGGGCTTTGGCGACGAACCATGTATTAGTCACTACATATGACATTTTGTCGACCAAATACAATAGATTGTAGTAAATTAATTAATACTACTTCCAAACAACTACAGTAAACAAGAAATGACACCATTTACCTAAACAAGAAAAATGAAGTCGTTTTGTATTAGGTTTTCAATGACAACCATAATAAAAGGCTACTCCATTCTCGTTCAAGCTGTCAACATTTCTCAAAACCTCTCTTCTATTTAGGTTCTGTATTGTGATCATCATCGTTGAAGAACCATTATTAACTGAATCGATATTATTCTTTTGTTCTATTTTCATTAACGAAGTTGTGCTAAGTTTAACTTATACTTTTAGGTGTTTATTGTGAGTCTTAATTTTGCATTTGATGTATAAGTTGTGTTTGGAACATGATTTATGATCTATCTTTTTTATTTTTATATGGGTTGGCTTCTTCCCAATGACCTTTAATGCTTTCCTCATCAAAGCTTCATAACTATTTGATTAAAGGTCTTCAAGAGTATTTTACTTTAATTCATTTCCATTAATAGTATTATAGCCTAATATAGATAATACTATATTTCTGTACATCAAGAACATAGTTATGTCTATTCTACTTTAAATTGTAAATTTTGCATGTGATACAAACTACACAATAGATTTTTGAAATTTTAGTAAGGGTAACTTTCATATCATTAGGTATATTGAAGATGTATAAGTGCTAAACTGAACTACTTTCACTTATCATCGAAATTAAAGTTGAACATATCATCATTTTATTCTAAATCGACATTTGCATAATATTCCTCTTAATTAATCAAGGAATGTCGACATGACGACTAGTTCCGGATGGCCTTAATTCATTCTATTGGGAGGAATGTGGCAAAATTGTCCCTACTAAAAAATAAACAATGCAAGAAAAATCTCCACTTTATGCTTTAATTATCGTTTGTCTTCCATAGCTAATCTTCTGCTTCAAGGTGTTTAGTATCATCCGAACAACATGATTTTCCTTATTATGTATATCTCATTTCCTTTTATGAAGTTATTATATATATTCACATTTGATGGTATATACTACATGTTGTTTTAAGCTTCCTTAAATTTCGAAGATGACACGTATGCCTATGGAGGCAGGAGAGATGTCACAATGGTCCGCAAAGGATTAAGAAAATCGATTGTTTTGGAAAATTCGTCAATTCCACAGACTTCGTGTGGTCATTCACATATGCATGTTACTCCAATTTCGATTCATTTAACAGTTTAGTAATCTGACAATATCTAAGTCCTATACTGATTATGTTTTAGGTAAACCATTTCGAACTGGCAGTTCATTTGGAGAATTTGTCTTTCATATTAAATCTAGCGACTCATTCACTATATCCTCTACAAGTTTAGGTATAGTGGAAATGTTGTTACAAGAGGGTGCAAAAAACCTACACCTGGGGGAAAGAACTATCACTGTTTCAATTGGTGCCTTCGAACATGCAAGGACCCTTCTTGGGAATCTAGACATCAGGTACTCATTTACTTTTACCGATTTTCATATTACTTGGAATTTAAAAAAATAATTATATCATTGTCATTTATTGATGCAATCAACTGAACTCAGCTTTAAAGTTGATTTATTGTTATATCTGTAAGAATTTGTCAAACAACCTCTCTATTACTTAAGGGTTAAGTTGCGTATTATTGGGTGTGGACTGTTATTGTTCTTCAATGACTGTATGAATTGTTAAACTTCTAATTTAAAGTTCGTAATACTCCATATATCATATTATTACATTGATACAATTATTTAAATTTTTATAACTAATTTTTGCAATGTTAGTAAATATTAATGATTAATTAATACTACTGTTTAATACTTAAAATTATGTTGTGTGTGTTTTTCAACAATACGTTGTAAACATTCAAAACATATCTTAACTATGATAGATTATAAAAATGTTAGTTTAACAATTTTGAAAAATGTCAACCCTTTAGTGATGATTTAAGAAAATGGTCACCAAATGTGTTGCAAATTACTGTAGAACCACCGAATGTGAAAATCGTCACTGAATGTGCAACATTTGGTGACGATTTTTAAAATTCGTCACCAAATGTTGATCTTTTGGTGAAACTTCCAAATATCATCACCAAATAATCACTTTTAGTGACAATGTCAAAAACGTAGCAAAAAACCAAACGCCTTTTTAGTGATGATTTTATATAATCGTCGCCAATTGTGAATCCTTTGGTGATAATTTCTAAAAAGCGTCACCAAAAGTTCATTTAGTGATGAATTTTTGAAATTGTCACCTATTGTAGATCATTTTGTGATGATTTTCGGTAATCGTCACTAAATATTCACCATTAGGGGACGATTTTTGTCATTCATCATGAAATGTTGTTCCTTTTGTGACGCTTTTTTAGTTGGTCGCTAAAGGCTTAGTTTTAATGACAATTTAGAAAACCGTAACTATATGATAACTATTGTCGACGATTTTTTGAACGTCGCACAAAAAACAAAACTAAATGTCTACTTTGTTTTATTGATTGTTCTGACATAAACTAGTTACCCTCCCTCGTCCCTACCTAGTTAATGAAATTATGGCATGGAAATATTGTCGTGGGTTACAAGTAGTGACGTGAAAGTATTGGCTATAGATGCATAAGTCTCAATAATATGCCTATAAATAAACCCCTGATGAAAGTATGAAACCTTCACATAAACTTTGAAAAGAAAAACTGAAGGCAATCCCAGTATGGCCCTTTTCAGTACCTCCTCCATTTTTCCTATCAGGTACTTTATTCTGCCGTGTCTCTGCCTCCTCTTCGCTTCAAAGAAGAGCTATGCGTTTGAAGGAAGGAAAGTTGCACAAAGCCAGCATCTTCAGGACAGTCATGTAATCGAAGTGAGCTCGCTATTTGCTGCAACTTCTTGCAAGCCTGCCTCTCAAGGTTAAGTTTTTGTTACTTAGTAGGTGTTGTTAATCTCTAGCTTTTTATTTCCAATCCCACCTACTGAAAATTTACAATCCACCACCGTGACGAAGCCATTACTTGTAGGCATATTAACTTTTTGATTTGCTATTTATGAATTCATACTTACCATCTGCGTCAAGATGTATAGTTCGGTAGTACTAAGAATATGTACTATTTCACCTTTCATAAAGTTCAAACAATGTATGTGCCAGACCGTTCTGATGTGAATACGAATTCAATGATCTGCCCAGTTTCAGTTCTTTTCTTTACCCTTGGTTAATCTCCAATTAATTAAGTTGGAGAAAGCAAACTACAGTTAGTTCCTGGCTGGTTGGAGTGGGAAAAAGGACAAACTTTTTGTTAGAAGCAATAGCAAGAGCGAGACCAAAGTCTCTATTCAATTATGTAAAGTCGAAGTCTTGTGATCAATCATGAGAGTTAGGTGGTGGAGAGGTCCCTCTATTTGGGTTATGAGAGTATAGTTTCTTGAAGCAGAGAAAGGCAAACACGTCTTTGTTCATTGTGACGATGGCAAGACTATTTGGTCATACTGTCGTGTGATTATTGCATATGAAGGTACTAACAAACTCATAATGACACAATTTTTTACTTTGATTAAAACCAATTCTTGGTTTCAGAATTAAAGGGCGAGTCATCTCTGAGAGTAGTGCACAAATACGGAGCATGCAATCGTCGTCAAGACACTACTACTACCACAATTCCCGATCACGCGGAGATCCTCCGGCAGGACCAGTCCCGAGTGAACTCCATACAATCCAAGCTTTCCAAAAGCTCCACCCGCAACGATCAGAAGGCGACGGACGCAGCCACCTTGCCGACGTTCGACGGCAGGAAAATTGGTTCAGGTAATTACGTAGTCACAGTTGGACTGGGAACGCCAAAGGAGGACCTCTCTCTTATCTTCGACACAGGAAGCGACATTACATGGACTCAATGTCAGCCATGTGTGAGATCTTGCTATCAGCAACAAGACCCCATTTTCAATCCTTCCAAGTCTACTTCTTACGTCAACATCTCGTGTACCGCCTCACTCTGTAATTCACTCACCTCCGCGACAGGTACTTATCTGGATATATAGTTGAGGTTTTAACCACAAATTGTTAGTGAATATATAAAATCAATTAAGTTAGTTTCACCACAATATCAATAACTTAAGTTATTGTGATGAAATCAATTTAATTAGTTTTATATATTAACTAAACTATTGTGGTGAAAGTAATTTAATTAGTTTTATATATTTACTGACACAAATAGCATAATACAATTTGAAGGTTGTATCATTTGTTGGGTTCAATTGTGTTTGCAGGCAAGACCCCAGGTTGTTCATCTTCAACATGCCTCTATGCCATTCAATACGGCGATTCCTCATTCTCCGTTGGATTCTTCGGCAAAGAAAGGATGACTTTAACATCCACCGACTCATTTGACATCTACTTTGGTTGCGGCCAAAACAACCAAGGTCTCTTCGGCGGATCCGCTGGTTTACTCGGTTTAGGGCGAGACAAACTCTCTTTAGTCTCACAAACCGCTCAAAAGTACAACAAACTCTTCTCTTATTGCCTTCCTTCAACAACTAGCTCTACTGGGTTCCTCAACTTTGGTGGATCGCCGTCATCGTCTGTTAAATTCACGCCGTTATCCACCAGCTCCGCTGGGTCCTCCTTCTATGGCTTAGACTTCACCGGGATCAACGTCGCTGGCCGCAAATTGGCAATTTCCTCATCGGTGTTTTCAACACCTGGGGCAATTATCGACTCTGGCACCGTGATCACCCGCCTGCCTCCAGCTGCTTACTCTGCTCTCCGATTTGCGTTCCGACAGGCGATGTCCACATACCCCACAGCGCCGGCTCTGTCAATACTCGATACCTGCTATGACTTTAGCAGCTACAAGACAGTGACAGTTCCTAAGATTGCATTTTTATTCAATGGCGGGGTTGTCGTGGATATTCACTTGTCGGGCATTTTCTACGTTAATAAAGTAACGCAGGTGTGTTTGGCTTTTGCCGGAAATAATGACGCCACAGATGTGGCTATTTTGGGGAATGTGCAACAGAAGACACTGGAGGTGGTTTACGATGGCGCCGGAGGAAGGGTTGGGTTTGCTCCAGGTGGCTGTAGCTAATTTTCGGATAAAGTTAAAAGGGTGTTGAAAAAGATGGAAGCTTTCGAATTGATGTGTGGTGGTACATTGATAGTACTAGTAGTAAGTAGAATTGAGGGCAGGAAGCAAAGCAAGGAATGTTAAAGTTGCAGAAATGCATAGATAGTGATAAATAAGATTGTTATATGCAGATGCAGATTGAAAAGGCAAGCTGTGAATAAATAGAATTTGAATTTATATACCTTTATATATTTGTACACTTACTTTCGGATGCACTTCAAAGACAGCTTCATCAGTTTTTCGTTTTCCATGCATCTTTATGATTCTGGTCCAGATCAAGCTTTTGTGGATGCTCTTCCTATTTTTTTCATTATAAGGAAATAATGGATCTAAAAGCGCCTTTGGATTATGATGTTTGCTTATGTGAGTTCTCTGAGAAAAATAAGCTAAGATTGCTCCCTATGTGCAGTCATGCTTTCCATATCAATTGTATAGACATGTGGTTACTATCACACTCTACTTGTCCTCTTCAACCCTTTTCACTTATGGGTTTCCAATGGAAAATTCTGTATTTGATTAGAGAAGATGAAGGCTTTCCTGGTCATGGAGAAATTGGCATGAACTATAATCCAAAAAATGTAGAAATTGAAGACAACATTATTGAAAAGGGGATTTTGCGTGTGAGACTTGTTAAATTCAAAAGGCTAAGTCATGGGACATGAGAGGTAAGGGTGTTTTTTGAATATGCTGTTGGCATTCATAACTCAGGGTGGCTTTATAAAATGATTGGTGCATCCGAGATATCAAGCACGCGAGAGACATAAAACAAAGTGGGAATATGGAAGGAAAGACGATTAGTAGTACAGCCAAAGGATAGAGCTTATATGTGTCTAAAATTTGGCTTTGATCTCCACCTCTTCAGATGCTAATAATGATATGCCTTCTTCCCTTAGTGTGGACTTGCCATAGATGGGTAAAACACCAGAGAAAATAAAGGTATTTTCCTTTTTCTATTTTTAATTTTTAATAGTTAATTTGTTAATAAGTCACATAGTAATTACGTGTTCAATAACTTGATATGGCATTAATATCGTTCCTTAAAACCTATCCAACGAACTAGAATGATTTAATTACGTGAACTAGACTGCGATTACATCAACTTGCAAATGCAGAATGACTCTGTTTCATAGTTGTTGACTCTCTCAACCCTCGCAAAGATGGAGCCTTTTGCACTTGGACAGCTTCCTTTTTTTTTTGCGCCTGCGGCATCTAGGTTTTGTTCCGACAATAAGACTGTTTGTTTTGGCATAGATATACAGACAACGGAGCTTTGAGATGGGAAAAGGAGACAAAGGGGTTTTTGAGATTGAATGATAAAACTATAGAAGCAAAGGAGAATTAGTCATTAACTGCCATTTTAGGATTGTTAGTGTGATGGGCTATTGGATAAGGATGACATTTTGATTGCTAAATTACCTGAATAATCTTTTTATGTTAGACTATTTACAAGAGTAGACATACCTTGTAATTTTAGTGCACTGATAACTTTTATTTGGAAAAAAAGAAATAATTTTTAATTTCTTTAAAATAATTTAATTGCAACTACATACTTTATAATAATTAATAGTAATTTAGACTAGAATTTCTTGAAAAATTACTTATTAAAAATTTTAAAATAATAAAAATACTAAGCACTTTAAGTTAATATTTATGTTTTCATCAATTTTTATATTTTTCATTTTATTATAATTAAAAATACTATGTTATGTTAAATAATATTATATAACAAAACTATTGTTAATATTACATAATAAAACTTGAGAGCTTAAAAGTATGCTGTCCGTAATAGTAAAATTTTATAATAGTTTTCCTCATAAAAATTTATAATAGTAATATTCCCAGCATACAATCTAATTTTTGGCGTTTTCCATAATTGCAAAATATGCAATACGGCTGCAATTGCAACTTTGGAGTAAAAGATATGAATTTGTAATGTAATTTCACTTATTTCTAAAATATTTTTAAAATATCTTTTATTAGATTTTCATCCAATTATTTTTAGTTGAATATTGATCACATGACAAAGTATGTATGATTAGTCTAACACAATTTTAATAGTTAATTATTAAAATAGCTCAATAATAATTTTATATTTTATATTTCTAATATTCAAGGTTATTTGAAGAAACAAGGATATTTTTAAGAAGAGTAAAATTATAAATTAAGTAAAATTATTATTTGAAGAAACAAGGATATTTTTAAGAAGAGTATAATTATAAATTTGTATTGTTTGCCTATAATATAGAAGTCAACTTTTAATAAACATATGGTAGCTTATATAAATTCCAAATGTATAGAACTATAATTAAGTTTGCCATATTCACATTAAATCTTAAACTTTTTGAGATATTATCTTTTCCACTTTCTTGCTAAATTTTTCTTTTGAAATTTATTTGAACATGTTCATCATATGTTACTAGAATTTTTATTGAAGCAAGATATTCTATTTAGTCTTTAATTGAAATAATAAATTGAAAATTGAAAAATATCAATAAAATTATTATCTCAAAATTTTAGAAATTACTAATGGATTACTAACTTTTTAGGATATATAAATAATCTCTAAAAAGAGTCTATTGCCTAGAAAGCCTAATACATTAAAAACTTAATCAAGCATGAATGAACAAGAGTCTAAACTTTAGAGATTATTGACCTTATCTGAAAAGGGGAATTACGTTAAACTAAGGGGAGGAGAGAGCTAAGATGTCGAGAATTAAGAGACCCAAATTAACAATCATCTAAAGACATTAGAGGTTCCATAATTCTAAAATTGATGTGGCAATATGTTATGAGAGAAAGAGAAGAAGAAGCAAAGCAACAGTAAGGATAAGGAAACATTGTTGTATGGTAAAGGAATGAGATAATGTCATACATTATCACTATATAAAAGGAATATAGTAGTACGCATGTTGTAAGAAAACATTGTTGTATGGAAAGAGATGAGATAATGCCATACATTATCATTGTATAAAAAGGAATATGGTAGTGCACGTGTTGTAATGTTAGTGGATATTATCTAACAATTAAATTATTTATTGGTTAATAGTCATTTTAAATTGAGAGAAGCTCGTAACAAAAATAATAAGATTCTCTCACTTCTTCTATGTTTTTCTTCTATATCTCTCAGTCTCTCTCTTTATTTCTTGGTTCTATTTTGAATTACAAGTTATCATAATACCTTAATCATCAATAATGAATTAAATCAAGAAAATCAGTTATATTAAATTGATGTTAGAGCAAGATTTCAACAAAGTTAACACTTGGTTGAAGAAACAAGAGCACAAGAATGGAGAATAATCAAAGAAAATTTATACAATGAAATGCAAGATTTAGAGCTCAAGCATGAGAGGAATATGTAGGAGCTAGAGGAGTGGATTATGCATCTTTGTCATGAAAACAACCCAAACTCTATAAGAAGGGGGAATGAATACCAAGAAGTTCTAGATGCTGGAGGATTAAAAAGGGCATTTTGTGGCCATTACAACATTCCACAAGATTTAGTAAGATTGAGTTTCTGGTGCTTAATGGGAAAGGGTTGAGAACTTAGATTTTTAAATGCCAATAGTTATTCACATTCAATAAAACAATAATAGATATTAAAGCAGGTTTGGTTGGAAGGAGAAGATTAGCTTAGTAAGAACTACACCTCAAAAATAGGATAACCTGAGAGCCTCTAAGTTGGATCAAGTACATACTTATAATGAAGTAGAGATTTAGGGAAGCCATTTTTTAGGATGATGTGTGAACTGATAAAGATTAAGCAAAAGAACTATTAGAGAATATTATGTTGAATTCGACTTACTTTCATACAAGCTAGTGATGTTAGACTCGTCATTTGTGATAAATGTAAATTGTATCGTATTTTAGGCATAGTTTGGTACATATGTCGTTGTTAATTCAATTATTTAGTATGTGTTTAAGCTAAAAAAATTTAGTTTGTAATTTATTGATGTTTTAAATGTTTTATGGATTAGTACAAGTTTTTTAGCTTAAATATTATGTTTTTGAGGTACCTTGATGTGCTTGCTAGTATTTCAAGGTTAACATCGAAAAATGAAGGAGTTTAAGAGACATTTGGGGTGAATCAATGGCCCACGATCATTGCATGTCTGGCCACAATCACGACAAAAGCTTCATATTTGGCCCATGACCATGGTCCTATAGGCCGCTATCGTGGTTGAGAAACACTAGAGAGAATTCATCGAGAGATAGAGTAAGAGAAAAAGGAAGAGAGAAGAGGAGAAGAAATTGACTCAATGTACTTCCTAAATCAAAAGGTTTCCCGATGTCACTGCCTCCCATCCTCCATTTAGATTCTATTTCTTGTTTATTTTTAGTTTTATCATTGTATAGAATTGAATTGAATAGTTGATGATAGGATCTAAAATATTGAGGATGTTCTAAACTCACCTTCGAAGTTTTATTCTTGAATTAATGAAATATGATTATTTACATGTTTATTGGATTTGTTGTGGTTTGATTCTATGATTGCATAATTCGGTAATAAACTGAGAGGGTGAATCGAGTGAAAAAAGATTAAATTAGACTTACGAGAGTTAAGTGATTTAATAGAATAAGAATTAAATCAGATCGAGAAATTGTATGAAGAGAGATCTTACACAGGTTTCTGATAGTTTACTAGAGAATTTCAGAACTAATGAAGGTTTTAGATAGGTTGTGAATTGAGAAATTACATCTTCCTTAATCTTATTAAGGTTTATGATTTAGGGTTAATGGTTATAACTCGAGAAAGAGTAACCAACTCTAGGATAGTCTAGAACCAACAATCTGATAATTCATAATCAGTTAGGTTAGCATTAAGGATAAGTAAAATTCTTTTACTCTCAATTGATAATTTCTTTTGGTTGATTCTTGGTTGTATTGCAATTGCTTAGTAATTAGTATTTCATGTTTGATTATTAAATTGTTTGATTGAATTAAGTTCTCATTTTTAGTTTCGTGCAATTTGAATTTATGTTATTATTTTTGGCCTTAGATTTTAGGATTAAATTAACTCTCTCATCGTGGGATTGACACCTTTGGTATTATGCTAATGAACCGTGCACTTGTGAATTATCAGAGGTTATTAATTAAAACTTGCACACAACAAACACCCGATCAAGTTTTTGGCGTCGTGCTGGGGAGGCGATTAGTTTAATTCTTATAGTCTAAGGCTTTTTATCATTTTTTGTGTTAAAAAAACTAGGCATAAATTAGACGACACATCAACGTGGATATCACCAGACAACAACGGGAAATCTCAAAAGTTGAATACTAAGAAGAGCAAAAAAAAGAACGATCATGGAGGATGTATATTATAGGAAGCAAAGGACTCTTGCGGATTTCAATAAGCCCTAATTTAGTTGGGGAAATCATCATCCTTATATAAACTCATACACTTTGGGGTGGCAGAACCACCCAAATTTATGTTGGTATTAGGACTTCAATAAGATGAGTCTAATTCATGGGATTCCAAATTGGACAACATCAGGGATAAGATAACAGACATAGAAGAGACCCAAAATAAACTGATCGAGTAACAGAAAATCATGCCTCTTCTATTCACAACCTGGAGATTCAAGTAAGACAAATTTCTCATAAATTTTGTAAGAAAATTGTGGAAGACTCTCTGAGCAATATAGAATTATACGAACGAGAGAAATATGAGGCTATCACACTTAGAAATGGGAAAGAACAAGAAGAATCAGTGGAAAACCAAGCTGAACCCTATCTTGTAGAAGACCAAAAGACGAGGAAAGAGGATGAAGAAAAGAATGACAACTCTCCCTATTATTCACTAGATCTTAGTATACCATGCTTGAACATTGAAAAAAATAGGGTAGATGTCTATGAAGAGAACCTCATCATTTGGATTAGTGATGACCAACTGACATTCAACATGAATGACGTATTAAAGAATTCGAAGGAGGGCGACTCATTTAGAAAATTGATGTGCTTAAATCTTTGAAGGAACAAGAAGACGAAGAACAATCTACAACAAACATCAAGTTTGAAGAACCTATAGAAGTCTTCGTTCAAGAAGCTAACGAAGAAGAGGAGATGAGGGCGAATAAGGAAAAACCAAGAAGAGAACAACTCACCCTCTTATGGGGAAAACTGCTGGATTCCATAAAAGATTTAAGGAGTTTTGTTATTCCCTGTTTTGTTAACAATTCGCTCGAAAAAAGGACATTACTAAAATTAATTGATTTTCTCAACTTTATCAATATTGTCCTTATTATTTTGCAATTTGTAGCCTATTAATGGGCTATAAAATTAATGTTGAATAAAAAGGGTGAAAGCAAGCCACTTATAATTGATCCCAGGTGAGTTTTCAATGATATACGATCAACCTAATGACCATAAATTAGCATGTTTAGGGTAGATTTAAATTGTTATGTAGTTAAAGTTATTTCATTTCCATAAATAAATATCAATGATTCGGATTGCATTGCCCTACTAATTTTTTTTCTCTCTCTAAATCAATTATAATATAGGAAAGTCAGCTCGACATCAAGCGCATTTGTTCTCTGCCTCCGACACATCACCACCTCAGTCACCATGATGGTTTCTTGTTCTAAACTTTTTCATTTCATTTTTTTGTGTTTTCACCTTAAGTGTGAATTTTGCATATTGTATAATAGTTTGTTTAGATTGTATTATGTGAATGGTGTGAATGTGTTAACGACTAGGACTTAATGGGATAAATTTAGCCTTAAACATAGTCTTTTAGGTTGCGAAGATTTATTAGCTTGTGAAATTAGTGACCTAAGTTACTTAGGGCTAAATATGTTGGTTAATTAGGATACGATATTAGTCCATTCACCCTAGGAATTTGCTATACTCATTTATAATTTTAGGCCAATCAAATAAGTAGCATTATTAGTACATTTTCATGAGAGTGATTAGCTAAAGCAATAAGGTGGCCAAAATTTTGTGTTAAAAAATGAAAAGGAAAGTTGTATAAATTTTAACTAAAATAAATATTTAGTTAGCCTTCGGGTTATGAATATAGCTATTAGCCAGTCGAAAATATGATGTAGCTGAGTAACCAGATCGACTCGCATCATAAATATATGCCTTCTCATAAAAAGGCTATAATGACATTCAAACCAAGCAGCTTAATAAAAATATGACTTAGTTCAGTAACCAGATCGACGTTCATCACAAATGTTTACTTCCATATAAAAAGATTACATTCATGTCCTTAAAGAAAAATCAAAAAAATGTTTACAAAAAAAACTACCAAACTTGTTAGTAGCTTGATTTTTCATGAAAGTCTACTAAGGAATAACTACACATTTGTTTTGACTGAATGATTATCAATGTGTGTATGCAAGTGATAGAGGTGAATAGACTCAACATTAAATTTTTTATTAATTTGTATATTTAGTCCAAGGTCCTTAAACGCAGATTTCACTTATTAATAAGTTAGAACGACTTGAAGGATAGTGTTTATAGTTAAATTTGTTTTGCTAAGTTAAAGCTATTGTCTCATTATTGCATATGTGTATTTTATGTTTTCCTGATTTGTTTGATTGTTTTTGTTTGTTTGAGGACAAGTAAACGTTTAAGTGTGGGGACATGATAAGTGTAAATTTTATCGTATTTTAGGGCATAGTTTGGTATATGTTTAGCTATTAATTCAATCATTTGGTGTATGTTTCAACAAAAATTGTGTTGGTTTGTGAATTATATATGTTTTCAGTGTTTTAAGGGTTAGTACAAGTCTTTGAGCTTAAATATTATATTTTTGAAGTACCTTGATGTATTTGTTAGTGTTTCAGAGTCAACATCAAAAAACGGACGAATTTTAAAGACATTTAGGCTGAAACAACGACCCATGATTATGGCATGTCAGGTCACGATTGTGATAGAAGCTTCATATTTGGCCCACGATCGTGGCCTACATGCTATGATCATGACAGAAGCTTAGGGAATGGCCCACGATCGTGGCCTACATAGGGCAGATGAGCAAACACTCATGAACATCAAGTTTTGAGAGATTTTTTGGACCTTTCGGACCCCTAAGGTTACCCAAAACATAAGAGGACATAAAAAGAACAAAAAAAGGCAGAGAAAGGAGCTTTTACATCACCCACCTTGAGAAACCCTAGAGAGAACTCATCAAGAGATAGAAGAAGAGAAGAAGGAAGATAGAACAAGAAAAGAAGCTGACTCAATATACTTCCCGGATCAAGAGGCTTCCCGATGTTGTTACCTCCCATCCTCTATTTAGATTGTATTACCTATTTATTTTCAGTTTTATCATTGTATAGAATTAGATTGAATAGTTGATGATAGGATCTAGAATGTTGAGGATGTTCTAAGCTCACCTTTAGAGTTTTATTCTTGAATTAATGACATCTGATTTCTTATATGTTTATTGGATTTGTTGTGATTTGATTCTGCGATTGCATAATTCGATAATAAACTGAGAGGATGGATCAAGTGAAAAATTATTAAATTTGACTAACAAGAGTTAAGTGATTTAATAGAACAAGAATTGAATCAGATCGAAAAATTGTGCAAATAGAGATCTTGCATAGGTTTCTGATATTTTATTAGAGAACTTCAAAACTAATTAAGGTTTTGGATAGGTTGTGAATTAAGAAATTGCATCTTCCATAATCTTATTAGGGTTTATAATTTAGGGTTAATGGTTATAACTCGAAAGAGAGTAATCAACCCTATGGTAGTCTAGAACAAACAATCCGATAATTCATAATCATTTAGGTTAGCATTAAGGATAGGTAAAATTTCCTTTCTCTAAATTGATAATTTCTTTCAGTTGATTATAGCGGTGTGTTGCAATTGCTTAGTAATTAATATTTCGTGTTTGATTCTTAAATTGTTCGATTGAATTAAGTTCTCATTTTTATTTTCATGCAATTTGAATTTATGTTATTGTTTCTAGCCTCAGATTTTAGGATTAAATTAACTCCCTCCTAGTGGGATTAACACCTTTGGTACTATGCTAATGAACCGTGCACTTGCGAATTATCAGAGGTTATTAATTAAAACTTACACACAACAAACACCTGATTAATTTGTAAGTTGTGTTTAAAAGACCTAAAATTTGAAATTGAATATCATATTAAAATGTGTGAGCCTTAATTCTTTACAACATACGTATGAATTAACTCAAAAGAAAGTATGTGATAGTGACCTTGCATTGTTATATATGGGGAAAATATAACCAAAGAAGACAAATAATTTCCAAAATATAGGTGTAAAAGAATATGTTTCAGATGTATATAGTGGAAGAGAGATGAAGGAAAAGGAGTTGATCATGAAGGAGAAAGAAAAGAAGCAGTCCATTAAAGAAAAGAAATGATCTATTATACCCTTTTAAGTAATATGAACGACAAGTGAGGAAAAATATAAACAAGTGAAAGTGAAAGGATAAGTTAAAGGGAGAACCATGTATGCACTAATTGATAGGAGTAACACATAATTTTATTGATAAAGGGTTATTAAGGAGGATAGGAGGACAATTGGAGAAGATTAAGTTAATTAAAATTATGGTGGGATAAGGAATGCATCATTCATAAAATCAAATTTGTACAAACTTCAAGTGGAAAATGAATGGGAAAAATTTTAATATTTGATATGTTGGTGATTAACATTGAAGAAATTTCTAGAGGTATTATGGTTATCCAATCCAAATTATATCTTACGTAACTATCAAAAGGAAACTATGAAATTCCTATAAAAAGGGCAAGAGGTAGAATTAAGCAATGATCAAAAAATAATAATTATGGTTCAAAAAAGAAAGTAGAAAAGTTGTTAGTGGTGGAGGATGTAGTGTGTTAGTTCTTAGTCAAAAGAAATCATGGAAGATATTTGATTATTACTCTAAGTTAATGATGGTCAATCATTTGGAACTAAAGTAATATTAATTATAAGATGAATTCAAACAAAGGTTGATTATTCTTTTAGAGAAGTATGAAGATGTATTTGAGCAGCCCACAGGGCTACCTTCAAATAGATTCTATGATCATAAAATCTCTCTTAAGGAAGGAACGAAGGTCATTAACTTCAATGCTTATAAATATATGGGCATTCAAAAAGAAATTGTAAAATAAGTAATAGAGTAGATGTTGAATGAAGGCATAATAAGGCAAAGTATGAGTCCATTCTCTTTATCAATGATCTTGATTAAATGGAAACGTGGATCGTGGAACTTTTGTGTAGATTATCGATATATAAATCAACATATCATTAAAGACAAGTTCTCAATTCCTTTAGTTAAAGACTTGTTTGATGAGAAAAATGGTGTTGTACTCTCCAAATTAGATCTTAGGGTTAGGTATCATCGTATAAGGGTTCATGTAGATTATGTGTACAAGATGGATTTCAAAACTTATGAAGGAAACTATGAGTTTTTAGTAACTCCCTTCAACCTTATAAACGCTCTAGCAACTTTTAGAAGTTTGATAAACTATATATTCAAACCTGAGTTGCATAAATTTATGCTTCTCCTTGTTGTTGATCTATTGATTTATAGTGCATCATTTAAGCAACATCTTATAAGTTTACAAACGGTTATACAAATTATAAGACTTTAGTAACTGGATGTCAAGTTTTCCAAATCTTCTTTTAGGACATTCTAAATGAGTAGTGACAAAACCCTTAAGATTAAAATACTACAATATTGGAACCCAAAACTCCTAAGCAACTTTGGGGTTTATTAGGCCTTTGTGACAATGCCTTTATGTGGAATCAAGAGGCCACAATTGCGCTTTTGGCATTGAAGGAAGCTACACGATCTATTTCAATCTTAGCTCTACCAAATTTCCTAAACCATTTGTGATGGAAATGAATTCTTATGGTGAGGGCATAGGAGAAGTACTTATGTAAGAGGGGCATCTCATCAGTTATATTATGAATTGTTTTTAATTAGATATAAAGAGTTACTAGTATATGACCAAAAATTCTTGACTTTGGTGATTGCTTTGCTATCAAAAAATGGTTATGTTATCTAATGGGAAGACATTTTCTAGTTTAAACTAACCATCAAAATCTAAGATACTTGATGGATTTGAAAATCACAACTCTATTTCAAAAGCATTGCCTGTCAAAGTTGATTGAATTTGATTTTTCAATTTGTTACAAAAAGGGAATCAATAACTCAATAGTTGATTCGTTATTTTAGGTGTTCAATTCAAAATTGTTATCTTTAATTATCCCACAAGTGCAAACAAATTTCCTATTGGAGGTAAAAGAATAGTTGGAGTAACAACGAGGCAATACAATGGTTAGTTGCTTATATTCAGAAAGGGAAAATAAATCCACATGGTACACTTAAATGAATGATATCTTACATTGGAAAAAAAAAACAATTATTGATAGGCAGTTTGCTAGACAAAACTTATAGTTTTATTTCATGCAACAATGCAAGGTAATCATTCAAGGTGGTTAGGGGAAAATATGCATTTTTGTATATGTGATTATATGTGGTAATGTAAGATCTATCAGTTAAATAAATACAAAATGGTAGTTTTATCGAGGTTGCTACAATTGCTACTTATACCATTTCATTTTTTAGTATAATATTAGCATCAATTTCATTGATGGTATTCCCAAACTAGATGGTTATTCAGTAATATTTTCAATTGTAGACCATTTGAGTAAAAATGCTCATTTTGTTTCTTTAAACCACCTTTATTCTATTTTTAAAGTCATTATTATTTTCATGGATGGAGTCTCTAAATTGTATGGAATGCCCAAGACCATCATAAATGAATGAGATATTATTTTTCCATGTTCTTTTGGAAAGGTTCTAAATTGCATAATGGTAAAAAAAAACTCAAGTGAAAGACATCTAAATATCTAAATTAGTGGAGCAAATGGCTCCCATTAATGGAATGGTTAGACAACACCACCTTTTGCTCCACCATATCCATATTGTCATTTGATGCGATGTATGGTTAGCCACCACCCTTATACATACCTTACTTGCCTGCAAATTCCAATGTTTTACTGGTTGATCAGGTACTAAAAGATCATGAAGCTATAATTCAAACTTTGAAGTTTCATTTGCAATATGCTCAACATCTTATGAAAAATTAACTAATAAACACAAAACGGAATGAGAATTTCAAGTTAAATTGTGGGTTTATATTGAACTCCATCCTTTTTGTCAACATAGTGTGCAATATAGATCTTCACAAAAGCTCTCTTCATTATCTTTTTGACCATTTCGAGTTCTACAACTGGTGGTGCAAATTGCGTATCATTTGGATTTAATATATAACAGTTATATTCATCATTTTTTCATAATCATTTATAATACGGAATCCAAATACTTTATTTTATATGCCAAATTTTCAAATTACAAAGGTGCATCAAGATATGGACTTACAGGAAAAGTAATACTTGGAAATTTGGGGAAGGAAATAAACAATCGTGGTACCATGCACCCCTCTAATAAGTAGCCATAAGAGTAACATGAAAAGAAAGACTACGATGGAGTAGGAAATGGATAATATATGTTTAATAAAGTGGTCCCAACTTTTGACAATATTTTCTAAGAAAGCTAGGTGATGGTTATCATTCACCAAAAGAAATAGCCCATCTAATAAGTAGCCATAAGAGTGACATGAAAAGAAAGACTACGATGGAGTAGGAAACGGATAATATATGTTTAATAAAGTGGTCCCAACGTTTGACAATATTTTCTAAAAAAGCTAAGTGATGGTTATCATTCACCAAAAGAAATTCATTTATTATTACAGCTGGGGCTTTGTGATACCAATCAATTTATGAGATAGATAATAAAATATTAATAGCAAAAAAGGGTATTTATCTAAATTAATTTAAGAAAAATGATTTACATTATTTAGGATTGAGATAATAGGTATTTGATAGATGAAGTTAAATATTTTGAAAAAAGTATAATTAAAAGTTGAATTTTTAATGTTTGTTTTTAAAGTGATATTAAATATTATTTTATATGTGCATATTAAAATTTCATTTTGGTGTTTCTATTATAATTAACTTGAGACATATATAACTATTTTTAAGATTTAAAAATTTTTAAAATGGTACAAAATTAAATTCTTTTTTAAATAATAAAAGAACGATTTCAGTTAAAAAAGTTACCCATAAACATATATAAATTATACATACTATAAACTAAAACTAAGATAAATACAAAAATCTGTTAATTAGTAAATATAAAACTCCACTAAGAAGTAAATTTTCAATAAAGGGGTCAAATTAAAAATCAATTATTTTGAATTTGTTAACTTTTTATTTTTCTTAATTTTACTACCTTTTATAATTTCAATGTCAAATAAATTCATTTTTTATATTTCCAACTAGATCCTTTTTGATAATTTCAATATGTATCTTTATATTTTTTATCAATAGTATCTTTTTTGGTGCCCAATCTTTTCCCGTATTGATATAGCCTATAATTCTCCTTTCTAAATGATTTAGACTAAATCACGCATTTGACCTATTATTATGTTTGTCACTTTAGTTGTAACATCCCGTTACTGATATAAAGGGTATTTTGGTAATTGAGACAGACTGATAGGATTGCACTGCATTCATTGACTGAACATGTTACTGGCCTCTAATTAAAGAGGAACAGGTCTATTGCATATGCATTTATTCATAGGTACTTGCATTCATGATTTTTCGGGATTTGATTGTGAGTATGGACTGACTGCACTGACTGAATTGACTGAATTGTGATTGACTGAAAAATTAGAGTAATTGGGTTCAATTGACTGAATTAATATTGGTTATGAGTGATTGGTAATTTATAGAGGCTT
>JANVCQ010000008.1:16031842-16060016 GCA_025531925.1 Erythroxylum plowmanianum | reverse complement strand
TTTAAAATAATTATTAAAATTAAAAAATTATTAAATTAATATGATAAATCATTTGTTGCAACCAGATAAAAATAACTGTAACCAATGACTTGGTTGTTATAAGATTATTTTTTACCAACAAAAATAATTTGGTCGCAGTATGAATAGCTATAGTAACCATTGACTCGGTTGTTATAAGATTATTTTTTACCAACCAAAATAATTTGGTCGCAATATAAATAGCTATAGTAACCATTGACTTGGTTGTTATAAGATTATTTTTTAACAACAAAAATAATTTGGTCGCAATATGCATAACTATAGCAACCATTCTAACATTACAACAACCATGAAATTTTACATTAGCAAGTATAAATTTGATCGCTAATAATTATACCTTTGGTGACTAATTTTAAATGGTTGTTAATAATGCATTTTTAACAATCAACGTAATAACTCGTCACTGAGCACTTTTAGTAACAATCCTATAGTGACCACCTGCGACCAACCCAATTTTGGTCACTATAACTTTTAACGACCATTTTCTTACTTTTGGCAACCATTAATAATAGTTGGTGAAACTAATTTTTCTTGTAGTGATCTTATGAAACATTAACCAACAAACACAAAACGGAACGAGAATTTCAAGTTAAATTGTGGGTTTATATTGAACTCCATCCTTGTTGTCAACATAGTGTGCAATATAGATCTTCACAAAAGCTCTCTTCATTTATCTTTTTGACCATTTCGAGTTCTATAACTGGTGGGGCAAATTGCGTATCATTTGGATTTAATATAAAATAGTTATATTCATTATTTTTCATATTGTCTAATTTAAGAAAATGGTTTTATACCATTCTCTGGTGAATCATATCGTGCAAGCCTCAATTTACTTTACTTTGCAATCTCCAATTGCTATTTTGGATCGTTGTCTGGCCAATTGCTACGACAAACTAGTTGTGTAAAGTTTAGTGCAATGATCATTATTGACGACTAATGACACTTCGGAAGCACATCTTTATGGTATTCACCATAAGGGTGGTACTGTTACAAGAGAAAAAGGAGAAGAAACAAAGCAACAATAAGGAGAAAAATGTTGTCACATAGCGAGGGAATGAGATAGTGTCATATATTGTTGTTGTATAACAAAGGAATAGAGTAATACACAAATTACGACTTTGGTACATTCTTCAATTACTAAGATAGTTATTGGTTAAATTGATAGAAGTTTATATCGAAAATAATGAAAGTCTCTCACATCTTCTTTTGTGTATTTCTTGATTCTATTATGCACTACAAGTTACCCTAATACCTAAATGATCAGCCATAGATCAAACTAATCAAAATTAGTTGTATCACAATCACCTAATTATGCTATAAATATCTTCCTAATATAGGTAACAATGTCTTTAAGACACTCAATTGAATTTCTTTATTAGTTTTGGAAGATATGACAGTTTTTTCTTATCAAATGGAGTATATGTTATTGTTGAAGGATAAAACAAAGAAGGCAAGTTTGGTTGCGTCAAGATTGAGACGTGAATCCCAGTTGATTATATCAAGTCAATCCCTATGACGCCAATCTATATTGCAAAGGTGTATGAGAGTGAACCAAATCAGCTAGGTGTTAGAATCTTTTATATATATATATGCTTCATCGATGGCTTTTAATGAAGTGGCCCAATCATTCCTGATTCTGGGGGAATCGGATCATGAGCCTTTGTATCAACTCCAGCTACATCAAATACTTGGCAAACATGGTCATTAAACTACTGTGGCATTAACGCAGTAGATAATTTTATAAGGCTTTTTGGGAAAAGAGGCCTCCTAGTTAAGACTTGAACAGAAATGTTGAGAAGAAATCAAACAATTCTGGCACGTAAACTGAGACCTTGAAACGCCACAATTTTTTTAAAAATTAGTAGGTATACATTGTTATGTACAAACATGGCATATTTGCACATCTCTACTGGGAACATCATCCCAATATCATATCAACACACGGCAAAAACTAACAATACAACAAATGATGATACAATATTCTTCAGAGCTCAGAGAGAATGGCAGGAATATAATGTGATAACTCAGCAGTAAGCGATTGAAATCCATTTACAAGCTGTGTGTGAAAGTCCTGGTCTTCCTCTCCAATCATTCTGGCGTGTACACGGATAGCACGCTTACAAACAGCCATGAACTCAAGGAGGGCAGCAATGAGTTGCTGAAGTTCCTGAGATCGTAATCTTGTAGCCGGTTCACCGGAAAGGAAGGCTGTGCAGACACTTAATACGCCACTGTTTACCTGTGTAAGAAAATGTCAGATTGGTAATAGAGAATGATGTACAAACATATCCTGTAACAACTAACATGAATCAGCATATAGAAATGATCGGACTTGCAAGCACAAGACAATTGGAAAAGCAGCATACTTGAACTGCAACACTGCCTTGAAGAATTCTCTGTAAACTCTGGAGACGAGGCAGTTGATCCCCCTCGCCACGAGGCTCCTCCAGCTCATTTCTTAAGGCAGCTGTCCGAGTTTCAATCATTCCAATTGCATTCTCCACAGGAGAGAACTCAAGGGATTCGGATTTTATTACCAAAAGCCTGTTCACCAGTGCGGGAAAAGAACCTTCAGTCTGAAGAACTGTCCGTCTCTTCCACTGGTCTTCTAGTCCACCTTGGGTCTTTCCATTTTTTGTAAAAGGGGTATCAAACAAAAAGCGGTCAAATACTCTTGCGCGAACGCTGCCAGTGGAGAGAGAGAAAATTCGTTCCCTTCTACTCCCTAAATCTTCATCTTCCATTACTGGATCAACTGCAGTTATCTGCAGATAGCAGACACCCGGCTGCAACTCGTCTGCCTTCACTTGCCTGGAATCAGGTATAATGTGCAAAGTATGATTGCCGTCCATCCTAGACTCATAAATATGGCTAAGTTTCTCCATTATGTCACCCAGTCGTACATCACGGGGTTCTCGGTATATATATTCCTTTCGATCCAGCTTCCCAAATCTTTCACCATAAAATCCTACCCGGTAGTATGTTGCATCAGTGAAAGGAATTGGACTTGATTCCTGCTCCAGAATTGATTCATAAATGTTTGTTAGCAAAGTGTGACATTTAGCAAGTTGTCCATATGCCCTCCTGCTTTTGTAAACCGGGATTACAAGTTCCAAGATGCTTGCACAAAAGTGAAAAAGCTCAGCTTGTGAGAAAAGTTTATTAGCAAGCTGTAGATACTTTACGGCAGAGTCGACTGTGAGCTTTGAAGCACCATATCCCTCAACCTCAGCAGCAGATGCCTCTGATGAAATCTCACTGCTCACCATTGGACAAATTTTCCGCAAAGCAGTCACATGATCTTTGTTCCAAACACCATCATTTCTAGCAACAAGGGCCTACATGAATTTAGTTACATAAGTTATTAGCTCGAAGGCAACAAATGTACGTTCCCATGACTTCATGAGTAGTGAGAGCATCAATCCGGCAACCTATTGCAAATAAAACACTTTGTGTAGAAATAGTGTTCAGATATTATAAAAGAATGCTTTGACATAGACCCAAATTAGGAACAAGAGAGGTGCAAAGACATTACTCAATTGCAAGCATTTGCTGCTAAGGCTTATCAGATAAATAGGTGTTTCTGATGGATCAGTTTATCACAGTATATGTTGCAACTTATAACAGATGCAGAAGACAACAAATAGTAGCAGTTGCAGGTAAACAGATAAATAATAACCTGCATTACAACACCAGCAACAGCAACAGCACATTGTGCAGCTTCAGCCCAAGACTGCATTTCCTGATGAGCATCACATAAATGCAATAACCACATTATGTGAAGATCAGGAACAGGTGCAAAAGCCATTGCCAGTTTATAAAAGCTCTCTGCAGCTGCATATCTATCCGTGGACATCACAGAAGCCTGTCACAATCCAATTTTGGGGTCATACAAACAGAATATAAATAACCATATCTCCTACAGAATGGTTAAAAGGAAGGGTGTTGAGAAGCAGACTCAGGTTTGTCAAATAGATTACAAAACCAACTTGTGTATTCAGCAGTCCCAGGATACAATACGATTACTAGTTAACACAATTAAAAATAGAACAAGGTCGATCCTCCCAGCTCCTGGCTGTAACAGTTCTACAATTACAGATTGTTACATGAATAATAATCCAAGTTAAAATATTAGGGTTTGGAACTTACCAAAAGTGCATGCTCAATGCTCGCATCCAGAGCAAGAATCAGGGTGTCAGAAAGATATTTGACCTCTGCCCAAGACCACCGACTCTCTGCTAGTCTCTCAGGAATTGCCACAAGAGCATTGTCAGGAAGGCCACATTCCCTCAACAAATTCGAGCTCTTTGATTCATCTGCCATTTCCACCAATGACTTGCGAAGGCGCCGGGCTTCACCACTCTCTTCCAAACTACCATCAGACTTCATTTGAGTCACTTGAACATCAGACATTAACTCCGACAATGTAATAGTCAGCATAACTCTCAATCTTGCTGTCTGCATAAAGTAATAGAAAGAGCTCTGCAAGAATGGATAAAAATAATTAATTGAAGAAAAGAAGAGCTTTAAAGAAAACCTGACAACAAGATTGTTTACCTTCACAAGTATCTGGAGTCCAACAACAGCTCTTCTCCCGATGTTTTGGTTTCTGAAAACTGCAAGCCGAAGAAGATGGAAAGCAACCTGCTTTAAGAAGCGATCATTCTCCCTTGCCATCAATGTTGCCCCATGCAGATCAAAAACATTGGTAAATGCAGGGAATAGAGCCTTCCAGAAAGCCAGTGGTTGATTGCGTGAGAAGAAGCTCGTAAATATTACTGTGATGCAATCAAGTTTCCCATAATCAGTAGCAATGCTATGGGATGCTGCCATGATAGAAAATTTTTCAGTTATTTCCAGAACTTGAAGACTCACAGCAGCACTCAAGTTTTCTTCCCAAAGCTCCTGAATTCAAAATGTAAAAGTTATCAGCTGCATAAAATAGTTTCCCAACTTAAGAACAACAGTTAAAAGATACATATATAGCTGCTTCTCCAGGTAAAAGCTAAGAAAAAGTTTAAAACATGACATTTCAATTGCAATATACCAGTTTTTGTCTCAGTATTGGATGCAACGATTCTCTAAGTGCTTGAGCTGAAGCTCCAATTCTTGACGATTGCGCCTGAGCAAGAGCTTCTCGCAAGGAATATGGCTGGCTAGGGGAACTTAACTGGGAATTCACTCTTTGCCACAAGTATCCATTATCAGGTGTTCCCTGAGGCAGCGTTAAAGGGATTCAGCATTAAGAAGGATTAATCGGATGAGAAGAAAAGGATCAATCTTAAAGATTATACAATGCAATAGGGTGAACTATTTGGCAGAGAGATGTGCTATTCAATGCAAGCAAGGATATGAGAATGGCCAACCATGCCTAAGCAATGAACTTACCCTGACTTCTTGCCGAGATGCCTCAGACAGATAGTTATTTATAGCTGGAGAGAGCCTATCAGTGTACTTGGGAGAAACAGGTCCATCCCCAACAGGGCTACGAGAACTAGAGCCCATAAGCAACCCATCAGCTGGTTTTCGGTGCTGTATGAATATGTCTTGACAAGGTTTAGCATTAAAAAGAAAACAGAAGAAAAGTAGCAGCACCATCTAACATTGTTTACTCTTTCACATATGATTTATAGTAATATAAACACCAATGTTTGATTGCAGATGAAGAATGAATTATCACTCTCTTGATGGTTTGACAAAATGGCATCAAAGCAAAAATGTAAGGTCATACTGAACTTTATGCTTCAAAGAAGACGATTGTTTTCTGTTAATATTTCCAGGAAAAACATGTATCTTATTTAATATACACGGATACATATATATACAACTTAACCAGTAGGAAAATAGGTACCAATCTTAACTAAACTGTATCTAGAAGTCTATAGCAGAAATCCCTTGATTATAGGGATTTTTGTTTCTAATAATCTTATCCCATAAGATTAATCTTATCTAAATCTCTTTTCTTCAACACTCCCCCTCAAGCTGAGGAATAGATGTCTTCTATTCCCAGCTTGCATATAAGATCATGAAATCTTGAAGCATTTAGCCCTTTGTTTAGAACATCTGCTAGTTGATGATCCAAAGGAACATAAGAGACACACACTAACCCTTCTTCCAACTTTTCTTTGATGAAATGTCTGTCAATCTCGATATGCTTTGTCCTGTCATGTTGTATAGGAGTATGTGCTATGCTAATTGCAGACTTCTTGTCACAATAGAGCTTCATAGGACCTTTCCATTTGATTTTTAAATCAACAAGAATGATCTTCAGCCATAATAGTTCACATAGTCCCCGTGCAATAGCCCTAAATTCAAATTCTGCTGATGATCGAGCCACTAAGTTTTGTTTTTTACTTCTCCATGTAGCTAGATTGCCTCCAAGAAACATGCAGTAGCCCGTTGTTAATCTTCTGTCAACCGGAGATCATGCATGGTCTGCATCCGTGTAGATTTCTAAGGATAGTGTATGGCCCCTTTTAAACAATATTCCCTTTCCTAGACTGTCTTTCAAGTAATGTAGGACTCAATAGACAGCTTGAAGATGAGATTCTCTTGGGTCGTGCATAAATTGACTAATTACACTCATCAAATGTGCTATATCTGGCCGAGTATGTGATAAATATATTAGCTTGCCCACTAGTTGTTGATACATGTTCTTGTCCACTACTAGTTCTTCCTTGGCTTCTCCAAGTTTGTAATTTGAATCCATTGGAGTGGACATCGGTTTGCACCCAATTTTCCCAGTTTACATTAATAAATCTGCAACATATTTTTGTTGAGAGATGAATATCCCTTGCTTTGAATATGCCAATTCAATACCGTGGAAATACTTTAGTTTTCCTAGTTCTTTTATCTCAAATTCCTTTAAAAAATTTTGCTTCAATCCCAGCTTCTCTTTTTCATCATTTCCTATCATTATAATGTCATCCACGTAGACCAAAATAATAGTCACCCCTCCTATTTTTGAGTGTTTCATGAAAAGAGTATGATCCCCTTGACTCTGCTTATATCCTGATCCTTCATCACTTTTGCAAACCTACCAAACCAGGTTCTTGGAGAATGTTTTAATCCGTAGGGAGCCTTTCTCAACTTACACACCTTGTTTACCTGTATCTTCTATAAATCCGGGTAGAACATTCATGCATATTTCTCCATTGAAATATCCATGAAGAAAAGCATTCTTAACGTCATACTGAAGAAGTTGTTAGTCAAAATGAGCTGCCAAGGACAGTAAGATCCTTACTGTGTTCATCTTTGCAACTAGGGAAAATGTTTCCTAATAATCCACTCCATAGGTCTGAGTATATCCTTTAGCTACCAACCTAGCTTTGTATCTCTCTAAGGAGCCATCGGCCTTGTATTTTAGTGTGTAGGTCCACTTACAGTCAACAATGTTCTTCCCTCTCGATTTGTCAAAAACCTCCCAAGTATGATTCTTCTCCAAAGCATTAATTTCTTCTCTCATAGCATCTCTCCATTCCTTTTTTGATACAACCTCAAAAATAGTATTAGGAATAGCAATTGTATTTAAACTCACAATAAACTTTTTATGGGTAGGTGAGAGGAGTTTGAAGGAGATATAATGGGAAATTGGATAGAGCGATCGATGGGTGCATTCTCTAGTTGCTTTTCTAACAACAATAGGAAGGTCTAAATCATCACTTATGGAATGTTTACCTATTTGGATATTTGAGCATGGTTGAGAACTCATAGTGATCTCATTTCCAAGACTAGGATTTGATTCTTGAACTTGCTTCAGTGCTAGAATGTCTGGAGTTTGCTTCGGTGGAATGTCTTGAGTTTGCTTCGATGTTGGAATGTCTTTTCTCCTTGAGTATACTTGAGGAAAACTTGGAAACTTCTGGGGGGTTTTGGCTAGAATGGGGGTTAACTCGGGAGGTTTTGTGTCTGGATTTGGCTCGAGTTCTGTGATGCTGATAGAATTTGGTAGGGTTGAGTGGACAAGAGTTGGAGTATGAGTGAGGTCTAGGGTATTTATTGGTTCGAAGGAACTGCAAGGACTATCTTCTATTATGCTATTCTCCCTCTGAAGATAGGACTTTGAGAAGAAGAATTTGCACTCTGAGAA
This sequence comes from Erythroxylum plowmanianum, assembly GCA_025531925.1. NCBI lineage: Eukaryota > Viridiplantae > Streptophyta > Magnoliopsida > Malpighiales > Erythroxylaceae > Erythroxylum > Erythroxylum plowmanianum. Next base: position 16,051,888 of record JANVCQ010000008.1, on the reverse strand, counting down.
AGTGACATCAACTAAGATATAGGTCCTTCTTGCAGACGGATTGTAACACTTTTATCCCTTTTGAGTTGATGAGTATCCTAAAAACACACACTTAATGGCTCTAGGATCAAGCTTCCCCCACTTTTGGCTATGGACATGAACAAAAGCAGTACACCCAAATACCCTAGGAGTGAGTCCATTGGAAGTTCTAAATGAGGGTAAAAAGAGTTTAGGAGCTCGACAAAACTTTTTTTGTCTAGAACACGTGAGGGTAGTCTATTGATCATATAGGTGGCATTAAGAACTGCTTCACTATTTAGGAACATTTACTTGAAAAAGTAATCCCGAGCAGTATTAAGTAGGTGTCCTTTTTTTTTTTCGGCCACTCCATTTGGTTGAGGTGTATTCACATAGGATGAATCATGAATAATACCATGTGATTGGAAGTAAGGAGATAAGACTTGGTTAAAACATTCTATAGCATTGTCTGTTCTAAAAACCTTTATCTTTAACCCAAATTGATTTTTAATCATTGAATGAAAATTTGGAATAACAATCCCTACATCAGATTTTTGTTAGGAGAAATAGCCATGTAACCCGAGTGTGATATAGGGGTCATGTGGTCTGTGGCACCGAAGTTTATAACCCAAGAGCTATTGTAACACTTAATTTCTGAGGTATTTGTATGTAAAGAAAATGTAGGTTTACTTGCGAGAGCAAAGGAACATGTACCTTTTGGCTGTCCAAAGGAACTCAACAAACCTCTTAATTTCTCGATCTCTTCATTACTAAGACTCCCTTTCCTTCTGTTCAGCCGAATGTGCCTGTGGTCGTGATTACCCTCCTCAATTTCCCCATTCACGACTTGGTGGGTTCCCATTCAATTTCCATCAAGTCTCCTTTGTGTGTCTCGATTTTTTGCAGTAAGTGCACCATAGATTATCCTTATTTTCCTTCCACAAGTTGCCCTTTCCAGATTGCTTAGGCTGGGCTTGATCACTCCTTTCTTTGTCTTGTTTATCCGCCTTTATAACCATTGTTGACACATCCACCTTCTGGGCATCAAGCATCACATTTCTTTTGCTCTCCTCTGCTCTAGTTAGAGAAATAGCCTCTTCTAGTGAGGGTATGGACTCCCTTCCAAGAATTTGAACCCTGACTTGATCAAATTCAGGGTTTAATCCAGCCAAGAAATCATAAATACACTCGTTTTCTATGAAATTTTTCAAAAAAACATCTTGATCAAGTTATTGCCACAGAGTTTGCAGAGTATTAGCATATTATGTGACTGATTTGTCTCCTTGCTTGGTGGCATGGGCTTTGATCTTAATTTCATATATTTGATCAGCATTGCATGCCTTTGAATACATACGTTGAACACAGTCCCAAATCTCCTTTGCAGTGGTTATAAGCATTCACGTATCACTAATTGAAGGTTCCATGGAGTCCCACAACCATGACATGATCATGGAGTCCTCTTCTTCCTATGTTTCTGTTGCTGAATTCCCTGTTGCAAGTCCTGACTTTAGCAGGTGATCAAGCTGCCCTTTCCCTTTGAGATAGTTGCGAACAAGAAGCGACCACTTGAGGTAATTCTTGCCATTGAGTCTATTGGAGACACGAACATTCTGTAGTTCCCCAATTTTCTGGACAGAGACAGATTCATCTGGGCTGGAAATGATGGTTTGAGAAGTTCTAGAATTTGCCATGGTGAAAGAAGGGAAAGACTGGGTAAAATAATAGTTAAGAAGATTGAGAAATCTGACAAGAATGACCAGCAATGAAGGCTGACTAAGGCAGCAATGAAGGCTGCACTGAGAAAAACAAAGAATACTTCCAGAAAACCTAAGGGCTCTGATACCATGTTAAGATTCCCAGGAAAAACATATATCTTATTTAATATACATGGTTACATAAATATACAACTCAACCAGCAGGAAAATAGGTACCAATCTTAACTAAACTATATCTAGAAGTCTATTGCAGAAATCCCTTGATTATAGGGATTTCTGTTTCTAATAATCTTATCCCATAAGATTGATCTTATCTAAATCTCTATTCTTCAACATTTCCTTCCATGTAGAGGAACAAAATGTTGAACTCCTCTTCCCATTTGCTAGCTACAGTTCAATGATCAATCATGCAACCAGCAATGTGAATCCAATTTCTCAATTAGATGAATTGTCAAATCAGTAGTTTCTTCACATAGTACACTTTACTGAATACACACAAATAACATTCGGTCAATTTTCACCAATGAATAATAACCACAAATGGACAAATAAAGGAGTGCACTCACAGTCATGAACTATAGCATAAAGTATGCACTATCCCAACCATAGACTAAGAATACAGACCAGTTATTGTGGGAAAAAAAAATGTAAGCGGCTGGAGTATGAAAAGCAACCTCAAAAAGAACCAAGCATTCTTCCATCAGTTTGAAAAATAATCTGGTACGTGCAATGCTTTGCTGCCAGATCTTAACAAGAGATGCATCATCCAGATTGCAAACAATTTGCAAGATAACAACTAGAACTTCACGCTTTTCAACAGCATTCAGGTTGTAGAAGACAGGCATCTCATCTAGGATCTGCACCCATCCAAGCTATGAACTCAGAACTTACAGGAAATAGGAAGAAACTATTGCAAAACAGAAAATAGGAAGCAATACAAAATGACCATCCGGTTACTTGTCTTTGACATGTAAATAGCATTTATGTTGAAGATAGTGGCTCGAAGAGAAATGTTGAGTATCAACCCCGAATTTTGATGGAAAATTGTATCCTTAAAAGTTTTTAGAACGTTCCATTAGTGTAGTTGCACTTGTGTTTGGGGATGATTTTGAAGGAATAAAGGTCCTTGTCAGCAACATCATCCATAACAACAGACTATCTAAGTACGCTAAACTTCATACATCACTCACGCTAAAGTGTCAGCTTCTTATCTTATACCATCAGGAATTTGGCTCAAAATAAAAACACTAAAAAACATTACCCAGATTTTAAAGACACATCAGATTACCAAAACCATGCCTCCTTAGGCTAAAATTGAAAACAACTTTCAACCTACCACATGGGTCTCTTTTACATTCTCTGATGACCTTAGGGTATCTCTCATCACCTTTCAATCAAGGTACAAGTACAAAAATGGAAACTAAACAACAAATATTGGACTTAAAAAGATGCATAATCACACATCTAACAGTCCCCAGTGTGTAAAAAAATGAGCAAGGCAAATAGTATATATAAGAAGGAACATTAATGAGAGAACCGGAAATTGTCAAAGAAGGAATTGGGATTTTGAGATGATGCACAAGTAAACAAAGTATAATTAAGAAAGGCCATGAGGAAGATTAATGCACAAGTAAACAAATAACCGGAAATTGTCAAAGAAGGAATTGGGATTTTTGAGATGATGCACAAGTAAACAAAGTATAATTAAGAAAGCCCATGAAGAAGATTAAGTACAAAGCCAGCAGTAATACAAACCTGACCGATAAGGGGAAAATATAACTGAGCAATATACAGTTTATCTTCAGGTTTTTGGTATCGAGCATCAAACTCATGTTTGCATAAGAGTACCACCAAGATTCTAGCTGCCTAGAGCCACCAAAAAGGTAAGGCATAAGCATTTATATCTAGCCATGCGAGCCCCAAGTGCATAAACGGCTCAATTTAGAAGGAAGAAAAGTTTGAACTGTGCATTGTGAGAAGCAGAAAAGGTACTTCTGTCACCTAACCTGGAAGATAGTAAAATTGCTCAACATATAAAATTATGCATGCAAGATACTCACCTTGGACCGCTGAGTTAAATCATCATGATCCCAAGTCAGGAAAATCTCTTGTATCAAAACCGAAGAAAGATAATTTCTACAATGTGTAGATGAACATAATTAGGCAAAAAATCCTTGAAATGTGTGACTTAAGATCCTTAAATTATATGGAGAAAAAAGAATAAACAGATCACTTCATGCATATGGTCCAAATGGACTTAGCCACCAGCTGACCCTTGACCACAAAAATATACAACTTTTAGTCAAAGTAAATACAACACAATAACTGTGTTATGAGTCGAAAAGCCAGTCAATCATCATGAAGTATAACAACAGCAAACGGAGAGAACTAGGCAGTGACATCAAATTTTCATTAGAAGCCTTAACCTATAACTGACAGAATGTAAAATGACTAGAAATTTTACAATAGAGCAAAGTGACATTGATGTGCTGCAACCCTAACTTTGTAAAAGACACAAAATTCATTTCCACTCAGAAAATTATATGTGACTATCTAAGAATTGCATCCAAACTGTTTATCTTGATCTATAGACCCACTAGGGACCAAACCCTATCTTATGGTTTTCCAGAAAGAATCAACTAATACCAAGAGAAGACAGAGAAGGAAAAACAGAAGTTCCCAGTCACATTAATAGTACAATTCCTTCATCAACAAGGAAAGTAGCCTAACCAACCAAAGATGATTTGAATGATGAAAAACCTGTCTGAAGGGTCTCTCCCAGGCATTTCGACAAAAAGATCATGGTCGCATAAAATTTGTAAGAAGGTAAGCTTGCAGTCGTGCAGAACAGATTGGCACACCCCAGAAAACTTATCTAAGTACAATGACACCTGCAAGGAAAAACCAATAGTAGCAGTCACAGAATAGCCCATGCTTCTAGTTCAAAACAAAACAGGACCATCATTCAGACTATGCACAAATATGCAACTGCAGTTCTTTTTGTCTCCTAAAAATTTAACCCCACCAGCTTTGGAAAATCAGAGAACTTTCATGTTTTTACAGTTTCAAATACATCAAGCAGATCTGTGAGCTTGCTAATAGACATCATTCCTGTGCACGTACAGTGAAACATAGCTACAGAAATAACTATTTCAAGTGCAACTTTTACTCAGAAGCAAAATTTTCCTCAGAATCTTATGGCTGTAGAACTTTATACATAATTAAAATTAAAATGCCAAAGGCAGCATACCAGTTCAAAAACCTGACAGGGTTCAATGACTGATAAAAGATCGTAACAGAAGAATGCCAAACTACTATTCAAACGTTTTGCCAGGCTTAGGCCCTTCTTACAACGCTCATGTACTTCTGTCAATAGGCAATCATATAACTGCATTATACATCTGAAGACACCTTCTTTTAGTTGCATTGGTGGGACATCTTCACCTGTGACAGCACCATACATTCCCAAAAGTAAAGCCATGAGAAAATTTTGGATAAAGTAATCAGTAAATTGCTACTTTTCCTCCCTTCTATACCTAATGGAAGACTCTGATAGAAAAGACGACTTTGCTCCAATGCCATCGACTTAACGACTAGCTCAAGAAAGAACCATGCCATTGCCAAGACATCATCATATACAGGTCCAACACGGTATCCTTTAGCCTGTAAACAGTCAAAAGAATTTAAAATTATCAAAAGTACAGAAAAGGGGAAGAGGAATGAAGTAAAATAAGAAACAATGGAAAGAAAAGAAAAGAAAAGAAAATAAATGTATGCCTTCGTCAAAATGATTCAGTTAAACTCCCAGTATCATGTTTCCTTCAACCCCTTTCATATAACCACTTATGGATAGCAGGCTTCAAATAATCAGGGCTGACATTATGCATATCAATATAACATTTGATTTAGATGTTTAACTCATATGTAAGAAGTTAAATCAGAGCAGTCCCCTGATCATCATAATTTGCAAGTGAAATGACACCTTCAATCCCTGCAATCACATTCTCAAAGAATGCACATGATAGGAGTTTCCCTATCATTTTGGCATTCCTTCCACTTTCTAAAATATCAGTTGTAATAACAATGGCTTTCATCCAATAATAAAGCAACTCACAAATTCAAAGATAAAATCCAGTAAACAAAAATAATATGAGCAACACACAGGTTGGGACAACATACCTTACTACGAGCCAAGCTTCCCCACACAGTTGATAAACCAGGATAAACAGGTGGTTGACGACCACCAAAATCATCAAACACATAATCAACATAGTTTACAAGAAAACGGTTTCTTTCAGCATCATCAACTGATTCCTGCTGTACCCTACAAAAACACATATCCTTAAGCAATTCACTAAACACGAAGCACCCTATAGATGAGCTCCTATGTGCTAGTAACTAAATACAAAGTAAAGCCTGATGCCGAAGCAAGTTCATGGAAAGGAGAACTAAAGTTTGAGTATAAAATATTTCTGAAGATTTATTGAGGCTTTTTTCATCAGTATTATTATCATAGCAACAAGCGAATGGAACCTAGAGGAACTAAAATGGAACCTAGAGGAACTAACCACACTTCAGCATATAGGTGTAGAAAGAAAAATAGAGAGAAGAAATGAATAAAGCAATGACAATCTTAAATTGAGAATATTTGAATTATTCAGTTCTTCCTGCAATGGAAGGCATCTACTTTTTCTAACACGTAGGCAGTTGAGAACTCTGATATTTCTTGATGGTCAAATAATTTTTTCAGATACATATAGCAAGATAATTTACAGCTTGTCCATGTGAAACTGATGCAATGAATTCAAAGGCATACCTAGTCAAGATATTAACCATAGCTCTGAAGGCTGCCACCTAAAGAAAAAGGAATACATAAACAATGAGATGATTATGGCCATCTGAGAACAAAGGTAAACGATGAATTCAGAATTATTTCTTGTAAAACATCAATTAAATTGTTACAGAACCTGAAGAGTTTCCCCACCACTGCCTATAAGATGTAGAAGCATGTTTAATATTGGGTGAAGGAACTGAAGTAAAGCAGTGGAATCAACATTCTTCAAGCTGTTAATAGCCTGCATCAGATAAAAAAGCAATCATGTCAATCCTCAATGAAGACAGCCATACAAATCTACTCATTCAGGATTCTTGTGGGTAACTACACTAATATCCCTGTGGTTTTGCTGTTTTTAAAAGAAAGTCCCTATGATTTGAAATTAGCTCAAAGATCCCTCTTGTCTCAAAACCAGTAATTAAATTTCATTTTACCTGTTTTTTTATGAACACCAACAACATGAAAGTACTTTGAATTATGATGCACTAACAATTTTTAGATACCATACAGTAAAATATTTTTTAAAAAGGATATCAAAACACAAGCTGCACTAGAGCTAAATTAAACCACATGGGATTCCAGGAAACAGCAAATCCATAAGGGTCTTGAAATAATTCAGCCACATTCTTTCCAGAAGAAGTAATAACTGATGCAAAATTTTACCAATTGTGTATATCCAAAATGTAACTTCTGCAAGTCAACTCAAACTATTGGCTAACACAACAGAATGTATGTAATGCACAGCACCCCAAAGAGGAACTCATACATGTTCTGCAAATAAATCAAAACGTAAAATAGTATTAAACTACAAATAGATGGAAATAAATACCTCCAAAAGTTCAGAACCCCAAGGTGGGCTTGTTCGAAGGGTGTGCCTATCATATTCCAGAAAAAAGTCTCTAATGCGTTCATTTAGGGGATACAAAGATGAGCATAGTTTCAAACGCAATCTGAAGACATTTTTTCCATCTTCTATATAATCCAGCCTTTCCTATGAAAGGGCAAAAAGTGGGAAATACGAATTGACATCAGACTAATCACAGAACATAGAAACAAAGATGTAACAAGTTAATACATGTCATCCAGAACAGACAAATTCTGCCAGCCACAAGATTCAGAATCACAGAAAAACTGATTATGAGAGGAGAAAAATCATCAACCAGCATGATACAGATTAATAACCTCTGAAGAGAAGGATCATAAGAGATGAAAGGGTTTAACACATTAATGAACCAGTGAAACGAAAAACAGACATGGTTTAAACAACTTATTGTTGAAGTATGAATTGACATCAGACTAATCACAGAACATAGAAACAAAGATGTAACAAGTTAACACATGTCATACAGAACAGACAAATTCTGCCAACCACGAGATGCAGAATCACATGAGAAAAATCATCAACCAGCATGATACAGATTAATAACCTCCGAAGAGAAGGATCATAAGAGATGAAAGGGTTTAACACATTAATGAACCAGTGAAACGAAAAACAGAAGTGGTTTAAACAAACTTATTGTTGAAAACAAATTTGACCTTAAACTCTCTTAAGCAAAAGCCCAAAAGAACTGCGATATCCTCATATCCAGCCCCCCATTCGTGTTTAATGATTTTGAGCCAAACTACACTGTCTATTTTAGTGTTCCTCTAAAGAAACACTGGTTTAAACTACCACTGCTTAGAGTGGAAAGCCTGATGTGCTTGAATGAGAGACTTTGAAAGCAAGTGAAATAAGCAGTATAATCCACAACAAATTTGATCTCAAAACAGAAGGAAAGAATAGTATCAGAGGCTAAACCACTGCATAACAACAAATTTGAAAGTTACAAATGAAGATATCATACACCACTACAAACTTACCTTGCCAGTATCCTGGAGATAATGTGGAACAAGCTCTCTCATGATTGGTAAAGAGATTTCAGATTTCAACCTGCGTAAAATATTTAAAAACTCTTATATGTGATATCAGACAAAGGCAGTAATAAAAACTAACAGAAACCTCTGAACATTTTAAGACAACTGAAAAGTAAACATTTTACATAAATCCTACATGGCTGCACATTATGTAACAGGTCAAAAGGTGCAAAACTTAAAGGTTAAACATTAACAGTGTTTACAAAAAGAGCACAACTGACATCACTGATGACAACTCAAACATTGAGCAAAGTTTCCCATGCATTAGTATACATATCTCGCCTTTTATTAATACATGGATTGCAAAAAAGAGAAGCACAAAACATAAGAGAAGTCCACAAAAGACCTTTGGTATAACTGCAGCTATAGAAACAATAACAACAACAACAGCGAAGACATCATGACAATTTTAAACTTGAATGTCACACCTTTAAACTCTTAAAGGTAAAAACGTTTTTAGCAACTGTCATGAATTTCTTCAGAGATTCAACAAGGATGCAATGCATCAATAAAAACATCAGACAGACAAGTAGTATTAAATAGAATCAAATACAAAGCAAGCACCAAAAATAAGCTTTAAAATGTAAGAATAGCCTTCCGGAAAAACAGGGAAAAAGAAAAGACCAATTTTAAGCTATTTACATACTGGTTGTAAGTAGACAGTGGAAGTGCTGCATATCCGATCACCACCTATAAAGAGGGGAAATGGCAGCTCAGCTGAAAAGGATTCATAATGGAAACAAAGCCTGAATACTAACGCTGGACTGTAAAATAGAATGAATTTCACAAAGACAAGTTCATCTCCACAAAACCTGACAAGAGATCAACAATGTTTCATCTTTGAAGAGTTCGAACAATTTTAATTTCCAAATAACAGTGAAGTTTCCAGATCAATTTCTGCACTTCTAGTCCATAGTTTTTCCTGTCTATCAAAGTTTAATATCTCTCAGCATTTTTGTTTTAATACTGTTCCCCACCTATACAAGTCCAGAGAGGAAGGCAATTGAGATAATATACTTTAAAGCCAAACTGCCTTTAAGTTTAAAGGAGGATTCAAAAGCTCATTTATCAATTAATTCACAAAGAATAATTATGCATGAGCCATCTTTTATTTAACTGGAATCTCTAACACCATAACCAGCCAATGTAGTGTCAACCAATGAGAACACAAGTCACATATAAAAGAAATATATGTGTGAGTGTGTACACGCACGCACGTGTGCACATGTGCAATAACTTACTGGCTTTGGAGCTTCCAGTTTTGTCTGAAGATCAACATGGAAGAAAGTGAACAAAAGATGATGTGATGGTGTCCAAGTGGCAGGCAGAGAAAGTTTAATCTCATCATGGTAACATGCCACTCTAGTACCAACAGCAACCTGGGTGTGGGCCCACTTTTGAAATGAGGCTCCTGGCTCTTTCGGATATATTGCCTAGTATGAAGGAAACATGCATTATATATGACTGGAATTTACAGACAAAAGCTTTCCTAAAATACATATTGCAGAGTTACCTCCAAAGGCTGTCTACGAATATCCATATCATCCTTTCTCAGTTCCACTCTCATAAACAAATTCCTCTTCCGACTCAGGTTAACAGTTAAAGGATAAACATACAGAGAATGAAAAAGCTGCGAGAAAGGCTCGTTTCGCACTGTTGTTCGGAAGTCGAATGCATGAAACTGTGTCAACCAACATGGTGATCAATCAATTACATATGAACTTGAAACTTCCAAACTCCATACTTTTCACAATCAAATGTCCAAGGTGAAGAGATTAACTGCCTATATGCTACACCCATTACATTAGTCTCATAATTACAAATGTTTTTCCTGCTTTGCAGCGAATAATTAATTAAGAAAAATAAACATGTCATGAGGCCTTTCATCCTGTATTTCTTAACAAGGATCCACAGTTCCATCTAAATTTCTTCTTTTATCAGAACACATACACAAGCTTCTTATTCTTCACCTCTATCTCTCTTCTTTTTGAAAAAAGACACAGATACCAAAATTAGCATTAGTAATTAAACAATATTGTAAAGAATTCTCAATAAGAAGAAAATTTTTATTCAAACAAAAAGATATTGATGGGAGCATTTTACTGGTGCAATGGCAGAAGCCTCGGAGTAAACATGTAACCATGGGCAAGCATCTCTGTTTTGAGTTTCCATTTCATAGACATTAAACCTAATGTTGACCACCATGACACTCATCCACTAATTTCCAAATGCATTACACCATTTATGTTTTAATGCATTGTATTGGAAACAGAAAGTCTTGAGAAATAGGCAGCACATAGACACCATGTACCTAAATATTCCAGTACTGAGAAGAAGGCACGTACATGTTCATGTGACAGTAACATCCAAGAAGCAACACGAGGGCAAAACATGTCATACTTACATCAGCAGGATTGGGATCAAGATTTCCATGAGTACTTGATCTATCTCGAGAAGTATCTTTGCCATCAAGGGCGTTCCATTTGGAGCTGCTAGTTTGAGGTGCTTCAAAACCATTGATGGGGCTTTTTGCAAATCTGGAATCAACAATATGGTCCCCTGGATCTATTGAGTCATTGGTCACCCCACTTTCAGATAAGTTTTCCAACTCAGCTTGACCAGACTGTAGCCTCTCAATTTCTAATCTGAGAATGCCTTTCACAGGTTTATGAACCTTGCGTTTAGGATCCTGTTAATTGGAGTAGGGAAAAAACTTAAGAAATTAAGATAGGTCTAAAGAAGAGGTTTTATTACTTAAATAACAAGCACAAACATCATTTCCTAAGATTATGTTAGTGGATATGAATACATCAAGCAAGCATGGGATTACATGAAATACTCAGGGTAAACACACACAAATTAAATCAAGAGCAAAATACATAGAACATGAAATTCTAAGCTGAACCAAAGTGGGAATCGAAAGAATAACAGAATATATGAACGTCAAACATGAAACATAAAATGATTACGTTTAGAAGATCAGCTAAATAAAAAACATAATAATTTAACACATACACATGCACATATGCATATATTGCCATGCTTACATGAAGCAACACGATAGGAACATTTGCAAGCAGAAGATGACCTATAATTCATAATATCAAGTCAAAAAGGGTTTCAAAACCATAATCCATTCGTGTATTGTTCTCTCTTGAGTATAAACTCCTTAAGCACCAAATAGCCAGGACTTTGCAGGTTACTTTGTTCTTTGAATAACCAGACATTCTACTGAAGATCAACAAGGTTTGGCTAAAACAAATCAAAAAGGTTAGGCCCCACTATATTGTTTCTTCACATCAAAGGCGAACTTCAATTTGGGATTATCCTTCTTCACATCAATTCCGCCTCATTGAAATGTTATAATAACTTGATTTAGGGAGTATTTTGTTTTACCCTTTAAAGACGTCGGAGACCACAAAGTACATTATCCCAAAATGCAAGTGCTGAATTGGCCCCTTTGAGATCATCACTGAACACACTGTCACCCTATTCTAGTACCCAAGAAAGGTTTTCCCTAATAACAGATATAATTATATAAAGCTGTGATTAGAGAATCCAGCTCCTTCAGGTTTTAGAAACTGTACTATTGAAGCACACAAGTTTATAATAAACACAATCATGAAGCACATAAAAACCGGTCTCAACCCACAGCCCTAACATTGAAGCAACTTCAAGGCCTGAAATTACTCCTTGAAATGATGTTACCAGAGTAAAGTCTCCTTCAATTTTCTAGGGCTTCTTCTGTGCTTTATAAATGAAAACATCCTCTCCATCCCCACCATTTCACACCCTAGTGCATTGATTTCATAAAAGAAAATGAGGGACGAAGTAACTTATTCAAACTACTGAAACCAATGCCAGAAGAAGGTGCATTCGAGGGCAAGAACACAAAGTTGAAGTCCAGGAGAAAGTACATTGCTCAATTTGAGTAAGATAACAAAATCCTATAAGGCTATCCTGGCTGAAACAAAATCATGAATGTTGACTACTATCTACCAAGATGGAGAAAAGGTATAATTTTCACAATAATCAAAAGCAAAAGCACCATCTGAAATTGCATGCTATCTGAAAAATAGGTATGAAACAAATATGAGATAGTGACAAGACTAGCACTAATCAGGACTATAACACTCTTATATAAGCAGTTGATAAAATATGGAAAACAGAGCCGTCAAGCCCCTATTGAAAGAGTAAGAAACACAACAAACTGTCAATAAGCTTCTAATGAGTCTGCACATGATTATAACCAATCATAAAACAATTGATCATTCACAAAACAACTGGAATGTCTACAAAAATAGTCAAAGAGGGACAAAAAAGACTCCCAAAAACATCAACCAAGTGCATATTTTCCTCACCTGAAGTGAGTCCTCAGTATAGCTCTCTTTAACTTTGTTTAAATTTGAAATTTCAACCGCAACTGAGCTTCCACTTAAATAACCCAACTTGCCATCCAGTGTAATCTTTGCACTAGGTTCATAAACACCGTCATGAGAACTTGAGCCAGATATACTTGGTGCAAGCGGGCTGCTTGGGGAAACTGGTTCACCAGAAGTAGACCCAATGCTATTGTCAAATAGGGGAACAATTGCCCACGCAAAGGACTCTCTATGAGGCATAATTCGGGACCACACTTGAAGCTTTTGCTTCTCTCTCTCATTCAAGTGAACCTGTGGAAAAGAAGGAACATAATCGTCAAACAAGATGTGAATTGGAAGCTTGTTTCAATCGATGACTAATTTCAGCCCACCCGCATTCACAAGTACAATCCCCCTCATTTAACATGTATTCTGGAACTGGTCATACTTAAAGGAATCAGGTATACATAAATATTGAACATGTCATTTCCTTCTTACGATAATCACAAAGACTCGTGTTACACCAAACTCGTGCATTTTTTCCTCCTACATTAACTATTACCTATTGCACTCAAATGAGGAAATGGAAGGGGACAGGTTGGAAAGGGAGAAGACTACTCTCTACCTCTCCCCACCACTATTGTCCACCCAGGCAAATGCAGGAGAGAATTGTGAACAGGCAACAAACTTTAGTTTTACATGATTAAACAATCCAAGATAAAACAATCAAATGTTCCTTGGACATACTGGTTCTTTTCGTGAATAAACAGATGGACTAACACCTCCTTCTTCTGTGGCAGGCTTCTCAAGTTGGATTAGCAGACATACTGATGCAGATGGAGCATCTAAATAGAAAATCCCACGACTTCCATCAGATACTTTTGGCTGAAAGAAACAGAAGAAACTATTAAATTAAATATTTCACATCCAAGAATATCAAAATACCTAATGATGAAGATGACATTGATAGTAAACATAACAGATATGAATAAGTAACACAATAACGAATGAAATTACAGAATAGTGATATAAGTAGGAGAAGTGTATTTAGCTTTTGTTTCTTACATCTTGTGTGTCTGTAGGCAACACAGAAAAATAAACATCCTCAGACAGCTTCTCTCTTCTCTCCTTGTTGTACAAGCAAATTGTACCATAAAACGGCTCTGGGAAAGAGAATGAGATAGCTATGTCAGAAACCTTAAGCCAAGTAAAGTAACATACCATGCAATGAAAAGTTGGACACTCTTGGTTACTCCACGAAGCTTTTGATCATGAGAAATAGTTTACAAATGCTTATAACTTGCAACTTTCAAAATTTAACGGCTATAAATAAAAGGTTCCAGCTATCTATAGCACGAGCAACCAATGGGCCAGATATTCATCACAAGCATAAAAGCAGGACCAACTAATAGGTATTCAGCAAAAAGCATAAAACAATGGAATCAACAGTTGACACTTCCTACACATCATCAAAAGGGAAACGACATTTAGCAAATAAGCATTGCATTTTAATTTCAGTCAAAACCTTTATCATATGTCAATTGCACAAGCAACTGCTCCTATTTATGTAGTTTGGAGGAAGTTAAGAACCTTCCAGACTAAAAAACCATTTGTTCCATCACAAGTTATCATCAACTCAAATAGAATCAACAAAAAAGTAGCAATGTGATCTAACAGCTGAGCAAATAGGCTCAAAGTATCCTGATTCTACTCATAAGCAAGCATAATGAAAAAGTGATTTTAACTCAAAGTTTTAATGTTTTATAAAAGGAAAACCCACCTACAAGTCCCGCCTGAAACGATAGGGACAAAACTTTCACAGAAATCCTCAATCCACTGCAACCATCCCATGGAAAAACAAAACAATAAACTAGCATTTTTAATAGGGAAACAAAATGAGAACACTGAAACCGCTTTTACTAGGAATTTAAATTTAGAAAACCTGGCATACTGTGTGGTTGGATTATCTGGAACCCTTTGGCCAAAAATCATTGATCTTTCATTTTCCCAATCGAATGCTGGCTCATAAGCAGGGATAGGAGACTGAACAAAATGCTGTAGGAACACAATCATTACAGAAGGAAGACAAAATGATCATGCAAATCATGGAAGGTAAATTTATTAAACAAATTGCATAGTTAGAACTAGAAAAATAGACAACTCATTTAATGAGTTCATAACCAAATTGTACTCCAGTCAGTACAACCTTTGAGATGTGTGAGTTAGAACTTGAGAAGATGCCATCTGCTAATTGTCTTCCTGAAGTGCTTGGGATATCATCTTCAGTAGCGTCTTCAGCTTTTGTTTGTCTAGAATTGGCAAGCTGCATTTCTGCAGAAAGTTTAAAGAAATGGCATCTCAATCAAGCATATCAATTGAGGAATAAGATGTCAATAACTGTAAAATTATGGGCATTAGGACGACAATAAACAACACAGAAAATTGTAAGCTTTCAATAATTTCATTAGCAAGAAGATTGTAAGATTCCACTAATTTCATAAGCCACTAAGTACAGTCAAACGGATATATTAGTGAAAGATTCCACTAATTTCATAAGCCACTAAGTACAGTAAAACAGATATATTAGTGTAAGATTCCACTAATTTCATTAGCCACTAGGAATAGTAAAACAGATAGATTAGCCTTAGAAACTAACACTCTAAGAATAGCATAATAGTTTAATTATGACAGACTCATAATTCCTTTCCTCGACCATACCCGTCTCAATATCAGTATCAGGCCCTTCAAAAACCTGGTTTTGAAAAGGTGGGGGAGAGATGCTTTCATAATGACCATACTTGTTTTCATCCTTCACCCAATCAGTTCTGTAACATTGAACAAGCTCATGCAGGTGAGGCCACTGCTCCAAACTGTCATCAAGCTAAAATAAGAAAAAGCATTTACCAGAAACGACATTAGCATCGAAAAGGCATGATTTACAGAAAATATAAACGTAGAAGTACTTTAAGTTGAAGTTAGCAATCTAAGTAAGTAAAGAGCAGATGGAAACACCAAAAGCTCTGTTGATGTCATAAACTACAAAGAACAGTAACGAAGAAAAAAAAGAACTCACCAAGGGATCCATCTTGAAATGAGCAAGTGACTGACGCGGTATTCTATTAAAGCGTTGACCGCCACTGTTACTACTAGAATCCATCTACATTATTAAAAACCAGAGCAAGTTCAAAGATTCAAAGTCAGAACAACAACAGAAACAAAGTCACCCAAATAATCTAATTCTCGGAACTAAGAAGTGAATAAATGCGCGACTTAAGAAAGAAAAGAAAAGCAATAACTTAGTGTACAATGTCGTACGCTCTAGATCTGAAACGAACAACGATAGAGAGGGAGAGGGGGGGTAGGTAGGTACCTTAGAGAGAGCAAGTACGAGAACCAAAATACTGTGGAAATGGCGACTGAACTAGAGCCAAACATTAAGGAACGGAACTTTCATTGTCGAGATCTTGAGAGAGACAAAATGGCATGGAAAATTTTGGCATTTTAGGGATCAAAGGGCAGAAGTAGTAGGAAAGAAGGCACAAATCGTACGAGCCAACCAACCCTAGCAAGAAGTAAGTGAAAGGGATAGGTTAGTTGATTAAATTTTGTAAATTAAGAAGGGAGGAGGAGAAGAAGAATATAAAGAAAGAGGAGAGAGAGTGAAATGAAGGAAGCGACAAAGTCAAGAATGAGTCCAAAGCGAAGCGCTTAGCTGGTCAACAACTCACGAATACAAAAAAGCGCTAAATGATTGAGGCGTGTTTGGTTACTTCAATTAATGGATTCTATGTAGTGTTTGCAAATTTAATAACTATATGGTAACATTTGGATTCTTTGTGAAAATATTTGACGAACTAGGCATGAACAAAAAGTATCAAGCATTCTATTTCTCGTTTATGACATTCTAAGAAGATTGTTATAACCAAAAATTAAAAAACTCAATCGATTCGACCAGTTTAATCGTAAAAATCTTAAATTGTTTAATTTTTTTTCAATTTTTAACTTCAATTTACTTTAGTAACTCTTATTGTTAAAAATTAATTAACTTATTAATTAATTTATCAATTTTAGTAAATTAATAATTTCTTATAAATCAATTAATTTTTGTTAACAATCTCTTTTTTAATTAAATTTTAAATTCTTCAATTGATAAAGACAATCTCTCTTAATCATATTTCAAATTCTTTAATTTTATTTAATTTTTTGCTGATTTTATGACGGTTTAATACCGATTAAACCTTAAATTTCTTATCTTACAAGTTTAACTTTCAGTCTAATTTTTAAAATATTAATTATAACGTAATTGTATATTGAATAGTGTCATATAGGATACTTCTTTCACTTTGGCTATGAGTTGTGTGGAAAACTTTACTTTAGGAGGCTTTCATGTTAGGGGATGGGTTAGATAGGTTCAAGTTTCTTTTTATAATTGCAAACAATTAGATCTTTGAGTATAAAAATAAAAAGTTTTCCAACAACAGCCCTAGTGGTTTTCCTTTATATTTAAGATTGATTGTCTTGTAAGATTGATAGATTGTCTTGTAAGATTTCAAAGTTTATATTGAACAGATCTTATGATAGTTTTGTATGCAAATTGTAGACTCTCTATTGAATAAGTGACTTATTTCTTAACACTGAACAAAGTCTTTAAAAAAAAGAATCAAATGTTTAAGGACATCATCTTTGAACTTAGTTAAGAGTTTGGCATATGTTACATGATTAAGATTAGCAATAAATATAAGTTATCTTGGTATTATACATCGTAAAATAGTTTAAGAAGAATATATATATATATATATATATATATAAAAGTTATCTTGGTATTATACATCGTAAAATAGTTTAAGAAGAATATATATATATATATATGTATAACATACTACAAATTTATCTTATGCTATTACCAAGAATGTCTCAAATTGTTTACATTTAGTAACATTAATCGATTGTCAAATTGAGATAAAAATAAATGCAACATTTGGCTATGCTTTTATATTTAGAGTAACATTATTTTATAATGTAGTAAGAACCAAATTTGTGCTTACCTATAACATATGATAAGTGTTAATTACAATATATTTTTAGCGTGATTTTATAAAGTATTTAGTTTATATTTTAATGATTTATATGAAATTTGGTGCTTACTTTAGTTTATATTTTATTTATGGGCCTTTTTTCTAACTTTCTAAAAAGTGAATAAATTTTAATTAAGTTGGAGTAATTTGGTTTGATTTTAGAGGAAAGAATACTTGACCAATATGAACTTGTATTTGGGTCGTATGAGAATAAAATATGGGACCATTATGAACTCGTATTCAAGCCATATTTAACCAATGTTCGATATTTTTTATTATGTTCTTCTCGTTTTTTGCGAGAGTAATAAAGGACTAACATGGAGTTGTGTTAGACTCGTATTAATATAATTTTTATAGAAAAAAGGATAAGAAGGATGTAAAACTACACGAAGACCAACAAAAGATTATGTTCGGTTCATGTTTAGCTGAATTCATTGGGTTTTTCAAGGAAAAAAATAAACAAGATAAAAGAGAAAAGACATCTAGGGGGACCAATAATCAATTCCATCAAACAGAAGCAATCTTGAAGAAAAACAAGATTCCATTTAGATCAATCAAGATTTGTCAATATTTAAGAGTCGGGAGCTCATTATTATCTTTTGTTTATTCATTGTTTCTTTGGGAGTTTCTTTGTCTTATTATGAACTAAATTGAGAGATAAATTTAGACATGATGAACCTTATATTTTGAATTAATTTTTTAAATTTAATGAATATTCTTGTTTTCTTCAAAATTATTCATGTTTATATATTATGTGGAATTAAAACAACAAGAGTTAAAGATTCAATAATCAAAGTCATACATTAACATAGAGAGATGATTTATATGCTTAGATCATAATATGAATGATGGGGGTTGAACGTTGTTATTAGAGGTGCATAATCTATATGAATTAACCTATCAAATTTACAAAAAGCAAATTAATGTGTTCTTAGGTTGTTTTGATTATAAAGAGATTTCAATTAATCAGCTTACATGTATGGATAATATATCTCAAAAGAGAATATGACTGTAACTTAAAAATTTTTACCAGTCTAAATAATCACGATTAATTATTATTATAAATTCAAAGATAGAGAATTTTAGTCATATTCTACATCTAAGTTTTGTCTATCTATTGTTTGTAATTCTTATTTTTCACCTTGGTTGATTAGCTATTATTTTAGTTTAGTTTCTTTTTCTAATTTAACCAATTGTTTATCTAGATTAGATAATAAAAAGACTATTAGTACTATTAACACTTTTTACTTGAATTTAGACAGATAATTAATACTAGTAATCATAGTTCTTATAGAATCAACTTATATTCATCGATGCTAGTTACGATTATAACATGCATTCGTAGTTTTAAAAAATCAAGTTTTTGATATTATTGTCGGGGAATTGTAACGTTAAAATAACCTCATTTTTTATTAATCTAGCTATATTTTTCTTTTATTTGTGCTTTTGTTTTATCTTTACTAACATAGGCAATTTTTATCTCTTCTTTTTTTGTGTTTATTCATTTATTTTTAGAGTTCTCTTTCCTTTTTGAGAAATTAGACAAATATTTATAGAAAAAGTATTGGAGTTTTTTAAATTTCAATTAAAAGTAAATACAACTTTATAATTAAGTCCAACTTAATTAAAATTGATTTTTCCTTCACAGATTGCTCTTTAATATGTGGCTCATTAGGTTCCTAATATATTAACAATGATTACAAATTATAAGTCTAATTCATAATAAGAATCAAATAAATTAAAAATTTTTTAATTTATCTTTAATTCTCTAATTAAACAATTTATAATTATAAATCAAGATTGACGTCTAACAACACATCATGACTATCCAAATTTCAGAAATGTCAAAGTGATTTGACTTAAACTCTCAATGCATAGTTATGATACATAATTTATGTAGGAAAATCCCGGGAGGTACATCACATGTACCAGCAGCGGAAAACAAAATTTTTTGTTACCGGGACCTTCCCGAAAGCCAGGATCCAGGTGTCGGTATGAAAACTCAAACCTAAATAGCCAATAGAAACTATCTCTAAAGGTATCCACACAGAGATCAGAAAACCTAACCGGGACAAACCCCTTTGACCCGGAAATAGCTAGAACAGAATAAAGGCTGCTAGACCCTACCTCTGTCCTGGAGAGCTTGAGAT
>JANVCQ010000008.1:16019852-16031742 GCA_025531925.1 Erythroxylum plowmanianum | reverse complement strand
CTAGACAAGTCGCCTTATGGGTATCGTGACAAGATAAGTCGCCTTACATCACATACAAGTCGACTTATACTAACAATTTAATCATTTTGTCATCTAATGTTCTAATTGGACAAAGTATGGATATAATGTCTATCATTTTCATTCAAGTATGTTCGTTCTTGCTAATTAGTAATCGATTTATAATTGATATTTTAAAACAACTTTTCAAATATTAATTCACTCTAACCAAATAATTTTATAAATCACTGTTAATCAAGAACAGTAAAACATTTTCTCTAATTATTTTAGAGTAACGAATCATTTATTGACTTACTCAACTATCTCCATATGATTCATACTGCATCCCTCTATATGATTCATACTGCAACCAACTACTACTAACTGAATTATCTTAGGGCAGTTTATAAGTAGCATCAAAATACAATAATTCTTGTATAGGATACCTTAGTAATCTCAAGTCTAAAGATTAATTATACAACCATCATTATAAGGAAATCTACAAATACATAAGTAATATTTCATTTGTGATTCTCATAATCAGATCAGTTCAGTGAACTTATTCTCTAACAAGCAACCATACATTTGTTTAAGTATCTTCATATTTTAATTTACAAGGTCGATTACTTTCTTTATAAGAAATAAACATAATATGTGCTAGTTTTACCACTTCATCAATATCCTATCTTGATGAAACTATAAGTAGGAACATTTGGGAATAATATATAAATGTAAATTGAATATCATAATTATGAGCTCATCATAATTTCAACTACACAATAATTATTCCAGGGACTTTATCATACATATCTAAATACATACAAGAAAAAATACCTTTGAATTATTTTATTAATAAATTACAACCTATCGATTAACTGTAGGATATAAACTAACATTTAAAAGATATCAGCTTGGTCAAATGGTCTATCTGCCAAAGTGATGCAGTGGTGGTATGGAGCATTTGACTTTAAAGTAATCATATACTCACATAAAACATTCTTTCAGTTTTGAATGACTTATTCATATAAAGTCACAGGAAGAAAAAGTCATTCGTGACAAAGAAAACAAGTGATAAAAAAGATACAATGTCCTTATTATTCCTCCCCTATGTGTAGATCAAAGATCATATAATTTATCGCATGTAATAGCTGTTCACCTTATGGATGAGAGAATTTAACCATTAGTTGGTAAGGTGAGACATCCACGGGCCAAAATAAATATAAATTTATATCTCTGATTAATATCAAAATTTAATGATCCTTTTCATTGATCAGGTATAACAAGTGACACCGCAATTCACATGTGCAACACAATTGTCAACCAAATTGTTTTCAAACTATAATCAATTTTCTTGATCGTGAGGACTAATGATTTACCAGATTAGTAATATCCACATAAATATGACAGTAATAACCAGAAAATTACTCAGATCTCTACTAAAAAAACAACTACGCAATTCAAACAGTCACAAAGCAAAGCAAAACATGGCATTTCAATTATCACCATAAACTCGTCAAAGTTTCCAAACGAAAGTGTTGGGAGACCAGTTGAGATCTGATTCCAAACACAACGGAATAATCACGAAATTTTTTTCGTGACTTTAGATTTTTCAAAAACCAATATCTATTTAATTATATGAAATGATTAACACGAATCATAATAAAAGTGAAAATTTAATTCGTACCTTATTCGAAGCTTGATCTTTATCTTGTTGTATCCCTCGAACTGTTTCTGAAACCGATCCGTCTCAACCACCATAGATGCACAAATGTTCGATCTCTAATAGTATCCACAGAATGAGTTAAGAGAACTCTGTAACTTTTATAGAGAGGGTTAAGCAAGAAGTGCTAGCTTTATAGAGCTTAAGCCTATTTATAATAAGTTTTGGACGTTTTAGTAATTTAATTGAAATTAAATTATAATTTCAATTAAACTTTAATTAGAATTACAAAAAATTATAATTAAATACCAATTATGTCCATATAAGATTAAATATCTCATATTGATCCTTATTTATTAAATATGAGATCCTTACTTATTAAATATCTCATATTTAATTATAAAGTTTATCAAACTTTACATTCAAGTCCAACTTGATTAAATTAACTTTGCTCTCTTCAACTTATTCTATATGTGAGACCTATTAGGTTCCCAATTATGTTAGCAATGATTACAAAATCTAAATTTAATTCATAATTAAAATTAGATAAATTAAACTCCTTTTAATTTGTCTTTAATTCTCAAATTAAACAATTTATAATCATAAATTAAGATTAATGTCTAGTAACGCATGATGACCACCAAAATATTTAGGAATGTTAAAGTAGTTTTGACTAACATTTTCATGCATAATTTTTTCGTATAATTCAATCTTTCATCATACAAAGTTTCGATTAGACATCGAGTATGGAATTAATGTCTTATATTTTGAGTCTAATCATATTAGTTCTCTTCCATTAGCTATTGATTCAATTAATGACATTTATAAACTATTTACAAAGATCATTTTACCTTGGCCAAGAATTTTCTGAATCAATATTAATCGAGAACAACGGAACATTCTCCCTAATTATTTTAGGATGATGAATCCTATCTTGATTACTCAACTATCTCCATATAGTTCATGCTACATCCAATGATTACTGATGAAACGACCTATGATTAAATAGATCATAAGTAGTATCAAAACATAGCAATTCCTATACAAGATAATTTTGATAACCTCGAGTCAAAGTATCACCTATGCAATCATCACAATAATAATTTCATAGACATACAAGTAATGTTCCAAATGAATTTCTCATACTGGGTCTGTTCAGTGAACTTGTTCTCCAGCAAGCACCCACATGTTTGTTTAAGTATCTTTATACTTTAACCTATGAGATCGACTATTTCCTTTATAAGGAAAAACAAAATACGTGGTAGTCTTTTTACGTTCTATTAATGTTCAATATTAATAGAACAATGACTAGGAATAATTAGGAATAATACATAAATGCAATATAAATCTCATAATTATAATCTCATTATAATTTCATTTGCAATGTATAATTATCCCATGGACAAAGAATACCTTTAAATACTTTGTCACTAAACTACAACTAAAACGATTAGCTATAAGACATAAATCAACAGAAAGAACATCTTCAAACACTAAGTCATAATTATGCAAATATGATGGATGAGAAGACACCAGACAAGTAAAGTTCTTTCTTGTTCAACTAAAGAAACAATGAATGTAAGAAGCAGAACTTATAAAGATAGGCATTTAAATTCAAATTATAAAATCTGCAAATCATATGTAAATAATGATACATCAATAGAATTAGTATCAATATTGGAAGAATTTCTATTTCTATGCTAGAATTTACATTAATTAGTTGGGCAAAAGATATAGATCTCTCGTGTAGTTTAAGAAAATTTTAAAAAATTCTATAATTCTTGAAAAAATTATTTTAATTTTCTGTTTTAAAAAAGCTATTTTTCTTAGGCTTTGATTTGAAAATAATAATGACGAAGTGCATACAATATAAACATCAGTTATAAACTAATCAAGTATCATTAATATAGTACCTCAACTCAGCTCTTAAACCTAACTTGAACTAGTTAAATTAGACTTAGATTAAAAATTTATGACAGTTATATTAAATTATTTGTTCGAGTCGAATTTAGTTATTTCAGATCTAGTATAAGAGCTTAATTAAATCTTCATATAATTGAATCATCAATTTGAAATAATGAAACTTGTAACTTACCAAAATTTAAACCCAAATCTCTCACAATCTCTCGCAAGTTATAAAATTTCAAAATAAATAGTATATTATAAATAAAAAATTATAAAAACAATTTTTACCATGTTTAGTAGACACACTGCACCTTTTAAACTTATGTCAAAGATTACTCACCTCATCTGAAAAAATCACAGTGAATACAATCTTGAACTAAAACTTTAAACATAAATACACATTTTATGACTAGGATTCAATTATTATAAGCCATCTGATTGGAATAATCGCAAACTAACGAGGTAAGCAAAGTTTGCAATCGATTCTTCCTTCATACACAAGGCTATCAATAAAATTATTATTGCAGATCACTAGTCACTAGACTAGAGCCGTTTATAATTTATCATCTTCCCTTTTTTAGTACCACGTCTAACTTTATGCCTTCATTCCATAAGAAAATTGGCTGCAGACAGCGCAATAAGCTGTTTATAAATGATATAAATATTATTCTTAATTATCAAAATTATAAATCAACGAAAATTATTAGCTCTTTGCAATAACACATTTCATGGTCAAATAAAAAAAACCAACATGAATGTCATTTAATTAAGGATATTAATTACAAAAAATCTCAAACTTTATTCAATTTTATTCAAACTTAAAAAGTTACAATTAAATATTTAAAAATTTAAATATTGTTCAATTATGCTCTAACCTAACTATTTTCGTTAACATTGGTGACATGACTTGCCACATAAGACATAAACCCTAAACATTTATACACGTCAAACTTTCGTTTTGGGATTGAAATCTCCAAATACTCTCCTCTTCTCTTTCGTCTTTAAAAGCAATAGACTCTCATGCATCTGATTGTTGGGTATTTATACAATCATCATGGTCAGTATTTTCACATATACGTAAGTAATGTTCCATAAAGAGTTGTCATGACGGATTAGATCAGTTTAATGAACTCATTATCTGACAAGTACTCGTATGTTTATTTAATAATCTTTATACTTTAATTTATGAGATCTACAACTCTTCATTAAAAAATAACATATGCTAAAAATTTTCATTATATTAATGTCTAATTTTATTAGAGCAATGATTAAGAATAATTTATAAATAATACAAAAATGCAATGCAAATTTCATAATTCTAATATCCTAACTTAAATTTTATCTTATAAGTTAAACATACATAAATTAAAATTTTCTTTAATTAATTATGTGTATCCAACCAAAACCAAGGCCATTCTCACGGATGTCCGTTCTTTCTAATACATTTCTAAGGATCGACTCAATTAGTCACCATTTTATTTGACGGTGAACCGGATTTGCAATTTAATGGCGTTGATGGCGTTGGATAAAGGGTTTAGTTTTTCTTTTCCCTGCTTGTATGTTTAAGAACAAAATGTGACGAAACAAACAGGTGTATGAATGTCCGCATTTGCAGTTATTCAGCAATTCACGGTCCTTGAAGGGCTTACGTTGATGGGGGATGTCATTTGGCTACCTCGTTGCTCATGCTAGCTGCTGCTTTCTTTCCCTTCGAAATGTCTACGCCCCACATCCTGATCTTACTGTTGTTAATCTATGTTAATGCCTTCTGTTTTCAGGTTCATGCCTTCGACAGCCATGACTACGGCGATGATAATGGCTCATGTGGACCAGATGAAGCGATTAAGTTTGAATTGATTCACAGGCATGCACCTGAGCTAGCTGATTCAGGCTTTTCCACTCTTGGACCACCCAAAAGCAGGCTAGACCGCATGAAGCAGCTTATCCACAGCGACCATTACAGGCAACAAACAATTGGGCATCGCCTGGGACAAAGAAGGAAGGCTTTTGAGATCAATGGGACAATTCCTGCCGAGATGCCAATCCGTTCGGCTGCAGACATTGGAATTGGTCAATACTTTGTATCTTTCAGAGTTGGAAGCCCACGGCCTCGTAAGTTTGTGTTGATAGCTGACACAGGGAGCGACGTCACTTGGATGCATTGTGAATACAGATGCGAACATTGTTTCAAACTCCAACCATATCCTGGGATAATTAGGATCTTCGATGCCGATACATCACCGTCCTTCAGGACAATTCCATGTTCATCTATAACCTGCAAAGATGAACTCTCTTCATCCTTCTCTTTGACTGATTGTCCTGCGCCAGAAGCACCCTGCCTCTATGACTATAGGTAACGGAAGACACAGCATTTTGGCTCTGTATTATAATTATATAGGATGGATTCAAATAGCGTGCAATTATCCATCGGCAGGCCAATGCTTATTCTAATGTCGTTATGACAGATATGCAGATGGCAGAAATGTTATCGGATTATTTGCAAACGAGACTGTAACTGTTGGGCTTCATAATCACCGCAAGATAAAGCTGTATGATGTCTTAATAGGGTGTAGTCAAGTGTTCAACGGTTCCTTTCGCCACACTGACGGTGTAATGGGGTTAGGCTACAGCCAGCATTCATTTGCAGTGAGGATTGCCAAACTTTTCGGCTACAAGTTCTCCTATTGTTTGGTTGATCACTTTAGCCCCAGCAACCTTCGAAACTTCCTCACCTTCGGAGACGTTAAAACCACACCAACACTGAAAATGCAATACACGGAGTTGGTGGTTGATGTTATCAATCCATACTATGCAGTCAATGTCTCAGGCATCTCAGTAGGCAATACACGCCTGAAAATTCCGTCCCCAGTGTGGAATGTCTATGGCAATGGCGGAGCCATTATTGACTCTGGTTCCAGCTTGACATATTTGACAGAGCCTGCATACAAGGTTGTCATGGAAGCTTACGAGCAACCCTTGGCAAACTACACCAAGGTAAAAATTCCGGACCTGGGGCCAATGGAACTTTGCTTTGAAGCTAAATGGTTCAACGAAACATCAGTGCCCAAATTGACAATTCATTTCATGGACGGGGCTAACTTTGAGCCACCACTAAAGAGCTACTTTATAGATGCTGCTGAGGGGGTGATATGCCTGGGAATTGTACCGACCGCTTGGCCTGGCGTTTCGGTGATCGGCAATATAATGCAGCAAAATTACATGTGGGAGTTTGATCTTGGCGCTGCCAAGTTGGGTTTCGCTCCTTCATCCTGTATTTCTGATGAATAATTGTAACTGTATAAGCTTCTTTTCTTCACTCATTTGTACCTTAAACCAAATTATTAAACTGTTTTGCTGCTGTAAACAAAATTGCCATTACACATTTGCATGGCTACGTATCTAATACTGATCCCAAATACATTGCATGTCTTTCCTTTTCCTTTGAAACTTTATTGTATTCTCGCGGAATCTATAAAGAAAATAAGAATACAACTCTAGTAATTACTTAGCAGAAATAGAAAAAAATCAACAGTACCGCTACTAGGTGCGCCTAATACAAAAAGCAGTTAGAAGAACCTCAAATACTCATTGAACGTTGGAGCCAATACAAACTAGAAATCAAAGATCTGCTAACCAGCAGTAGCAAAAGTGTCTCAATCATCTGTCACAGCTACATTAGACACTGGGCAGTCAGGCCAACCACGCTAGCGTGCAACAGGCTGGTTAAAGGCGGATGACCTACGCCTTGTCTGAATTCGGTCGTCATATTACGGCCACTTCCAGATTACGGTTTTTACGTTAGGAAGTTCCGCTAACATTTGATGTTAAAAAACACTGCAAGTGATTGCATCCTTAAATATCCCCACTTTACTGGAGTCTTTCGACACCATTGGACTACCACACTCCAACTCTCCAATGTAATACAACAAAGTGGAGTAAGCATAACTGCCAGCCCAAGCCTTCCGAGATTCTCCAAGTAATACAACCAATAAAAAAAAATTGGTAGGGTAAGGACAATTGCCCAAGTCCTTTGGACAACTATGGCATGAAAACATTGGATCCATGCAACCTCATCCTCGGGGACCAAAACCACTCAGTCAACTGCTATCTACAAGAAGCCTGATGGCAAAACCTCACATAACTTGAAAAACTTCTAGAATCACAATGGCAATCTTCTGTGTGATGAAGCTTTGAGGATGTCCAACATGACCCCTGACTTCAAAGTTGGTCAAAATTTACTGTATGTAAAAGACAACCTGTATGCACATAAATTCATAGCCATAGTTAGATAAGGTAGAACGTGTCGTAGCTCCAGAAAATTAGATTGGAGTAATTGTATAGCTTGCTTGAATGTTAAGATTCTCACCAAAAACAAAACAAAGATTGATTACACTAGCTGTATTTATCGAGGTTTTCCCTACTCCGGATGATAGGGACACCATCATCCCTCCAATGTATTCGTTCTTCACATAGTGCAGCTGCCACCTCTACATATAATTGATGCTCCTGCAGAAATGATGAAGGAAAATAAGATTAAATTAATATCACTTTTGGCCAAAATCAGAATGTCCCCTTTGTTCAATGTATTATGATACCATTTATAGCTTAATTCTGCAAAGCTATCTCAAGATTAACATGTTTGGCCTGACTCGATACTTCCCTAATCAGACAAAGACATTTAACAAGACGGTACAACTCTAGCATAAGATAAAATGAGCTGGAAATGCGAACAATATCAATCCCACAAACACAAGTAGTTTTTGGTTAAACTTTGCAAGAACACCATAATACAGTGCAACTAATAGCTAAATACAATATTGCACAAAATATGGCCAAAGGATAGACAAATCCGATTACCACTTCAAGAACCCTGGAAGCTAACGCCTCTGCTGTGTCATTGGCTTGCACAGGCACAACTCTTTGAGCAAGGATTCGTCCCTCATCATAATGCTCATCAACGAAATGTATAGTTGGTCCTGAGTATCTAATCATGCAAATATACATGTGAGGAAACGTAAATTAAGAAAAAAAGAAGTTATGGAATCTTTTCTTTTTTTTACCCTTTTTCTTCTCCTTAGATAACTTGAGCGTCCAATAAAAGAATTGAAATGGAACAACACTTAATGCAAAAGAGCTTAGAGTCCATAAAAGAATAAAAGAGGAAAATTTTGTAAAACAAAACTTCTAATTTAGTGGGATGAAGAGTAGGGGTTGAATTGACAGCAAAGATAACATAAGGCTGAAATTTAGTTTATGATCGGTTCTCTTATTAGATAAGAAATAGTAGTAAATTAGATATGTTATCCTAATTGTTTACGACTTAAATTTATTTAAAAATGTAGAATTCTTATTAGAATATGATTTAATCTTATTTTGGATATTTTAATTAGGAACTCATTTATTACTGGAATAAGGGATTTAAATTTTTTCTATATATATATGTACTCAACCCTAAATTCTAGTTATATCAAACCTAAAATTTCAGTAAAATCAAATCTTAAAAATTCTAGCTTAAGTTTCCACCAATCAAATCCTAAAAACTTTAGCTATACCCAAATCTTAAATTTTGTCCCAAGCTTAAATCCAGACTTGAAATCTGAATTTTTAGCAACCTAATAACATTCAAAAACTATATTTCGTAGTTTTCCTGAGTTTTAGCTACTAGTTGATAATTCTTCTATTTGTCCTACATTAGCACTTCTGATTCAACAACTTCAAAGACTCACAATAGAGTAATGTGTATCATCATATGATGCTACATACCTTGCTCCAGAGGTGATAACAGCTTTATGCACTCTCATTCCATAGTAGCCTTTGCCTCCAAAAGCTGGAAGGAGTGATGGATGGATATTGACTATAGATCGTGGATAAGCACGAATCAACTCAACTGGTATAAGTTTTAAATAGCCAGCTAAAAGAATGAAGTCGACACCAAACCTCCTGATTAAGAAAACGGAGAATGATC
Source organism: Erythroxylum plowmanianum (assembly GCA_025531925.1). Taxonomy (NCBI): domain Eukaryota; kingdom Viridiplantae; phylum Streptophyta; class Magnoliopsida; order Malpighiales; family Erythroxylaceae; genus Erythroxylum; species Erythroxylum plowmanianum. The sequence goes on along the minus strand of JANVCQ010000008.1, from coordinate 16,022,215 downwards.
ATAATCTTGTTGAAGTGTGTGACTAATCTCCACACATTTTTCCTTATTGCTTTGATACTAATAAACAAAAAAAGGAAGAAAATACAAGTATTGTATTCCCATTAAATGAAGAAAATGACTTTCTAGGATAGCAAGAACTAATAATTTGTGGTTTTCAGCTTTCATCGTTTCAGTCATATCTAAGAGAGGATGTGGTAAAAGTAACTGCAGGTTGCACAATGTTATCATTTTGCAATCAAATATATTAGGATTTGTTGCTTTCTTTCTGTTTCTATGAATTGAAAGACAATAAGAAACAAACTAAAATGTGTGCAAATGGAGTATGTGGCAAAGTCTTGTAATCTACACTTTGAATCAATTAATTTAGAGTTACAATTTGAAATAACAATCGGTCAGCATATCAAACATTAAATCCATGAAGCTGTCTACTGAGAGGAAAAAACATAATTGCAATATCATGAATTTTAATGCTTCATGAAGATGGAGGTTGAATAGATAGGATCTTAGATAGTAAAACATGTAACATTAACAAGTGAAAAATATAAGCAGAACAATAAGACACATTGGGTAATGTCAAAATGTCTAATGATCTTGTGACAATAAAAGTCAGGCTCAGGTCGTTTTTTTATCTATTCAAGATAGCTCATGCAGATAGCGATGCTAATGACAGGCTTAAGAACAGGAATCAGAAGTAAAAACAACACCAGCTCAAATTATAATGTTTAGACTCCCTAATCAAAATCTGTAACAATCCACTTGACTTTGCATATCGAGGAAACAACAGCTTCATTCCCTCTTCGGCAAAAACAGAAGATGGTAAATATCGGATAATTGAAACTATAAGAAGGGCCTTTAATTCATTAGATGATTGTTAGTCTAAAGCAGTGACAGCATCTGAGCTGCACCATCTTACTCTCATCCTATTGACAAATTAAAACAAGAAGAGTGAAGAAAAGACAAAATATAGTAATTAGAAGACTGTATGTGAGCCTACCCAAAAGTGGAGACAAGGTCACTTGTTGATTGGCCACCAGGCTCGTGCTTTGTTCTAGGGAACAAAATGACTGGGATCCCCATCTTTTTTGCATATTCTGCACCTCCACAACCTGCAGTAGACGAGAGGAACACGAATACCTGAAGGGTCTAAGTAGGTCATAAAAACAAATTTCATGTATTGTTTCTCAAAAATTATTAAGGAACTTGCGTGAAACACCATAACTCTCACCCAAACGCTTCGTCCTATTAGGATATAGATGTTCACGAAATCCCGGTAAACAGAATTTAAAACGCTTTGAAAGAAAAAAAATGCAAAGCCTAAACTTTTATTGATTAATTAAAGTAAACAGGATGAGCCAGAACATTCATCAATGAATTAGAGGAAAGCCTGTGCTAACAAAAAAAAGAAGAAGGTATACTATACCAGCTTTATTTGTGACCAAAACAACAATATCTCCATGAACTGATCCCTGAAGACAAGCTTCATGAATAGACATAAAGTTAGAACCTCCACCAGAGACAAAGACAGCCAGCCTCTTCCTCCTCAATTGGGGTTTCTCCCAGTCTGTGGTCACCTCCAAAGCAGTGCTATCATTCAATTTCCCAATAGCATTACAATACTGCAAGCGGCTAAGAGACCCTTTCCAGGCCTTTCTTGGTAGAGCAACCAAAGCTTTGATTTTTAAGGGGTTACCATAATTTCGTTGAAGAAAAGAAGATACTGACATTGGTAAGATTGGGCTGGTTTGTAATGTGGGGTTTGAGGAACACCCTGGGAGCAAGCCTAACGCTTCCATACTCAAGAAGGAGAACCCGAATTTTGGTGAGCGTATAAGCTTTGCTGTTTGGGAACTGTACGGGACCAGTGATGGACGTAAACTGGTGAGCCAGCTAGGCACTATCTAATACAGACAAAAAAAGGGAAAGTAGTGATTTATTTTGGCTTAGATGGTTACGCGCCCAGATGACAAAGGACTCTGGAATGTCACTGATCTCCCAACCCTAATTGGGAAGGGTTTGAAGCGTACGGGACCCCTTTAGCAAAACGTCGACGGATCGATTAACTGCAATGTCGTTTCATATTTCATTTTGGTCCAGAGTTTTCTTTTACTCTTGCTACGCTGGCGTCAAAAAAACATTTGCAATATATTTTTATATAACTTTTCTCTCCGGTCCCGTGACGGCGTTTTCCTTGCCGCTTCTCTACAGAAATCTACTTACTTACGTAAACATCAATCCCTACTCTTCCGTTTCCTCCAAACAAAATTCCAATGCTTTATACAGCATTTCATGCTGCTTGCAGAAAGCAATTAATGCTTGCAGAAAGCAATTAATGCGCTCCCATCTCTACGTAAATGTTCTCTTAC
>JANVCQ010000008.1:16006046-16019752 GCA_025531925.1 Erythroxylum plowmanianum | reverse complement strand
AAATTACTAATTAATTTTATTTCTATTAGTATAATTACTGTTAAATGTTATTATTAAATTTATTGCGCACTATTTATAAAATTTATTATTATTATTATTAAATTCCTTAAAATTATTTAAGATTATTATTATTATTACTGTTATTTTTATTATGATTATGATTATTATTATCATTATTATTATTAATGAAAATGTTTATTATCATTCATACGATATTATTAACGTAAATAAATAAAAGCAAACAAAGTTAATCAAAGAAAATTTCATAAAATAATAAACAGGAAATTAAAAAGAAAATGTGGACTACTCGCCAGGGCGACCAATGTTATTTCCATTGTTTTAATAACTGTTGCTTATTTTGTTTTTAATTTAATAATAATAATAATAATCACATCATCATCATAATAAGAATAATTTAAATAATAATAATAATAATAGTGTGTAGTTATAATAATAATAATAATAATAATCATCATCATCATCATAATAAGAATAATTTAAATAATAATAATAATAATAGTGTGTAGTTATTATTATTATTATTATTATTTTATGATTATTGTAATAGTTTATAAAATAATGTTATTTCCATTGTTTTACTAACTGATGCTAAATTTTTTTAAATTTAATAATAATAATAATAATCATTATTATTATAATAAGACTAATTTAAATAATAATAATAATAATAGTAGTAGTGTGTAGTTATTATTATAATTATTATTTTATGATTATTGTAATAGTTTATAAAACAATGTTATTTTCATTGTTTTAATAACTGTTGCTAAATTTTTTTAAATTTAATAATAATTATCATCATAATAAGATTAATTTAAATAATAATAATAATAATAATAGTAGTGTGTAGTTATTATTATAATTATTATTTTATGATTATTGTAATAGTTTATAAAACATTGTTATTTCCATTGTTTTAATAACTGTTGCTAAATTTTTTTAAATTTAATAATAATAATAATAATAATAATTATCATAATAAGACTAATTTAAATAATAATAATAATAGTAGTAGTGTGTAGTTATTATTATAATTATTATTTTATGATTATTGTAATAGTTTATAAAACAATGTTATTTCCATTGTTTTAATAACTGTTGCAAAAATTTGCCTAAATTTTTTCGAATTGTTATTTAAATTTGTGATAAAGTTATTACTAATCATAAGCAAATTCTTTTCAAATTATATATTTATTAATCATAACTAATATTCTTATTAATATTGCAACAACCCGTGCAAAGCACGGGGTTTATAGGTTTATAACTAGTTTGTATTAAAACTTCATTCGGTTCGGTTGGGTTGGGTTGGGTTCGATATATCTGTATCTTCTGATTTGGCTCCAGACTCCAGAGTTTGATGCTTTGCTTTGCTTGGCTGTTGGCTTTTGCTTTTGCCTTCAGCTTGTCATCGTCTGTTATTCTATATCCTTTCTTTTCCTCTCTGTTTTATATAATTTCAAATCTCCTCCTCCACCAACAAGAAAGAATTCAGGTTTCAATCTTGTTTCTTGGCTCTCGATATCTTTTGTTTCAATTGATGTGATTTTGGATCTTTTTTTACTGTTCTAATTCAGTTTTCTATCTGCTCAATTTGAATTTTGTGTTGGTTTTTCTTCTAGCTACTTATCCTTTCCTCTTCTCTCCGTCGTCATGTGTGTGCATATACGTGTTTATATATATGTACATGTAAATATGTATTAGAAAGACATTGTTTTTGCTTTTCTTTTAGCGAGTTCCTGCTAAGTGGGAGTTGGTTTTGGGAGACAGTGTTCAAGTTTTTCTTTTTCTTTTTCGTCTCGATGCAATTAGTTAAATTTATGCCGGTCTTATCCGTAATTTTCGGTTTCGTAAGTCTTTTAATGATTGGAGACACAAATTGATGGAGATTTTTTTTTTCTTATTTAAAGGAACTGGGTAGCTGAAGTGAAAACGGTACTGAATTTGGACTTCTCTGGTGAATTTTGTGCAATTGATTGCTGTCTACTTGTTCTCTACACCTTCCACTTTCCAATTGCAAATCGGTGGTTATCATTGGCTAGAAACTCAGAGGTAAGATGATAGCCAAAGGCTGTGGGCTATCATTTAGTTGTTTAAAATTCGTTATCCTTCCAGGAGTTCAACAGGCATATTTAAGAAGGATGGAAAGTGTGTTTCTTCAATTTTGGCCAAGGTTGTTGAATGCGTTAAAATGGGTTTGCCATTACTTACAATTTTTGTTAATTTGAATTTATTTGATTTGCTCTTTATAACTAGAGCTCGGGAAAGTGTGATAGGAGCCAAAGAAAAATTATTGAGGGTTGGTTGACTCGAGTGATTTTATTCCCCCTTATGCTGTTTGCATAACTTTGGTCTCAATGTTCATTTGTTCATCTTTGTTAACATTGGTGATTCACATTTCCACTGAAAATTGCAACAAGCTGCTGCTATCTTAATTTTTGATTCCTTGTCAAATTTTCATACAACCATTTTCTTTTTGTTTATTTTGATAAAATACCGCTGGTTACAATATGGTGCTAATGCTTCTTCATGTTTCCTCATTATCCATGCATTTACCGATTACTACAACTGCCTTCTTTAAGCTTATTGCATTTGATGGACCTGGCAGCAATTTACTACTCTTTAAAATAGATGCAAAGATATCTAGTTTCTTATTCAAGTAAAAGCAAGTGAAATAGCCATGCAAAGAGACAACAATATAAGTGCCCCATCAACGCCATCTGCACGAGTCAGGCATCGCAGACGCTCCACAGAGGTCAGTTATTTCATTTGAGCCACTTATTTCTTTGCAATTACCTTCTACTTTCATTGTGGAAACTTTTTCTCTAAATGGTTCTATGCAAGCATGCGTTCTCCATAGAATTCTATTGACCTTATTAAATATACAATGGTGCATTTACTTGTGGCAATTATTTCAAGAAAACAAAACAGATTTTTTCTTTTAACTAATAATTGGTTTTCCTGATAAATGGTATTTTCTAATGATTCCACTTTTTCTGCTGTACATTGGAATATCATCTTCAATAAATTAACGAAATAGATTGAAGGAAAGAAAATGAAAATGAAAATCATAAAGGCTGTTCCTTAAGTAAATGCACTCCTATTACTAAACAGAATGAATTTTAGTCTGGTACTGGTTTCTGTTCATAGTTTTATATATGTGTGATGTGGTCATGCTTATAGCTCCATGGTTGAGATTGTCAAGTTGATATGACCATCTGTCAGTAAATAATTTTCATATTTAACTTGTTTTTATTGTAGTATTTTCTTCAGGGAAAGAATTTCAATTTGTTCTCCATAACCTTTTGGTTGTTAGGCTTTTCCAGACACCACTAAAGAAAATGGAGGTCATTTACTGGTTAATGATCAAAACAAATACAAGTCAATGTGGATCCGTACATATTCAACCCTTTGGATGATTGGCGGTTTTGCATTGATCGTGTACATGGGTCATCTGTACATCACAGCCATGGTAGTTGTCATTCAGATATTCATGGCAAAAGAGTTATTCAATCTGCTTAGGAGAGCACATGAGGATAGGCATCTCCCTGGATTTAGACTATTGAATTGGTAAGTGCAAAACATTTGCTTGCGGTGTTAAGTTTTTGGTTATCTTCTCCTAATTCATCTTTTAGCAGCACTGAATTGTAGTCTTTTATGCTGAAAATAATCTCAACTGTTTTGTTATCTTTCCTAATTCTTTTCTATCAGAAACTGAATTTTTAGTCTTTCACTAATCTGCTGTATGAAAGTTACTTGTCCCTTTTCAGAAATTATCCATTTTTTCATTCTTTTCTCAGGCACTTTTTCTTCACTGCAATGCTATTCGTGTATGGACGACTTCTCAGTCAACGCCTTGTCAACACTGTAACTCCGGACAAGGTCCTCTACCGGCTTGTGAGCAGCCTAATCAAGTATCATATGGTTATCTGTTACTCCTTGTACATTGCAGGTATGCTTTATACATTATTATGTTACCCCATGATTATCAACTGTTGAATAATTGTCTATAATGCTTCATTTGGCTTTCAGTTAAAATGATACAAATCTGAAATGTTAATTGCATTTGGATTTACATTATGGAATTATATTATTTGCGATTCTTCTCCTCTTGTCTTTTTGTATTATTGATTTTGAGCTTTGCTTAGGTTTTATGTGGTTCATCCTTACATTAAAGAAGAAGATGTACAAGTATCAATTTGGCCAGTATGCATGGACACACATGATTCTGATTGTGGTGTTCACCCAGTCCTCTTTCACTGTGGCCAATATTTTTGAAGGAATTTTCTGGTAACTTGAAACTCTTTGTTCACATTCATTCATTCTTTTCGTTTCCAAGATTTAGAGAAATTCCTTGTCTTTACCAAAGGTGATAAGAACTTGTTTGGACTCATGGAACATGCACCTCTATTTAGCTTTTTAATCTGTGCTTTTACTGTGATATGCCAAATGCTTTTATTTTCTACTATATGGCCTCTGCAAGAGATTAATTATATTATCTGCTATACTGAAGAATGCTTAAATTGTTTTGCTCTTGCCATCTCTTTCATTTTGATGCTCATCACAAGTAACAATAGCTAGATTTTCAATATCACTCTTTGTGACTTAGGAATCCTGTTTCGTTAACCATGGTCTCTTTTGGCAATTGCTTGGAATCCTTCTTGTTTATTTGTTCTCTCTCTTTATTATAACTTGTCATGATTAACAACTTTGTCGCAGATATATTTATCATTAATGATTGCTTGAGAATTCTTACCACTTGTGCATTGAGTTCGGCATTGTCTCTATGTATTCTGCATTCTTTGTCTTGTGCTTCTAGTTATTGCTCCATTTCATACAACCAGATTCTAAACTTCTTACTTGCTAAATGTATGATGAAGTATCAATGCTTTGCAACTAACGATTTTGAGCATAATTATAGGTTCCTTCTCCCAGCGTCACTTATCGTCATTAATGACATATTTGCCTATATTTTTGGTTTCTTCTTTGGAAGAACCCCTTTAATCAAGTTATCTCCGAAGAAAACTTGGGAGGGATTTATTGGAGCATCTGTCACTACTATAATCTCTGCTTTTGTGGTAAGCAAAGATTTTGTTCCTTTTCCAGTCATAGTTGCAGTAACATATTTTCCTGCTATACTATCAATTTGAGAACTAGTTCTGTTCATATGTTACCACTTTAGTGGAACCACAAGTGTTTTACTAGTCTATTGGTGCTGTATCTATTTTGTAGTTTTTCCTAAATAGCTGTTAGGAAAGCACAAATGATAATGTAAGTGATAACTGTGAAATCTTAATGACCTTTACATTCTCTTTGGATCTTTTTTGGTATGCCATTTTTTAGTTAAAGGGCATCTGAAGATTTTCTATCTCTAAGTTGAACAGTTTTTGCTTTAAACAAACTGCTGTTATGTGATTCATTTGATTAAATGGTCGAGTTTTATGGATTAGATGGTACTATTCACTGCTTGCTTTTGGCTAGTGCTTGTGCGGATTCCATAGTTAGTGTTCCTTTGGGTATAGTACTTCTCAGTTGTCATGCTCTTGGAAGTTATGATTACTCCATCTTCCATTTGCATTTGAGTGTGGAGAGCCTTGGATGGATTAAAAAAGAATCTAGACTTTGACTAATCTTTTCTGCTCGTATACGTAGCTTGCAAATGCCATGGGACGTTTCCAGTGGCTGACATGTCCAAGAAAGGTATTCATTCTATCTAATAGTTTTCTTCACATGATCAACGTAGATCATGCAAGTTGTTAAAGGAACTTCTTCTCACGCAGGACTTATCCACTGGTTGGCTTCAATGTGATCCTGGGCCCTTGTTTAAGCCAGAGTACTGGACACTACCAAGTTGGCTTCCTCAGTGGGTGAGTTTGTTGTGAGCTAAAATTGTTCTCAGTTCTCTGATTCTGAATCTATTTTCTCTGTTTTGAGGGCTTTTTGTTGGTATTTATCCACTCTCAATTATTCTTCCTAACAGTTTCCTTGGAAGGAAATATCGATTCTACCAGTTCAATGGCATGCCTTGTGGCTTGGATTATTTGCATCCATCATAGCTCCTTTTGGAGGATTTTTTGCTAGTGGTTTCAAAAGAGCTTTTAAAATTAAGGTACACACTTGATAGTCTTATCTTCCCTTAAGTAACGCTGGTAAAATTGTGGCATGGCATACTCTGCAATCCATGAATGATGACACTGCCTGCTAATTTCCTTCCATGCTTGACAGGACTTTGGTGATAGCATTCCTGGTCATGGTGGAATTACAGATAGAATGGATTGCCAGGTGACATGTTAAAGGGTTTACTTGTGACTGCCTGCTGATTTAGAGCTTTCTACTTTAGTCTTTGTCATACAACCTTGTTGAAGATTGCAGTCCAACATTTTCCTTTGTTTTCTGTGTCAAAGCCTTGTTTGCGTATCTACTTGTGTTGTCTTTTTGCCTGCTTTCCTTCTCTGAACAGTAAGTGTATTTACATGGCCTAACTGTGTTAAGCTAACCTGCCTGCTTCATCAAATAATTCGTAAATGGTTTTAATAAAAAAGCAGAAGAGTCTGCTCTTGTAGTGTATACCTTTTGTTGTTAAAGATGTGCAGTTCGAAATAATGATCCTGTTGAATATTATAGTCTGGTTGATGATATAGCTGGTGCAGTTTGCTGTAAATTGTATAGGCATTTATTGTCAAAGTCTGCAGATTCTACTGCATGTAATTTTATATTATGCCACCTTGTTTGAATTTGCGTGAGGACCTATGTGATAATTAAACGAAAAAAGTCGTGCAATCATTTTTGTGGTTATGAACTGAAGCTTTCAGAACATATACCAAGGAGACCATGCTTTGCTATAATGTTGCTTCTCTCTTCTTGTTCATTATCTCGGTGACCATGGTGTTTCTCTTTACTTGTATTGTATTTATGCTTAACATCAAATTACATCTTCTTATTGTAATTGATGGGAAACTTTAAGAAACACTACATTCTGCATGCCACTGGCTTTAGTTTGGTGTGTCCCTCAAACTGAGGTCTTTTGACTGTAAATAATGCAGCTTTTCTTAGTGATCATATTCATCCGTGCATGAATCTGACAGATATAGTTGGTTAATGTAGATGGTAATGGCTGTGTTTGCGTACATTTATCATCAATCATTTGTCGTTCCTCAGAGCATCTCAGTTGAAATGATCTTGGAACAGGTAAACTGTGTAGTTGCTAATATTATATTGCACGTTTCCTTAGATTATGTGGTGATTATGTATAAGTGCTTGGTTGGTTTTGCAGATACTGGCAAATCTAACACTTGAAGAACAGCATGCTATATACATGAAGCTGGGTGAAATAATTCAGGAGAGGGTCATGGGACATTCTTGAGCTAACTTGCATAAGTGCCCGCTAAATTGTAGTTACGTTCGGCAGACCGAATTGTGATCTAGCAATTGAAAGGAAAAAGGATATCTGTATATGGTGTTGTCATCCCGTTTGAAGTGCTACTGATTGCACTTTTTGTGGTGTTAATCAAGAAGTATAAGCGTTTACTTGAGTGGAGTGCATGTCTTCATCTGCCTCAGCCTCCGTCTCCTCCTCCTCCTTCTCCTCCTCCTCCTCCTCCTCCTCCTCTTCCTCCTTTCCTTTATACATCTGATATTCTATTCTGTCACGAGGTAATGAGAGGTGGAGCAAAGGCAACTCCAAGCAGTCTGAAAACAAAGAAGGGAAGCCATTGAAATTTTAAAGGAAGCAATTTCTTATATAGGAACCGAGAGATACAGTTTCCATTGTAGTTTGGTAACTTAGGCTTTTATGCACATGTGATTGCTAGAAATGAGATTCCCATTTTAGTGTATTGTTTTTTGACATTTGCTGTACGGCATATGATTCCTTTTATCGGAGAGGATAGACAGGATCAACTATGCTCTTATCGACACCAAGTCACTTTTTTATGGTTCTCGCCAACTCGTTTTAACTTGGAATTCCTTATGATTTTTCAAATGCTAACGATATATTCAAAGGTACGTTCTTTTTATTGTCAATTATGACTCGCTGGCACTTCTAGACGTGATTATGAATTTTTTGGAAGCTGACACGATCCTATATATTTTATATTTGAAACGTTGTAATGATCATAATAATAACATTTGGAAGCTAAGTTCAAAATGGATGAACTGCTTTGGTGTAAGTTATGGTGGTGGTAAGTTATCAAAATATGGTAACGAAGCTTTGGCATGACTCAAAATTCTATCCTTGAGAACAAGCCGAACTCTGCACCTGTAAATGGTTCGCCATATATTACTTAAAGCAATGTCAAGTCAACGATATTCAAAACACAACGAGTAAAGGTCAAGGGGTCAAAACAAAGTAAATGATGTAAAACGACTGAATAGCCACCCAATGTAATAGCTCAATAATGAAAGGGAAACAAAATTGGATTCTCACCAAAATTTAGTAACAAAGTTAAGAGAATTACAAGTATCTTGGCACTAATGCGATAACAGGAATGAGGAAAAGAAATGGCATCTACTGTAACATCAGAAGTCCAACAGAGCATATAATACAGTACATAATCTACTCTTACGGTTAAAAATTTTGGTATCTCATTTTCTTTCTTAAGATCCCCATAAAGCAAAAATTAAGTAAAATCATCTCTGTTCCTTAACTGTCAAAACTTCAAAATCCTAGAAGAATTCCTGACAGGAGAAAAACTATAATTCCATGATCATTGATCTTTTGGCTTCTCAATCTTCACATATGGAAGAATCCCCAGAAAATAAACAATCTTTGGAGCCCATCCTCGTTGTTCGGAGCGGCAAAACATTAAGAAAGTATTTGCAAAATAAGAGTTGAAGCCCATAAGTAAGTGCCACAGAGCATGACCCTGAGGATTGATCCACCACCTGGTTATCTCCTCACAGAAAATCCGATCAAAAAGCCAACATAAGCTACCAATAAAAAGGCTAGCCACATACAGCCTTGCAAACCGCTTAGCGGAGGAATCTTTAGTATAAATGTAATACTTGTACATTCGAGGAATGCATAGCAGGCAGAGGAGCACATAATGCAGCTTGAAGCCAATTTTAAATTGCACCACAGAATGGACAACGGCAAACACAGCACCATATAAGAAGAGGAAGGTGGGCATGGTGCTGCGATAGTGCCAATCTGGTGAGTAGAGTATGTACATGTACAGCAGCATCTCCCACACCATTGGGGTTTCATCACTCTGCTGCTGCCTGAAAATGGATTCCAATATATCATCTCAGAAATTATGCATACCAAAACAAGAAAGATCAATATATATGCCACCACCACTTGTTTGTTATTGGTTACTCTTGTGATTATACCCAAAGAAAGAAACCAAGCATGTAAACTATCTAGGGGTAGGTAGCAAGAGCCCTGGCACAATGTAACGTGATCAACACAGCATAGACATATAAGAATCATAGTGAGCTTTCAGGTCGCTCAATATATACAAAACAATTCCTCTTCAACATGCAGAACTCCTAGAACATAGAAAACTGCCCCATCCTATCCCCCTCCCGTTCACTAGAAATGAATCAAAATTTCAACTATCACATACCATATCCATCATAAATTCCCGTATATGTATGAGCAAATTGGAATGGAATTAACTCCTTCACCAACATCTCAAGTTTCTGATCCTTTTTGGCTACATTAGACAGCATAAAGACTCCACCAGGGTGTGGAGGAAAAAACTTTTAAACTCCATCAATGAACCACCGGCTCATTGTAAGTACCTCAGTAATGATTACAGAACTCAGAAGCTCCAACATTGACAACAATGAATTAGGCAAATACGAATTCACTGCAAATTCAATCTTGCTGTCTCTCTGAGTAAATAGAAGCATCAATGGGTTTCTCGCAAAAATATTTTGAGACAAAGTGCAAAACAATTGGAGTTAGAGAAATAGTTCAGATTACGACAAAGTTATTTTCAAATTGCCGTGGCTGATGGTGTCATGTTAATGTTCATATTATTCACTCACAGGTTTGGATTGAATCTTAGCATATAGTTAAAACCACTTGTATATTCTACGTATTTAAGTTCTAAAAAACTCCTCTTTAAAAAAAAGGATAACCATTTAAACATCAACCAAGTAGAGATCCATACTTACACACGTTGCAACGTGGCATGGAAAATCATGCTGCCAATAGCAAGTATCATATTGGATAGATGAAGAACCCAAAATCTCTTCTCAAACCTTTGCCTTAATGCGTTTATAAGGCCAATGAGTGCAAAAAGAATGCTAGGTATATTGGATATCGTGTTGAAAAATTCTGCAATATACGAAGAATGGACATAATTCTTCTCACAACAATCGGTAGTGGATGTGACTGGACCCCAGAAGCTTGAAATCCCATCAGCCATTCTTTCTCTGCCCTCTCTTAGATTATCTTCAACGAAGTATCTTCAATTATGATGTTCAAGGATCATAACATATTAACAATGCACCTGCAAATACATTTAAAGAATTTTTTATAAAAAATACATTTACAGAATTTGGCAAAAGTAGAATTGAAAGGAGACAATGTACATAATCAGATGCAGCCATCTTTCTTCAACAGGTTAATCAAAATAAAGCAAGGACAGGCAATAGCTCTAATTGTTCTAAAAGAAAGTTCACTAAGAAAAACATAAACTTGTGACAAAATTGACTCTAAACTTCTGTTAGATAGAACTAACGGAAAGAAGATGCATTGCAATCTTACAAATCAAAAGGAAAGTGCAACACAGGAATGGTATGGTTTCTTTGAAGATGTGCATTCGGATGTCAGGTACTTGAACTTTTAAATAGAAACATGAAGATATAGCCTCTGACGGAAGAGGGGCATTGCTGAAAGAGGTATCAAGGACACTAGGCATCAAAATTTTTCTCATATTCTCTCCCAAAACAAGACTCAAATTTCGGTTAATTTGAATCAAGATTTGCTGGAAGGAAAACCAAAACTAACCAGTATTATAAATTGGTGAGTAGCAGTGAATTCAATCCTTGCTAAACGGCAGTAACACTAAAACAGGAGCCAACAATAAACCTCACAAACTATTAAACAAAAGAAGTACACAGAAATATAGCGTTCAACCAGGGAACAACAATAACGTTAAGCACACAGATCTCACACTTACAGATGAAAAACGAAACAAAGTATTAACCCAACCGGATTGTAATGACGAAATCAAACAGAAACCATAATCAAGCATTATTCTACAATGAAAAATCAAATCATCCATTACGAACCCAGCACGATTCTACTATTAACTATGTATTTTTTTTAATCAAACAAAATCTGAGTACACTGCCAAAGAAGATCTCAATCCAAAACCTCAGGTTTCATACTAGAAAATTGAAACAAAAATCAACTACGGACAGGCAGGAGAAACACAACACATTAGACAAATTCAAAATCAAGATGACTTTTCTTAATTTAAAAGGCCAAGAACAAAGGAACCTTTTCGAATTGTCTCTGAAATGTGTATATTATGGTGAAGAAGCGGAGGAGGAAGCTGAAACTGTGGAAATTGAACGATGGGAATAACAAATCAGAAAAGCGCTCTTGTCGACAATCTCTTTTGGGCATTTCGAGGCAAAGTAACTCTTTCACTCGCTGTTTTTCTCTCTTTTATTTTGACCTTTCTCCTATTCAATGTTAATTAATATATTTTCTTTTTTCAGATACAAATTATTATTATTATTATTAGAATTAACTAAAAAAATACTCAAATTTTACTCTATTTTGTAATTAAAATTAGAAATTAAAAAATGATAATTAAATATCTGAATTTTTAATTTTTTAAATATACCTGAAATTAGTACGTTTTTTAGTGAAATTGATGTAGAAAGCCATATTAGTTACGATAAGCCACAAGTGAGATGTTAGGTATAAGTCAAATTTTATGTCAAATTATAATTAAATTAAATTAATTATTATTAATTTACTTTGAGACGATTAGAGGAAGAGAGTAAACGGAGAAAATAAATAAATCATGTAAACCTAAAGCCAATATTTATACAAGAGCGTATATAAACCTTACAAATCAAGGCAAGGCAATAGTCTATGTTCTTTATGTCTTTCCTTCTCTTTTCTGATCAAAGTTTATATTTCTTATTTTGTGGCGGAGAACTTTCAAATGTTTGGAAGAAGTGAGTGAAGAAGAAAAGGAAATTCAAGCAGTGTTAAAATTAATTAAGCCTTTATTTGGTTGAGGTTATACTAATAAATTCCTTGTAATAGAGCTTTTTTTTCTGTAAATCTTTTCGGAGAATAATTTTTTTAAGAAACCAGTTGACTGTTTGGTTGTCATTTAAAAATAGTTTTTTTGAAAGAATATCATACAATAGACTGTTTAACTATATAAAAATAAAAATTACTTTTAATTTTAACTATATTTTATTTTGTAATAAAAATTATTTATACATATAAATATTATTTAAAGTATATTAAACAATATAAAAAGCATAATATATTAATTATTATATAATTTTAAACTATATGAAACATAAATGAAAATATATCTAGCCAAATCTTTTATATGGATTATATCATAACTAAACTAATATAAAAAATAAATATTAAAATATATAAACAAGTCAAATAATATTATATAAATATCAAAATAAACGTGAAGATAGATTTGTGGGTAAAACATAAGGATAAAAGGGACTAAAAATAGGCACATTAATTAATCTAAAAAATTTACCTGAAAAAAATACTTTTTTAAAAAGCTTCAAATTTAAGCTTCTTAAAAACTATATTTTGGTTGCTATAAAAATCATATCTATTAAAGAAGTACTTTTTTATTTTACAACTACATATTCATTTTCTTAAAAAAGGCTTTTGTAGTGGAGAAAAATACTTATTAACCTCCCAAAAGTCCATCTAACCAGACGGTAACTTAGGTTTTAGGTCAATGGTACAAAGGAGAAAATGGTAAGTTAAGATCTTTTTGTGTAATTTTATTTGATTAACATTTATGAATTTAATATAATACATGATATCCTATATTTACCATAACATAGCTAACGTGGCTTATCACTTCAGTTCTATTTACAAGACCTTAACGTCAAGGTGTATTCAGAAAAAATTGAAAATTTAAATATTTAATTATTACTTTTTAAATTTTAAAATATAATTATAAAATTATGTAAAATTTATAATTTTTTTAATGATTAACCTTTCTTCTTCTTCTTATTCTTCTTCTTTTTCTTCTTCTTCTTCTTCTTCTTCTTCTTATTATTATTATTATTATTATTACAACTAAAGAAAATTGCTGGGATTAGGTGGGCCCACCTGTTAAATTATTATGTCAGGCAAAGCCCACGTATTAATAGGATTTAAAATATTTTGGGTTTTTTTTAAAAAGTAAGAAGACTTGCCCATATTCTCCTTGTTAGCATATCCCGTGGCGAATGAAGGTTCGGCCATCTCCAACCATTGCATCAAATTTTTACACCAAATTTAATGTAAAGTGGAATATTCATATAATCTTTTTACACCAAATTTTTTGTTACTCCAACTATTCTATATCAAATTTTTACATCAAAAATTTTTCAAAGATTACACCACAATAATTTAGTTATTAACTAAATTAATTTATATTTATATAACTTCAATAATTTATGTATTAACTAAATTAATTTATATTTATACAACCACAATAATTTATTTATTAACTAAATTAATTTAT
>JANVCQ010000008.1:15950107-15995088 GCA_025531925.1 Erythroxylum plowmanianum | reverse complement strand
TAATAACTGCAAATATTTTCTACTGTCTACTGTTCTTGCCGCGCTAATGTACGGTTCAAAAGAAAAAAAAAACAAGAGAGAAGAAAATGATATCCTGAGTTTTCACCGACTGATGTAGTACGCCACCCTCGCGGGGCACGGACTCGGATATCACCAACGATATCAGGTTCGGATCACTCGAGAGTGGGGTGTTACACCGGCGATCAACCCCTCGGTGTGTCTTTATTGTCTTTGCAGGTTTCTCCTAGTTGAAGTTCATCAAGATCATGGATCCAAGCAACGGCATCCAGCCCTAACATAATCAGACTGAACCACATTCCTTTCCTGTTCATGATTGGGATGACATAATAACTTCTTGAAAATTTGGAGAAAGTGGTGTTCTTAAGGATATACAAAGTTAACGAGATTGAGTTGCTGGATTTATATAGAAATCATAATGGAATTTGTTAGTGGTTGAAAAGGAAAAGTACTATAAACATTGTAGTTGAGTTTGGGAAAGGAAAAGTACTACAAGCGTTATAAGCATACATCACTGTGGGTCCCACTTTAATAATTTTTTTTAAAATTACGACAATGAAAAATACCACATCACTATTTAACTAACAAAGGTAGGCCTTTGTCAATGGTTTTGTCCAGTTAGGGGCTATTTTGAACATTTTTCAAACGTCAAGGTTTATTTTGGACGTTTTATAAATGTTAGGGTTCATTTTGAACTCTCTGAAAAGTTAAGGTCTAATTTAGATTTCAGTCTAAACGTTAGGGGTTAAATTGCTCTTTTGGCTATGATTTATCAGTTTTGGAACAAAGTCCTTAATATAAGCTTTTCTAACTTTTGACATTAATCTCGTGGATGGCGCTTCTGTCATCGCTTAAAACAAAGCTGGAATTGATTCTGGGCCTCTTTCTCAATCCTCCACACCAGAGTTTTCAAGATTATTTTGGGCACTCTTTTCTTACCAATTGACCTTCCTGGAATAAATTATCACCGTGAGTTGTAGGTAAATTTGACATTCTTATTTATTTCCATGATGTGAGGGGAGATTTCAAGCTATCAATCAAGTTTTATGGATATGTTTTGTAATTGTGTTTCTTCCATGTTACAGAGGCAACCCAAAAAAAAAAGGGATTGTGAACATGTTATGGCAGCTAATAGAAGAAAGATGATAAAAAAAATGCAACCAAACATGCTTAACTACGTAATGAAAAGTGAAGAAAATGGATATAAATTGAAAGAAACATATATAATTAGTCAAATACGCGAGCTAGGAAACTGATTATGTTAGATAATGATATTAAGTGGCACATATTTTGTGGTTTAATTATGTAAGTTTAAATCTTATTGGTTATTTGAAAGACTAATAATTATTAAATAAAATAATTATTTTTATTTTTTATATTCGATGGAGTGTAAAATAAATGAGAAATAGTTAAAAATTTTTGGTTTGAATTTTAATAACTTTTTTCTCTATCTGTTTATTTAACTTTAAATTTATTTTATAAACTAAGAAAATATTAAATTAGAACATCAAAATTTTGTTTTATCATAAATTTATCTTGATTAAAATTCAGAATGATTCATCTATCTTTATCACGGATTAAGGTATCTTATTTACTTTTGTAAAAATTATTAGTTCCTAAAAATATAAAAAAATCACATATTTAAAGCTTATAGTATCACATATATAAAGATTACAAGTAACATCAAATCTTGCTTTAAGAATCAATAATTTTTTGTTCTAAAGATCTTCAGGAATGAATATATTTATGTGTTATATTTCCATGACTTTATCATCACGATTATAAATGTATTGAATTATTGGCTAGGAATTATTTGCATTTAAGTCACATTAATTAATCATGAATGATATTTTGTATGATAAGATAATGATGATTTGAAAATTGACACACACTACATGTAATAAATGATTAAGCACAAAATATTTATGAAATAAGCGCATGCTTGATTTTAATTATTGTATTGATTATGAATTCTTGTCTAGATAGAGATAATCTTTATAACTATAAACTAGACATTATCTATTAAAAATGAAATAAATAAACGAAAAATATATTAATATAACTAAACTAAAGGATTGAATTAAGAAAATTTGTATAAAAGAATATATATATATATATTATTTAGGTCATAAATTATATTATTTTAGTCATTTCATAAATAAATTATGTTTTCTATGTAATTATCTTAGATTAATAAATATACGATACTTAAAGATAATTTAATTTATTTAGTTTGATATTTATGTAATGAATAATTTGTTAGTCTTCAAAGTGACCAAATTATAAAATTTTCATAAATATCAAATTAAATAATAATAATAATTAATTATTAGTGATAATGTGATGCTTATGATTGAAATGACATAATGATATATATTTAATGGATATACTAAAGTTCATTAGTTGAAAAATATTTAAGGTTCACTGAAAGGTTGATTAGTTAATTTTATATCAACAGACATAACTGTGATTAATTGGTATATTTTATTAGATACGCTTAGTATATATAAAGATAATAAACATATTTAATTATAATGTATGTAATTATCAATAAACATAATATTAAGCATTAGTTTATGTTATTTTGTGTATTATTGTTTCACCTAAAGTAGAACCACTATATATATATATATATACACATATGCAAATAACTAACAACATAATTAGATATTACAAAATATATTAAATGCTCATACACATACATATACGCATATATATTATGTGTGTATGTGTGTGTGTGTGTGTTTAATTATGACTTAAAGCATTAATGTATGGGCATTTAATATATTTTGTAATATCTAATTATGTTGTTAGTTATTTGCAAAGTTCGCCTATTATGAAGTTTAATGGACCTAATTTTACTTAATAGTGTGAACAAGTTCAGTTTAACTTAGGAATCTCAGGTCTTAACTTGGCACTCCAAACCAATAAGATTGTTGTTCTTATTGATATCAATAGTGCTTAAGAAAAATCTTTCCATGAACTTTAAGAAATAACAGATAGATCAAGGTTGATGTTTACGCAGATGACTGTGTCTAGTAATATTAAGGCTGCAATTTCTAAAATTAAAGGTGTTAAGGAATATCTTAAGTTTAAGTTACTTTTTGGGACTTCAATAGATATGTTAACTACCATAAGGTTTGATGGTTCTCATACTATGCAAGAGCTGAAATGATAAATATAATAGAAATATTAAGATCTATAGGAACGTAAGTGAGTGAAGTTTCCTTGTGCAGTTTATTTTTAACTTGCATCATGAACATGGTATATTCTAAATGAGTCACAATACTATAAAGGACAAATAAAATGTGAATGAATTTCAATGTATGCTTATGTAACAGAAAGTAAGGGTTAAGAAACAAAGAGTTCACTCAATTAATTTATTGGTCATCAAGGAGCCAGAAAGAAGTTCAAAAAGGATAAAGGAAAGGGAAAACATGTATTGTATTAGGTTAATGTATTATAAACTTCAATCAGTAAGAAGAAACCAAGGAAAAATAGATGCCACTTTTGTAAAATAAGTAGACATTATCATAAAGATTGCATGAAACATAAGACGTGGTTCAAAAAAAAAGGTAAGCCTAGTGCTTTAATATGTTTTAAGTCAAATTTAGTGAAAGTTTTTTATAATATTTGGTGGATTGATTATGGATGTACCATTCATATTACTAATATAATGTAGGGATCCTTATGACCCAAACTATAAATCTAAATGAAAAGTTTGTTTCTTTGGAAAATTAAGTCAAAGCTCTAATTGAAACTATTGGAACCTACTGTTTGATTTTATACACTGGACCATTTAGACTTTTTATAAACTCTTTTTTTCCTCACTACTTCTGGAAGTATAACATCTTTGTCAAAACATATTGTTCTATAGTCTTTTAAATTCAGTAATGAATTTTTTTATTAAAAGAAAGTGTATTTTTAGTGAAGGCAAAAGTTATTACTAAAAGCAATAATATTAGTCAATATTATTAATAGTGTCCAATTTTTAAAGTCATTACCCCCTGTCACAAATACTTTCATCATTAATGAAATAGTGACTAACTTAGAAAATGGTCACAATTGTGCAACATTTTTGTGACAAAATTACTGACACTAAAAATTATGAAATGAGTGACAAAGCTATATAGTCACAGTAACTTTACATATTTGTGACAAGTTTAGTGTCACAAACAATATACAGTAATGACAAATTAAGCCGTACCAATACTTCATTTTATTATGACAAGTTTGTCATTATAAACAATATAAAATAGTGACGAATTAAGTGATAACAGTACTTTATTTTATTGTGACAACATCATCACCACTAAAATAATTGAAAATAGTGACAATATTTGTCACTAGTGCTTTTTTTTTATCAGTATCCATTACTTCTTGGTCACTAATATTTTAAGGAAAAAGTGTCATCATCATTTTGTCACAAAAATGGAAATTTGCTTTTACAAAATATAATGTCACTAATGTGTTTATTATTGTCACAAATAAAACTATCAATTCAACAATAGAATTGCATTAGTAGTAAAATAAATTTGCATCAATGATCATATTGTCTAATAGATTTTGTCACAAGTATGGAAGTTATATGTTATAATAATGTTGTCACTAAATAAAGATTATATGTTACAATAAATTTATCACTAATGTGTTCATGTTTTTCACAAATAATATTATTAAATTTGACAATTTAATTACTTAATCGATAAATTTTTTTGCATTGGTAGCTATTAAATAGAAGTTTTTACAAATGATACGATTTTTAAGTGTCAAGATATTGTTACACAAGCAAATAAAAATTATTAGTATAAAAAAATATATAAAAATCACGAAAATTTACAAAATTCTAATTTCCAATATATAAAATTGGAAATTTTAATTCCAAGACAATTATATTTATTACTATTATTCCAAATTTCTACGTATTAATTTAATTTAAAACTCCCCAAGGTAAATTTTGCTGGTGATTCTTATAGATGAAGTTCATTTAGTTTGCTCAAACATAATTATCTTTTGATTATTGTGTTTCTTTATGATGGATTGCATAAATTAAAACTTGATAATCCTTTTGATGGAACTATATTGACCTTGCATCATAATGTTGGTATTAAATAAGGTTTTATAAAAAACTTTGACTTATTTGTTGCATAAACATTTAGGTCAAATATCCAAACAAAGAATGACCAGTTTAATAAATAAGGAATTCCTTTTAGTTTTACATTTTGTTAAACTTGGCATTTGTATGGATTGTATTAAAGGAAAACATTTAAACCACATAATTAAGAAAGAAGCCACAATAAACACACTACTCGTAGATTATATACGATTATATATATGGGTCTTTCAATATTCCATTAATTAGTGGACAAATCTATTATCACCTTTATTAATGATTTTCATGTTGTGATTGTATCTATTTACTCCATGAAAAATATTAATTAGTAGATGCCTTAGAGGTGTTTCTCAATGATGTGGAAAGATAATTACATAAAAAGTGAAAATTATCAGACTGATAGGAGTGGTGAATATTGTAGGAGATATAATAAAATTGGATAATGTCCTGGTCCATTTGCTAAATTCCTTAAAAAGTATGGCATATGTGATAATATACAATACTAAGTACACCACAACAAAATGGTATAGTTGAACTGCATATTCATACTTTAATAGACATGATTAGGAGTATGATGAATCATTGCTCTTTACTTAGATCATTGTATATGTATGCTTTGAAAAATGCTATGTATTTATTAAATAGGACACCTTTTGAACTGTAGATAGGAATAAAATCTAGTTTAAGGAACCTACATATTTGGAGACAAGTGAGAATCTATAATCCACATGAAAGAAAATTGGATTAGAAAATAAACAATGAATTCTTCATTGGTTATCTAGAAAAGTCTAGATGGTACATTTTTTATTATCCTAATAATTGTACAAAAATTGTTGAACTAAAAATGGTAGATTTATTGAAAATGGTGAAATTAATGGGAGTTTAGAATCACATAAAGTGAAAATTCAAGAAGTTAGATTACAAGTTCCTTGTCTATAACTTCTCTTCAAGTTTTTGTTTCTATAGTTGATGAAAATTTTGATAACTTACAATAACAACAAATACATGACGAAACTCTAAATAACGAAGTCACTATTAATGAATATGTTATATATGAGCCATATGAAGTAGCATTAAGAAGATTTTAAAGAAAAATGAGGTCAACTATTTTGATGATTATATGGTTAATTTACAAGAGGTAGAAGGTGATTTAGGAATTGATAAAGATCTAATATATTTTTACAAGCTACTGAAAGTGAAAATTTTAATAAGTGGATAGACATAATGGAGGAAGAGTTGATATCTATGGATGATAGTGAAGCTCAAAAACTTATTAAATTGCGAGAAGGTTGCAAGACATTTGGTAATGGGTCTTTAAGACCAAATATGACTCTAATGACAATATTGAACAATATAAAGATAGACTTTTTCCTAAGGTTACATTAAAAAAGACGGTGTTGATTATAATGAGGCATTTCTTCTATTTCGAGAAAGCACTCATTTGGAATTAGTATGGTGATGGTGATTTAGAACTCTATCAAACAGTGTTTTGAAACTCGGACCGATCATCGAACCGGAGGCCTTACTGGTCACCGGTTTGACTGGTTCAACCGGTTCAACCACCGGTTGAACCGGTGTGACGTCATAATTATGCAATAATTATATTTAATTATATAAAATATTAATAATATTTAAAAAATACAAAAATATACCTAAAAATTAAAAAAAAACAAAATTTTTTTTTTATTAAACTAGTGGTCGGACCGGTCCGGTTTAATCGGTCCGACTGGTCAATTGACTGGTTCTCACTGGTTCAATTGAGAACCGATTTTAAAGGGTAAATCGGACCGGATAGCCGACCGATCACCGGTCGAACCGGTCGGACCAACCGGTCCGGTTCGATTTTTAAAACAGAGCTATCAAATGAATGTGAAAATTGCCTTTTTGAATAATAATTTAAAGGAAGAAATCTGTATGAATCGATATAAGGGCTTTCTATTTGTAGGAAAGAAAAATATGCTATGTAAACTTAAGAAGTTTATCTATATATATATATATTCTAATTGTAGGAAAGAAAAATATGCTATTTAAACTTAGAAGTTTATCTATATATATATATATTTAAGCAAGTCTTTTGACAATGATATCTTAAGTTTGATGATATTATTACTTCTTTGAATTTAAAGAAAATATTGTTGATCTTTGTATATATCTAAAGGTCAATATGAGCGATTATATGTTTCTAGTCATATGTGTTGATGATATATTACCTGTTATTAATGATCTTAGTTTATCACATGAGACTAAGACATTTCTCTCTAAAAATTTTGAAATAAGAGATATGGGTAAGACATCTTATATGATATGAATTGAAATATTCCATGGTAGGTCACAAGGAATGTTAGGCTTATCTCAGACAATATATATTAACAAAATTTTAGAGAGATAAAAGATAGAAAATGTTTTACAAATTTTGTTCCAATTTATAAGGGAGATGAATTTAGTCTTAAGTAATGGCCAAAGAATTAATTGCAACACATAGCAATGGAAAAAATTCTTTATACATCTATTGTTAGGTGTTTAATGTATATTTAGATGGAAAAGATTCTTTATACATCTTTTTTTAGGTGTTAATGTATATTTAGACTTTCACTAGACTAGACATTATTTTTTTTGTTGGAATGTTAGACATATATTAAACTAATCCTGGATTAAAATATTGGAAAGTTGCAAGGAAAATATTAAGATACTTGCAAGGAATAAAAGATACTATACCACTTCTAGGAGATCTAGTCATCTTGAATGATTGGATACTCAGACTCGTATTATGCCATATGTTTAGATACAAGAAAATCCATATATAGCTATCTATTCCTGTTAGTTATATCAGCAATTTCAAGGTAGAGCACGAAGCAGTTCGTCATTACTATGTCTACTATAGAAGATGAGTTTGTGGCATGTTTTAAAGCTATTATTCATGGTTTATGGCTGCAAAACTTTATTTTAGGACTTGAAATTATTAACAGTATTGCTCAGTCATTAAGAATTTATTCTGACAATGTCATGGTAGTATTCTTTTCAAAACAAAAAAGTGTTCAAAAGGTGTTAAACATATAAAAATAAAACACTTTATTGTTAAAGAAGAAGTTCAGTAACAAAGAGTATTAATCCAAGATATTAGCACAAATCTTATGATTGGAGATCCATTAACAATGAAAAGAATGTGCATTACTAATGTTCCATGGTTGAACAAAATATTATTATGTATTTTATGTATTTACAATTTGAGCTTATTTATGTACTACTTCTGATATTTAAGTCTCTTGTTATTTATTATGGGTTGTTAGAATATATACATGAATGATTATGTGAATTTTAACAAGATTTATCTTTTACAAATACATTATTATTGAGGCATTAAAATAGATATCATTATTGATTATATTAAGTTTTAAACTAGTTTTGTGATATATAGAAAGGAGTATCGCACATCAAAAGTGTAATAGCCCCATGTTTTCTTTACTTAATTATGATTATTTTTGTGTCAAAAAAAGGATTTAACTTTTATTATACGCATATTATGTCATATTATTAAAACATGATTATGTTATATAGGTCAAGTAGGAGACTAGAAGATAATATCACTAAGTGGCTCATATTTTGTGGTTTAATTATATAAATATGTAAATTTTATTAGTTACTTGAAGGAGATAATTATTAAATAAGATAATTATTTTTAAATTTTTTATTGATAGAGTGTGAAATAAAAGAAAAATAATTACAAAAAGTGTCATTTGAGTTTTAACAACTCTTGTACTTATTTTTGTTTAGTTTTATTGCATCAAAAATTAGAAAAAAGAAAAGTTGAAAGAGATAATATTAAAATCTTGTTTGGTCAAAAAATTATTTGGATTAAAGTTTAAATAATTTTCTTATCTTCATCATGGATAAAGAAGTTTCTTTTAATAAAAGTATTTTGTTATTTTACAAAAATTATTAAAATTAAAAATCTAAAAATTACAATTCTAAAATTTACAGTGCAATATATAAGGATTGATATTTTCACTACTTCCATGGTGGCAATGAAGTACTTACATGATCATCCAAGAGTTCTTGAAGAATTAAGGATAAGATTAAACGGGAAAAAAATAAAGAGAAGAGGGAAATCGGTTGTGAAGTAATTTTGTATATTTACTGCATAGTGTTATAATTCGAACATGTTGTAGCAAGAGCACTTGGCAATTAAACAGAGGAAAAGTCCCGAGGATCCAATTCACTTGAGTGACCTTAAATCTATGCGTTTCACTTGTGTGGTAAGAAAAGTTTACAGCTTTATTGACTTGTTTTTAAAAAAATTGAATAAAATGTATTAACAATAGTAAAAACTAGTACAAAATATTACACTAATATCACGATTATAACTTTATTTAGCTATTAACCAATTAATAAAAAGAAGATAAGCTAAGACGAGGAGAGGACCAAACACAAAGAAATTACCCACTCAAATGTTCCATTTGGTTTTGGCATCATAGGTAAGAGTTATTATAACGGTTCTAATCCAGTTCGAAATTTCATTAGCAACTAAATATATATCTTTGCTATGGTCCTTGTACAATTTGATATTTCTTTTTTTCCATGAAGAGTAAATGATTGTTGAGAACGCTGCTCGTAGGAGGATGGCATTAGGTTATCCAGGTCAAGTTAGGGAAATATATCTGCTCAAGGTTTATTGACATTGTTAAAGAAAAATGTTGGAAGTGTAAAACTTAGATAAGGTTCAGGTTCTTGTTTCCCTTGATGCAGGTTATCCTTGAGATCTCAAGATCGGCTACATTTGTTAACGAAGTTTTAAGGAAAATCACTAAAGAAATGGAAATCAGAAAAAAAAAGTTGATACAAGTATGTAGCTTTCATTGTATTTATGGGCTTAAGAAGCTGTTTTGTAGCTACGTAATTTAAACCACCACAAAAAGATATCATGAAATTGGTTGGGGTCACAATTACTAAATTTGATGGTAATGGTGTTGAGTGTATTCAATTTGCCAAAATAAAGTTAACCAAGTTTACTAAAATGTATTGGCAAAATGTGTTATAAGATATAGCTCATTCAAATGCATACGTATTAGTCATTAAAAGGACAAGAAATAAAAAATTAAATAAAACTAAAAATTGACTTATTTACTTATATATAATAATTCATGGATATTTTCCTCATTCACTTTTATAAAATCATCATCATCAACACCCAGTTGAAGTCCCACTAAGATGCAGAGTCTGGAAAGGTCCAATAATATGCAGCCTTATTTTTAGTTAATAGAGAAGTTGTTTAAAATATGTCACAAATTAAATATATAGCAAAACCCTATATCGTGTACTCTTTTAAATGATAAAACCTACAATTAATTTATGAGTACAAGTAGGCTTGACAATTGGGTCGAGTTTGGCCCATTAATTGACCTCAGGTTGGGAGACAATGACAAAACTGACATTGTTTTGAATTTTTCTTTGGTCGGCCCCACTCTGCCTATATATATATATATATATATATATATATATATATATATGTACATGTGCTTTTTTAAATTATAAAACCTACAATTGATTTATGAGTAAAAATAGGCCTGATAATTGGACCAGGGTTGGCCTATTGGCCGACCTCAAGCCGAGAGGTAATGACAAAACGATATTGTGTTTGTTTTGAATTTTGTTCTGGTCAGCCCCACTCTCCTTAGTGTCATCCCTAATTTATTGCTGGATCGAACTCAAAGTGGACTCGATTGTGGTGATCAACCTCCTTTCTTTCGCGGCAAGCTGGTCCATGATTTTCAATCCAATAGTTCAAGGAATTAGCGAATTGTTTACTCAGAATTGGACGGTGGTGCATTGGCATATCTACAAAGAGAGCAACAGATATGTTGATTGACTAGCAAGCTATACGGAGCATTTTGAGCTAAGAACTACTTATTTAGATACTACATCCATTGTGCCAATCTATCCTCAAAAAGGATATGTCGGAAGTTAGTTTCCTTCGACTTATTTTATAAATTGTATTTATTCCCTCTTATAAAAAAAAGAATTTTCATTAGAGTTAAACTGAATGAATACATTGATTTTCGTAAAAGAGCAAAAAGCTTGAAAGGGGCCCCACTAGTCCAAATTCCAACCCTCAATTGGCCAGGCCTAGGGAAAGAACAAACCAATCATTATTCAATCAAAACGTTGGCTACCCCACAATTAGCATCAAAATACTCCAATTTTGCAATCAATGGCCTGGATTCCCCTACCAAATCAGTAAACTCACTGTTCCCTCCGTATCCAATCCTGCCAAATCCACTACCACCTGAAATTACCAAAGGCCCCCCATACGCCGCCCAATCCCTTCTCTTATTAATTGAAATCCAAAAAATAGTGAAAAAAAAGTAGGAGAGACAGAGGGGGTGCTGTTGTTCTTATAGAGAGAGAAAGGGGGCAAATTCTGTTTAGCAAATTAAAAGGAGCAAAAGCAGCAATCGTGACGCGATCCGAATGGAGGGAGTCGGGGCGAGACTGGGGCGGTCGTCGACCCGGTACGGTCCGCCCACCGTGTTCAATGGTCGAGTAAGGAAGTGGAAGAAGAGATGGGTCCATGTTTCAGCCTCCACCAACAACAATCATACAAATCACAATCACCAGAACACCATCATCAGCAACAACGGTACTAGTAACGGTAATAACGGCTCGCATCTCGTGCTTTACAAGTGGACCCCATTGAGCCAAAGCAATAACAACAAGGACTCATCAGCACCCACTAATGCTATCAACAACTCCAATGCTAACAAGAATTCTCTGCACGCGCCGCCGCAGATGGAGGAGGAGCCTGCCGCCCCTAAGCGTAAATTCAAATACATTCCGGTATTTGATCCCTCTTTCCGGTTCTTGGCTTTTAGAAAGTTTGAAATGGGTTTTCTTTATGGTTGAATTTTGTTTTCTTGTTGTTAGTCTCATTTGGTTTTGTGGTTTATGATTTGATGTTGCCGACGAATTGTTGATTGAGGGAATCGGGGATCTAGGTTCTGGATGAACAGTGGACTTTACTCCAACGGGTAGAATTGGGTGTTTCTGCATTGATGTTTTTATCTTTAGAAAAGACCAGGCTTTTCCTATATTTAGCTTTTTTGTACTTCAATCAGGAGTTTTTGTTTGTTTGAAGAGCAGCAGATAGTTTGGAGCTTATCCTTGTGCTTTTCTATTGGTTATTTCATTTATTTGGTAAAGTATAATGTCCATTATTAGAAAAAGTAAGTCTGATGGTTATGCACAGCTATGTAATTTCAGAATTGACAATATTTGAAGATCATAGACTTGAATACTTCTAAACCGTGTATAGTGTCTCAAAGCTTATTTTAATAACTTGTTGCATGTATTCTTATGGAGAGGGATGTTTACTAGGCAAAATCCTTTGCGATTTGGATCACATTAATTGTTATTCCGTCAAATTGACATTGTTGTAAACATGCCCCATTTATGTGTTATCAGCTTAGGATATTTCCATGATCATGAAAAGGCTTTGTAGAGTAGCCATTGATATGCATATTGAGAATTTAAGAACCATCTAAAAGCCTACTCAACCAAAGCTGCAGCCTTTTAAGTGAAAATGTTGGTGTAAGTTCAAAATCAATTTCTTGAGCAGAAACAAACAACAATCTTATCAAGAGTGACATGACTGCCAATGATTAGTCTGGGTTGTTATCCTATCTAATACCATATTGCCTCACAATGGCACTCTCTGAGTTCTATTGCTGTATTTCTGTACCCTTTTGAAGAAACTCATGAACATTGATGGAGAAGCCATTCCAAACTGAGAAAAATTCATGGGAATGACTAACGCTGCTTAGCACTTCTCCTTTCCACTTTAAAGTTCCCAAGCTTGGGCATCTCAATTGAGACCATCCGTTTCTCTTATTGTTCTTGTAACCTTTGTGGCCAAACTAAGTTTCTTGCCCACCTTTTTTTTTTTAGTTTAGTTTATCACATAGGGGTACAGCTTTTCAAAATGTGCTTTACCCAGTATCTTACATGGTAAAATATTGTCAGACAATGTCCATTGCTTCTGGAGTTGAACGTACTCACCATACTGTTCTTTTAGCTCAATATTCTAGAATCTGCATGCATAAGCTTGTGCATTACATGTTTATTTTCCTCTTAAGCTCTTGACGAGGTAATCCATCATTTGAGACTGATGAAAGACAGTTAAAGATTGTGTTCAGGAAACGTGATTGACAGTTTCAAGTGCATATCGATGGTAAACTTCAACTTGGTTCTTTGTGCTGCTTTTTAGCTTTATCAATGTAAGGTTATTGTGAGACTGTAAGTTTGTTTTTGACCTTAGTGTTTATGCAGAGATTTTGGACATAAGGCTAAAATGATTACATCATGGAGCTTTTATTTGTAATACATATGTTATATTAAGTTGGTGGTTCAATAGTATAATCAAGATGATTTGAAAGACAATGAAGTACAAGCCCAACAAAGTCCAACATTTTGATATTGAAACTATACCATTCATTTTTCCTCTACTATAGTGAATCAAAAAACACAGAAGCTCCTTGTAAATATCCCTTCTTAGCCAAGAAAATGAAAGAGCAGTACAAGATTTATCAGAGCATCAAGAGGGCTTTATGGAGAAATTGTCAGTTAATATTCTTGTTCATGCCAAATAAAGTTGGTCCTCAGTCATGAAGAACAAATATAAGCTTTTGATCATTATTAGGGAAATAGATGAATAAGCCCCTATCTTTCACTTTGGAAATACAATATGACGCGTTTCAAAGCATTTGATTAAGCCCTTGTGGTAATAAAAGTAAACAACATAACCCTTAATTTGACAGATAATGGAACCATTAAATGTATATGATTTGGGAAGGGTTAAAGTCTTTGATTTTGTAACGTAGGGATTAAGTTGAATGATCGAAAGGTTAGGAATTTAATAAACTCTTTCGCCATCATAGTACATTAGCTTTCGCAATTTTGACAAAGAGGTAGAGCTTTATTATAAGACTAATAAATTGAGACTGCATTCAATTTTTTTGTTGGTTTAGGATATGTCATTTCCTCATTTAATTTTGTAATATCATCTTGTAGCATTTCTAATCTATGTTGCTTTTCTGGCTAGTTATCTTTTAGTAGCCTTGAACCTATAGTTGTATGTTATTAGGTAAAAGTAGCATGATGACTTTATCTGGCAGGCATAAAGTTCTTCATAACATGAAAATCATGCTGATACCAAAATAATCCAGTAATGCAGATAACCTAGAGGTAGAAGCATACAATCCCTGTTTTTTTTCTGTAATATTCTGTTCCATCCTAAATAACAGTTAAAAGATATTGATTTCAACCATTGCAAGTAAGCTTCCTTTTAACTGTTATAATTGTTTTCAAGATGTGGCTTGAGTTATGATATGAAGCAGGATTTTGTGATACCAGGTTGTAAAGGTTTCTGCCTCCTTTTCTTTCTCTCCTTAGTTAGAATGGTGATGTAGTTTAATGTGTAGGTTTTGACCATCTAACTTGCGAATATATGTGATGCCTTGACTAAAGACAGGTTGTCCAACAACTGTTGTAATAGGACATAGCCACATAGTTAGAGGCAAAAACTTCTGTATACAGTAATATAGTGGATTGTGACTGAGATTGAGGAAAGAAATATTCAGGGACTGCAGTTAGTATGACATTTTTTCCTATTCATGTTTGATGTTCAAATGATATGGTTGTTTCGACAAGTTTTGGTTCACTGATGGATAAATGTCAATCTATCTTTTGACATGAGTAATATTTGTAAGTGGTAAATGTGGAGCTTCAATTAATATGTGGCAATCTAACATGTAAAAGAAAATTCCCTTGAGTGCTAGTGTTTTCCATATGGCCGTGTTAGTTTTTGCCTTTAATATGGTTGCCTATTTCTTGGAGATCATTTAGCAAGTTTACGTCTTAGACATTCAGTTCCAAATCCTATGCATTGTGCCGATTGCAGGATAAACTTTTGTATTGAACGCATGTCTTATGTCAAACTCTCTAGATTATGTTGGTATTGCTTATGTGAAGGTCCTTGATTGTTGTCAAGGGATATCATGGTAACCTGGAATTACAATTGGAAGTTCAAATTTGCATAAGATGGTGCTTTGACAGACGAAAAGAAGTAATAGATGTAACTTTTGAGATATTTATTGTAAGGAACCATCATAAGTATGCTAAATGAGAAGTATGTTGATTTGTGGTTCTGAATTGTGTTAAATGATTGCATTTATCATACCTGACGTTTTCTTTGAAAAAATTTATTTATTTATCTTTTCTTTTTAATTCTCTAGGTTTATTTGTTAGAAGAACAGAAGAAAGAGGCCGAAGAAACTGAAGAGAAGGGTGATGACGAATCTAATCCAAGTGAAGTTAACACAATTGTAGCAGACTCAATCCCACAGAATGATGGATTTGATGAAAAGCCTGACATCAATGACATGCCTATGGAAGATCAGGTGAATGGTTTGCATCATTATTGTTTCTGTTGGAGTCTGTAGGAAGTCTCTTATGATAATAGTTTAACATGCTTGTAAATCCATGTGATTGAGTTAAGCATGTGCTTAAAGTGCTTTGCTTTTTATCGAAGGTGGATTTGTAGGCGGTATTCAACCTCTCTTTGGTTCAGTGGTTGCACCCTCTTGGATATTTACGTCTTCTCACTCTTCTTATGAATTCTATTTGACCTTGGTTGTTGCACTTAAATGAGTGAACTTTTGACCAGTCCCACCCATCTGTGTGAGGCTCAGTTTTGAGTTTCATGTCACTTGTAATTTTTTCCCCTTAAAATGTAGCATGCTATGGAAGCAAATTACAAGTGGCTGAAGATCATGAAACTCAAAACTGAGCTTCACACAGGTTGGACTGGTCAAAGTTTACTCATTTTTAGTAAAATGTAGCATGCTATGAGAGGAAATTTGGCAAATGTGGAGTCATTTCATTGTTTGAAGTCTTACTATAAGTGTTGATATAATAACATGATCAATGACTGGTCTCAGGATGATAATGGAGTAGTGAGACAAGATTTGAATGAAAGCACTCTGGATCTCAGTTTAGGCTTGAACTCTCATGATAGGGACTCTGATTCAAGACCGGATCAACCTGCTGATGCCCATTTGGACAGGGTGAACTCGAGCACTGCTGGGACATGACTGGAGGCACTCAGCAAACTATTTGACATGTACGTGATGAGAAAGAACTGGCCTAATTGTTCATGAAATATTTGGAGAGCCATTTTTTCCTTAGTTTTTCTGGCCATCCGTTGGATGGTGCAAGTGTACTTTGAGTTGCATATGCATGTGCTTTCGGCCTCCCATTTAATGCTCCTTAAGCAAACCCCGGCCACTTACAACACACATATTTTGGCATTGAGCAATTCTAAATTTTTTTTGTAGTATTTCCATTGATAATCACATTTACGACAAAAGATCTCTGATTGCTTGATATGGACACCTGAAATAGTTAAATTGTTGTTGATTGGATACATGTTTTTGCTTTAACTTTCATATAAAGATGTGTTTGTGGTGCATCTCATCTAGATGTTCGTACTTGTCTCTACAATGAGAGTTGTGAATGTGCTTAGATTGTACGTACTTGGTAATTGCCAGTGCCAAGGAACTAAAATCTGCCGAGTAAGGTTATCTACGGTGTCAAATATCTGACAGTTTTAACACAGCAGAAACTGGTTGATAATAGCTTATTAGCAATACCGTGCCAAGAAGCCTTTAAGATTGACGAGCTGTCTTCTATTCAGTAATATTTAGCTTGTAGATTATAGTAGTTCCCGTATTATAATGAGACAGAATTCCCATGTTATAATGAGACAGAACATGAAAGCTATGCTTGATAGTATTTAACCAAAAAACTGCATGAAAGTCAATTCCCTAATAAATAGTGGAATCTGCAGATTATTGTTCGCCAATTGCCAGTCCATAAAGAAGTCATGTAGCCCACGAGCATTCGACACACTTGTCTAATTGTAGCAATCTTACGAAAATTCAACTACCCAAAAGATTTGGCACAAGGCAAAGCTGAATGAAAGACTGAAATTGCAGAATCAAATACAAGGGAATATCGCAATAGGGCTTCAAAAGACCATGAAATATAGCACATTTTCGTCATTATTCCTTTGCAACAGCAGTTTCAGCCTCCGCCGAATAGTCATGCCTGCACATATTGTGGAAGTAGTCATAAATCAGTCTATTTAAGACCAACTTTATGTCAAGTGATGCAGGAACATGTTTTCTTGAATAGGATGTATCAGAAGCAACAATTTCATCAGGATGCATCAATGCCAACCATTCCATTTTACATCCATAGTAGGAGTGCTCTCCTCATAAAAATGGCTACATAGTCCTAGTACTGTCATTCATATAATAACACATTCAAATACTTCGACGAAAACTTACTGTAGTTTGCGTGTGAGTTGATAAATGCCTGTACCAGCCATTGCAACATTTACGCTAAATAAATTCCAGTTTTTCTGTGGTTCAGGATCAAAGATGAAAAAGGTCAACCCGATTGCAAGAGAATGGCCTACTAATAGAAGCAGGGTTGATACAAACGATGAAACGAATGACTATATTATACATTTAACATTATCTACGAAGCTACAGTTGCTTCAGTAATTATTACGGTCAAGATAGAAAAAGAACCCCAAGTTTCATGAAGGAATGGTGCCAGAGCAGTTGCTTTACAGAGGCATATTTTGCCATATTTTCGTTTTCACATCCACAAAATGCACTTCACTCATAATCTACACTTACCGGTGTGATTACCAGGCTGTAGCGTGACCATATCAATCCAGTACATGTAACAGCTGCATATCATACAACAAGAATGAGAGAAGGAGAAACAAATATAGGATAGAAGCACGTCTAACATGAAATGAAGAAAATTAAAATAAATAACGGGATAACAATTGTCTGTTCAGATAGCAAGTATTTGTCTGTGGACAGTAAAGGCAGCAGAGAGAATAGCAGGCTTATCCAATATATGATACATGTTGTGGCTAACATAAAGAACATAAGAGCGCATTTGAGTAAAAAGAATGTACAAGTAAATACCTATTTGTTGAGGATATGAAATTTTTTCAGGTGGTTTAGCAAAGTCAGCAACATTAGCAATGCTGATGCCCCACTTAAAGGCTGGTGC
This sequence comes from Erythroxylum plowmanianum, assembly GCA_025531925.1. Lineage (NCBI taxonomy): Eukaryota > Viridiplantae > Streptophyta > Magnoliopsida > Malpighiales > Erythroxylaceae > Erythroxylum > Erythroxylum plowmanianum. The sequence goes on along the minus strand of JANVCQ010000008.1, from coordinate 15,976,814 downwards.
CCAAAAGTGAACTGTAAACAATAAGAGCTCAGTTAGCCATGCTTATAGCAGCAGCAATCATATCAAACCAAAAAAGAAAAAAATAAAAGGTGGATTTCATCAGCAACACCAGCAATGATCAATCTCCTCTACCAATACGTTTACCATCAGGCTCCTGGAAAAATGTACCAGGAAGCTGCTCGTTGATTGAAAAATCACTCATAAAGCTAACTTCATATATGTGAAACAAGTAACCAGATAAAGGAGTAAAGCAAAACTAGTTCCCAGAATCTCAGCCATTTCTTGAATCTATCCAATAAAGCCACATCCAGTAACATGACGTAATAACAAACAACAAAGAACAAATTAACTAGAGCAGAAAAAAAAGAATACAGTCAAAGACAGGCTTTAAGGGAAGTAACGATTGCCCAAAAGGAGATTAGCGGCCAAATGGATCTATTTTACTTTTACCTATTAAAGCATCGGAGAGCAATTAACTAAATAAAAAAACTAAATTATAAGAAATGAGAAGTAAAAGGCACGGAAATCGCAAGGAAACCTAACCATAGGACGTATTGATTCCTCAAGAGATTGAAAGTAAGTTCATTGATCATTAGAGAAAAAGAGACAGAGCACTTTAACTGGTTTTGGGTCCAGCAGGGTGATTCAAGAAAGCTTGTAATTTGGAAGCAGCCATCACTTCTCTTCTCTAAACCCCTTTCTTCCTCCTCCTGCACGGTAAATGCAAATACTAGGAAATTATAGATGGCGAAGAACGGCAGGTATTCGGCTCTGTTAAGCTGTGGTTGGTATTATTTTTTCTACCCCACCCTAACCAATAGTGTCCTGCCATGTCAGCAAACAGACATACTATATGCCAGCGTCATTAAACGACAGTGTTTTCTAGACATCCAGTTCCCTATTCGACTATTTCCCTAAATTGCTGTCTAGAAGAGTAGAACTACAAAGTAAGCGAAAGAGTGAGAAGAGCGACAATGGACTCTCAAATGCAGAACACATCATCGTTGCAGCGACTCCAGAACGTGGAAAAGGTTTAAAGTTTTAATGTTTAGTAATTCTTTTGTTTTTGGGTGGTAATGGGTAGTGGGTTTGAATGTAATTGGTGGTTTGTAAACTCTTTAGACAATCGTGAGGGTACTGGAGCTTGCAGGGGGTGTAATGGAAGAACTTGCAAATCCAACTGGTCCTAGGAAAGAAGTCATCAACAACCATTGCCGTGACTTTATGCAAATGATTAAGGTCTCTGATGTCTTCCTTCTCCTTTTTGCTAAGCGAAGTTATTTGCTTTGGTCAGACCTATCTATACTTTTCTTTAATATATGTTTTTTCACTGGATGGTTCTTTTCAGTTTACCTGTAAGTTCTGCTACTAGAGCAATTATTATGCTATAAAAAGTTTCTAAATTTGTATATTCTGAACACTACACTACATGATTGAGCTTTAAAACTCTTCTTACTTCTAAGTAAGTTTGGTTGAATGCGTCGTAGAAGCTGTTTGGATTATGAGAACATAATCGCAGCAGTGATGTTATATTTGTGATATGCTGTATCTTTGTTGGTGATGTTAGTATTTGGAAAAACGAATTCAGGATATTCAGTTTACCCTGCGAAATGAGATAAAGAGTGCATGCGAATACCGTCCATTTGAGAAGAGCGACTATAGTTCTCGAATATCCAATGAAATCTGTTGCAGCAAGTTGGAGCACGTCATATCCCAGTTGGATCTCATGCAGCAGTCCATTGATAAGTATCATGCTTCCCATTGAACCTTGCCATTTCCGAGGATACAAGGTCTGCCCACCTCTCAAGCATCCTTGCTCCCTCTCCCTTTCCGGCTCCCCTTACCTTCCCTCTTCTATATGTTTTTTCCAGTTGTCTTTCCTGTGTGCATGAGATTTGTCTGGTATGATATTGTACTTATAGTTTTAGTGTCATCTCCATAAAATTTTTGATGCTGAAGATTGTTTTTGATATTTATGCAGGATTGGAAGATTATTTGAGTGGATAAAACCTGGACTCTTTAAATATTAGTGACATTGCGTAACCGTGAACCCACCACATATTATATTTAACCAAACTCTCTGTGGAAATTGGATTTGGTCATTTTTGCCCAATACTAAAATTCTAAGGCTCCTTGAACAAGTTTGTATCTGGTGATTATTATGCTGAGAATATTAAATATGTTTCAGTGCACCCGAGCGGTAGTTCAGTTTTAGATGTTACGGTACTAGCTGAGTTTTTCAGTTCAAGATATGTTCTCTTTACACTTTTCCTGGTTATAGTATCTTTGATCAGCACAGGTGCATCTCTTGTGGTTTTTCTGAAAGTAATCATGGCAGCTTGGACCTTTTTTTATAGTATTATATCACAGCAGTTCTTGCTTTCTAGGATTATCAGCTGTGTGCTCGGTGAAATGTTACAGTCACAGGGACATAACTCTATAGATAATCCAATACCATGCCATGCAGATAAAGAATTTTATAATGCAAACTATGCTAGTTATTGGGTTGTGAGATTGTGGTAAAATCTTTTCAGAAATGTCTCGTGTAACTGGGTTCATTCTCCAATCTACTGAAGGAAAATATGGAACTTTTTTTGATAAATGAAAATATGGGACTGTTGAGAACGCTGACAGCAAACTTTTGAGTTTTGATGCTCATACATTGCTAAATGTGTCATTACTTGGCTTGGGAACGAAGTTAAGATATAGAGAGGGCATTTGCACTTCTTTCTCTAGAAACTGAGACCTTATCAAACCAAGAATTGAGGATTCTATGAAGCTCACGGATGAGTTCCATCCAGTCCTAGTCTTTTAGCTCATTTGATCAGCTTTAGACTGCACTAGTTCCTAATATTTGCTTCGATTGAGCTGCAGTTGTGATTTTTTTCTTTTTTCTTTTAGAAAAGCTAGATTGAAGCATCCATATGTTTAAGAAAGTTATGATCTTTTGCTTACACAGATCGACTCTAATTGCATAATTGGATCACTCAATATAAGCTTATCGCTCGCTTCTCGTCTGTGCACTCCACTTACTGCAACAAACAGCAGTTCTGTTTTTAACTTTACTTTATATTGCTGTTAGCCGTTGAATGAACTGAATAATCTTATTTGACTAAGAGATCATAAGTTTATCTCAATCAAACAATTTGTTAATGGTTGGAAGATATGAATAAAGGGTGGAGAATTACGATTTTCTTTGTTTTCCTGAAGACGGTCTTTTGGTGCCCATTTTAACCTCATGCTTATGTATTCCGATCAACGTCGGCTCATTTTGATTAAAATCATCAAGCTGGGCATAACGTTTATCAGTTTAGGCACTGCCCCACTTTATAATTATGAACACGCTCAAAAGGTAAGAGTTATCTGGAAAGAACAGTTTGGAAGTGTAACTCTGAAAGCACCAAATCAATACGAAATAAAAGAGATTAAATCTTTCGGAATCATCAAGTTTACTCTTTTAATAAAACTTGTACAGATAGGTCGAGACAGGAGGGGTAGTTGAAGTCATTTTGCCTGCATTTCTCTAATTTGGAGAACCTGTAGCGTAGATAGCTGCCATGAGAGTGCTTATAAAGCCAATGGTAATCTTGGCAGTGACAGTTTGTAGCATCATTGCGTTTACCCTGTTTTCGCGGCCAAAATCATCTCTCGTCACGAAATCAGACACCATGGCCCGTAGCTTCATTCTTTGGCTTCATGGGTTGGGCGATTCCGGCCCTGCAAATGAACCCATCAAAACTCTCTTTACTTCTCGCGAGTTCAGAAACACCAAATGGTCCTTCCCTTCTGCGCCTGATAGCCCGGTCACCTGCAACCGTAGGTTCATTCTCGTTATGCATTAAAAAATTCAATCTTTTATTTCTTTACAGTTGCTTTCTGGGTTTTGCTTTTACTTGCTTGCAAGTAAAATTATTAGTAAAGAGCATGCTTTTGACGTCATGCTCGTTCAAGGGTTTCCGTATTCGAGCGTTGACATGATCTTACTTTCAAAGTTCCCGTTTTGGTGATTTCTTGCTGTAGTTTAAGAGTTTATAGATGGGTTTTAGCCTGTGATACGTGAAGGTTTTTCTGTTGTTTATACTAGAAGCTTAAAACAGATAATGGAAGTGAACCAAGTGATTCATTGGAGTGAATGCTGGTTCTTGCAAGTAAAATGTGTTGATTTTACGGATGGTGATTACTAAAATGGAATGTTGGAAATTTTGGAGCTCGGTTAGGTGGAACAGAGAGTGTAAAATCTGGAATATGCTGTTTTTCACTTGTTATTCATAGTATTCCAGTAATGATGAAAAGAAAAAGATAATTACAAGAAATCAATTAGAAATTGACACAACTGTTGGCTTTTTTTGTAGCCAAACTAAGTAAACATTACTAGTACATCAACTTGTGAGTGCAATTTTCATGCACCTCCAGAGATTAATTTATGGTGTGAATGATGAAGATGTTGAATACTGTTATTCTTCTTCATCTATGGCACCCCTTCCCTACTTGTCTCAAGATTACTTAGTTTCATTGTTGACAAAATGCCATTGAGCACATTACTTCTACTTAAATCATAACTCGCCAGTATTCATCAAATTCATTATGGAATAATATTGCTTGTCTTTTGTAGATGGTTATGTAATGTCTTCATGGTTTGATATCCACGAGATCCCTGTGACAGCTGTGAGTTGATCCTTTTCTTATCTAAGCTTTATTTTACCATCTTCTTCTTGATCCATTAGATTTTCGTCTTATCGCATTGAATTACAGACTTCGAACTTATTTTTACTTTTATTTGCAATGGAAAAAAAACCACAAAGTGTTTATTTTCTCTATGATAGTGTTGAGAAAATAAATAGCAAGAGAATAATGAAAGACAGAAAATAAGAACACAAAAAAATTTTAACGAGGATCAGCCAATTGACTCTGTTTATGTCCTTGGGAATTAAGAGTGACTGATTGTCTATTGAATAATTATACTAATGGTTAATAGGTTAATTATATATATATATATATATATACTAAAACCTTAATTGGTATAATTTTATTCAAATAGTCCATTTACTAAAATCAACCAAATTTAACCATGACTCTAGTGGGTCCTGTAATATTTTCAGAATTTCAAGTGCACCGAAACCATGCTTTTAAGATAAGGTTAACTTTCACAAACACAGTTTAGGACACGGTCATACCCCGGCCATTAGTCTCATTGTCTGTTTCTAGAACATGGCATTGGATTTGGTATGACTGTCACATATCGTGTCTTCTTTCAGAAACACCTCCTCCAACTAACACTTCCATTCATTCACCTTGTGTCTTCACCTTTGTTTTAAACATATCTTGGGTCACCCTCGTGTCTTAGACCATGTCTACTCAAGAGGCTTCCAAGAAATGTCCATGTCTATCTCAAAACTCCAAGATTTTATGTTTTTGTATATGGGTCTTATACAATAATCTCAACCTTTGTGAATATACACTTTATAGGTTGGATTGTTTCATTTCTAATATCTTGAGACATTAATCAAGTCTAAGTAATAGTTGAACTTCTCCATGGCAAGCGACTTTTTTAATGTGTTAGCTACATTCTCCGAAGTGTGAACCTTTTCTAATAAGATCTGTCTAGATGCGGTTTTCTCTATGATCTTCTAAAATCTAACGTCTATGTACTTAGTCCTTACATGATATTCTTGACCTTTTTTCCAAATAAATGATACTTTGACTATCAAGTGAATTTGAAATCCACCTTAATTTATGCCTACCTCTTTTATAGCTTTGTAAGCCATAATACTTCCTTAGCAATTTCAACCATTGTCATGTATTCAACTTTAGTTCTAGACAATGCAACAATGGGTTGTAATGTTGATTTCAACAAATGGACCTTTCCATAAGAGTAAAGGCATACTTTATAGAAGACTTCTTACTATCCAAATTTTTCGCATAGTCCAGATTCTCATATCTCACAATTGAAGATTCATCTTGTTGATTATAATACCATATAAGGATGGCAATGGGTCCGGTTAAGCTATGATTGTTGTTGGCCTAGCCTTACCTGATGCTCATTGCCTATGGGCTGGGTCCAATCTGAAGCTCAATCAAGCTTGGGATGAATGGCCTAGGCTTGGACTACTCCAAAATGGCATCATTTTAGTTTTTAGTTTCTTAATCCTATAAGACAAAATGACATTGTTTTGGACAATTAAACTAAAATGACATCATTTAGATAGAGGGAATTCAATCCTTTTAGGCCTCTGAAGCTTGAGTCTAGCTAGAAGTCTGATCAACCCAAGCCTGACTTGTTGACTTCGGGTGGAGCTACGCTCTTGTTGCCATTCCTAATCCATGGTTTAACGTAACCCTCAAGGACCTCAATATCCACTTGACTACTTTTGAGTGTTGTCTTCCAAGTTTCGGTATGTACCTACCAACCTCAGCAATGGCGTGAGCCAAATTTTACCTTGTACAAACATTGCATACATTAAACATCTAGTACCGCTAGCATATAATACCTTATACATATCATCAACCTATGCATTATTTTTGAACATTGGTCTAAAAAAAATTTGAAGTGATTTGCCAATGGAGTACTCACAAGTTTAGCCTTGCTCATTCTAAATTTGTCCAACATCTTCTCAATGTAGATGGATTGAGATAACCACAATTTTCTAGAGCTTCTATTTCTTTGAATCTCCATTCTTAATAGTTTTTTGACAACATCGAAATTCTTTATCTTAAATCCCTTTCCCAGCAAGGTATTTAGTTCATTCATATTATGATTACACATTTGCAACATTTAGCATATCATCCACTTATAGTAGCATGAAACTAAATTATCTATTATTAAGAATCTTAATGTATACAGAACAATCATACTTTCATATCTTGTAGCCAATTCAAAGGATATAAGAGCCAAACCTTCTATACTATTACTGGGGAGAACAATCATACTTTCATATCTTGTAGCCCATTTAGATCATATGAGAGCTTAAGCTTTTATTGTAGCACTCCACTCTCGCAGGAGACATATCTAACATCCTGCTGGATATCCCAGTACGTACCCCACAAGGGTAGCATGCTAGAGCAATCGCATCATTAACTTAATTATGGTATCATCATTTAAGAGATAATTATCACATTATTTAAAAACCCAAATTCCTCATTTTATTTCATAAAAATGAATACGTACATTGTAGTTTTACAATCATCATCCTTATATACATCATTAAAAAGCTACTAGAGTCTACGACTCTATACAAAATATGCTGCATGCTACATGAAAGAGGAATTATACAAAAATTTTATCTAGATCCTTCAGTCTCAACTGATCGACCTTTGAGCTATTTCTTTAATCCAAAAGTACAAAAAACTATACTTCTTCTAGAGTTTCTCTGTCTCTAGTGTCCTCTCTCGTACTTGAAATGTTAACGTTGCAATTTTGATGAGTTTTGCGAATTCAGTGAGCTAACCATCCTCGATGGTTCACTCAAATCATATAACACGTACAATTCATGTAATCACGTAATTTACATCATATCACTAATTATCATATAGCATCACATATCACTTGATCACTTATTTCACATTTCTCATCAAGAGCAGTCAAACAATTCATTTCGGTCATTTAAAACATACATACTAATTTTATATGCATTGCTCGTGAGACTCACTTTTGTTTGTTATTGTTATGATCGAGTGCCTGTAACTGTCCCATATCTATTGTGGATACTGGGTTCATTAATACTGTCCTTTATTTGTTGAGGATACAAGGCTCATTATACATAGTGAGCCTTTAGCTTTTAATCACTTTCTGAGCTTTAAGCTCTTTTTCGATAGCTATTCCGATCACAACAGCCTTTATCTGTTCATGCATTCATGTAATAAAATGCATTATATGTATTCAGTCAATCAAATGTGCTTAATGTTACACATTCATATTTACTATCATAATCTCATTCACATTTGTCATCAGACCTTGGTCCTACATTCAAAATTTAAGTTGAGAATCACTTAGTTCGTCAAATTTACATTCAATGAGCACTTCCAATATGTTATTCATGCATCAAACGCCTCGGACAGTTAATGTCCGGAATCGGTACAAACACATCAATTTCACATAATAATTTAGAATTTAGAACAAACAATTAATCAAGTGAGATCATCTAGGTTATTCACAGTTTGCTCCAGAAAGTTATTGCCTCGAAGTCCCGGCAACGTTTAGATGTTGTTGCTCAATTTGCTCTTCTATATCATGCAACATACATTTACACACATTACAACTTTGCACATTTATATAAGTACTTATTTATGCACATACGTATGTATGGATTACATACATTGTATGCTCAATGACAATCTCGGATATATTTTCTTTATTTTCATCTCAAGATCATTCATATTTCAAAACTCATAAATGTCTAATTTGAACTTAGGTTTACACCTCAATAATACAAATTTATACTAAGTTTATCACTTAATCAAGCACTAAGATTCATGGTTCAATACACTTGATTATCCTAAGTTCCTCAATCAACATTTACCGATCCTTTCTAATGAATTCAGATGGCCATGAAATTTGGTAGAGATGAAGGACAATGTGTGAGGAGTTCGTGGTTCAAATTTCATGTCAATTGGAGGTTCGGAGAAGAAGTTATGGTCAAAAGAGTGAAGGGTGTTCAAAACTGTCAAAAATCATTGCGCCTTCACTGTCACGATCGTGCACTTCTGGATACCTCCTCTCTGTCACGATCGTGCACAACTCCTCTGAGGGTTTCTCTCTGTCACGATCGTGCTTATGCACAATCGTGTACTACCTAATGATCAATTATGTACGACCATTTTGACAAGGAAAAAGAAGGATTTAGGCAAAACACTCTTCTAAACAATTGTTCCCATAAGTCTTAAGTTTCTAATGACTCCAATTTCATACAATTTGGTTCAGTATTCTACAAGTTATACACCAAAAACTATCGATTGTTCTTAAACTGCAACTGCACCTAGTATTCAACTTCAAGTCAAATTTTGAAACTCTTAAAGATAGAATTTAAATTCGTTTTCTCATGAAAATTGTAGCCATATGTCTTTAGTTTAATCTAAATAAAAAATCATCCTATTTGGATGTCTTCAGATTAAGATATGGCTAAAATACAAATACATGCTCAGTGAAAATACTCATTTAGCATACTCTAGCACACTTCATCACCATTTTTATCCTAATTCATCTCTTTTTGTTAGTCTATCATTTCTAACTTATATCCTCATTATTACCTCTTTATTCCTACTTCTATTTCAGGTCAATTTTAATCACAATCAATTCGTACTCTATGTTTGATCATAAGACCGAAAACAAAATATGGAACATCCATTATCTATCAAAATTTTCTGCACTTTTTCCTACACCATTTTCAATGATCTTTCTATTTCATACTCATCTTTTCAACAACTCATGAAATATTAATCATCATAAACACAAAAACAAGACAGCAATATTCTCATTCTTCATCCACGATGCACATGTATGATGACCACTATTCTCATGATCATGTAATATTACTTAATCATCATATTTGCTTCATATTCATACTACTCATGAGAATTAACATGTTACGTTCTTGCTAAAACTCCAAGTTCTTCAAAAACACCAAGAGGCCCTAACTTCTCAAACAACCCATGTACATCATCATGGAGGTTGGGAGGTTTAGGTTTTCTTGTGGCAAATGAAGAAGATAACAAGGTGAGAGTAGCAAGTGAAAGATGAGAGAGCTAGGTTTAACATTAACAGAGGTTGGTGAGAAAATTCGTGAAGAAGATGAAGAAGAAAGCCATGAAGAAGAAGAAAGCAAAGTTCAAGACAATTAATGGTCTTCCAATGTTAAAGAATCGTGGGATAAAGACATAGCTTGGCAAGTGACACTTGTCACTTGCCACATGTCCAATTTCTAAGGGTTTAATCTAGGTTCTTTTATTTTACTAATCCAATCAACTCCAATTTCTACTCCAATTGTCTCCAGATTTTCTATGACGTCAATAAATCCCAAAGTCATTTATAAAAATTTTCACTACTATTTGACTCTTATTTTTACTACCATTTATTAATTGTCTTACTACTTGACATTTTTTCTAGTCTAAAAATACCCAAAATTTCAGAAATTTTCCTAAATTTTATAAAAAATTATAGATCGACAATTATTATCACCAAACTAATTTTCAATACATATAAACCACAATGCTCAATATAATCATATTTATAAATCAATTATACTCGAAAAACGTCAATGAATGCATGTATAATCATTTTAACGTATTCAATAATTAATATTCACATGTGTATGTATGCTATATTATGCATGAGCATGAAATGCACTTCCTAATTTCTCAATAAGCTTTCATTTACACTATTCTACGGTTCTAACCCTTAACATGGGATAACGGGATGTTACATTTATATTGTTACTGTGGAGGCTATCTCAATATATAAAGTTCTTCAATTTACATACCAGTTACACATTTTCAAGTTGACTAAATCCATCAAGTTCCTTGTAAATTTGTTCTTCGAATTCATCTTAAAGAAAAATTGTTTTCATATCCATATGTTTTAAACGTCATCAAAATCCTAATGGAAATATGACGAACCACCAAAAGAAAAGATTTCATCATAATCAATTTCCTTTGGTTGGAGTACCCTTTAGCTACTCGTTGAGGCTTGAACTTTTTTACTTGTTTTTCTGCTATTGTTCGCTTCCTCTTGTATATCTACTTGCACTCTGTAGGCCTTTTCCCTTTGAGAAACTGCACCAGCTCCTGTATGAGCAAACTCAACAAGTTTTCACATGAAAGAGATAAGGAACAAAGTGGAATCATTGCTTTTTCCTCATCCACAATAGTTATCTTGAGGATCAGTAGGTCATTGACTATTTGGTTGAACATATTATTTGTGAGAGACATTGAGATGTATTGCCTCTTTAGTTTCTTCACATCTCCACAAGAGATGCATACATAACCTTGCTTGCTAAACAAAGTCGTATGGTTCCAGCTACTCGCACTTGTAACTCCTGCCGTTCAAGTTCATCCATAACTTTGGCTTATTTTTTTGCAACCCCTTCATTATGCTTTGATGCCAACAAATTCCTTCACTCTCCATTGTTGTCATCCGAAATTCCTGGTTTCATTGAACTTTCCCACTTTAAACTTTGTAATTTAAATCATTGTTGCTTCAATGATACTCTGATATTAATTGCTAAGAAAATAGATAGAAAAAGTAAAGAATAATGAAAGAAAGATCATAAGAAGTTTTAATGAAGTTTGACTAATTAGGGGTGCCTGCGACTTTGGGAGCTAAGAGTAGTTGATTCTTTATTGAATAATTATAGTGATGGTTCAAGCAAACTAGGTTTATGAGACACACACACACACGTATATATATGAAACTCTAATTATAATAATTTTACTCAGGTATCTTTACCAAACTCAACCTAATTTAATCATAACTCTAGTGGGTCTTAGAATATTTCCAAAGTTTAAAATCCACCAAAACTGCTATTCTAGACTTTCACAGAGGCGGTTGTGCCCCTTACCATAAATCTTATCGTCTCTTTCCACAATACGACATGGGTTTTTGACACACCTATGTCCCCAAACCGTGGATCGTCCTACTTCTCCAAACATTGATACATGAAATATGGCACAGTTGTGCACAAATTTGTGGTGCCACAAGTCATGAATCTATTTGCTTTCTCCATGCATGTGACTTGGTCGTATCCTAGACCATGTCTTCCTTCGAAAACACCTCTGCCAACCAACATGCCTTGTATTCAATCTGTACTTTCACCTTCATTTTCTAGAAGAAACACATCCTAGGTTATGGGTACGCCTATATCTTAGAGCATGTCTACTCAAAAGGCTTCCAAGAAACACTCGTCTCCATCCCAAAATTCCAAAATTCTCACACACAACAGGTAGTTTTACATTTTTCTTTATCTTTTGTCAAGTGATGGCATACTGTCTTTCATCGTCCTTGTTTGGTATCAATTTTGTGTTCTCTTCTTATTTGTATGCTCTCACACATTGATCCATCCACTAATAATTTTTAAGATGTTTCGTTGCCTGCGTAAGCTGTATGATATTATGTTCTGTACTAGTATAATGCGTGCTGTACAAGGCGTCCTCTCTCATCTATCAAGTTGCCCTTGATGATTTTTTTTTAAATTGTAGAGTTCTAATTTATGAGTTCACTCTCATTATTGTTTCTTCCATGTTGCTGCTTTCTTTACATTTTTGCCTTTAGTTGAGAGCGATATTCAATGTATGAGGTAGTATTAACACAACATACCCGTGTTTCCCTATCACAACAGCTTGTCCCTTGATTTTGTAGCATGAAAGAATTGCTGACTTCAGTTTTTTCAGCTTACAATGCCATTCGGTCATTCTCTAATGGCTGGAAGATGCCTATTTTTGTTTTAATTACCTAAACAAGAATGTAAGTTCTTTTGAGATCGTTTGTCCATACTACTTATTTTGTATGTTAAATGAGTATTAGGAATCTCCAAAGGATGAAAGCAGTTTGCTTAAAGCAGTCCAGAAAGTTCATGCAATGATAGACAAGGAAATAGGCGCTGGGACAGATGCTGACAACGTATTTGTGTGTGGATTTAGTCAAGGAGGTTTCTGTCTCTCTCTCTGTGCGACTGTGACAAAACATAGAATATGAATTTCATTTTCTGCTTTTTAGTTCTTACTGGTTGTGGCAGGTGCCTTGGCCTTGGCTAGTGTTCTGCTGTACCCGAAAACTCTGGGAGGAGGTGCAGTCTTCAGTGGGTGGGTTCCTTTTAATTCTTCCATTGTGGGCCAGATTACTCAAGAGGCAAAGAAGGTACCTTATTTATTAAGTTGGATAGGCCTGTTGTATCAGCTTCTCTACTCAGGAGCAACTACTACTTTGATGTCATGAGGTGTTTTTCATGGTTTAATGGTATGAGATCTGAGGTTTGGAGCAGACCCCTATTTTGTGGTTGCATGGAATGGCTGACAGAACAGTGTTGTTTGAAGCGGGACAAGCAGGGCCCCCTTTCCTTGAACAAGCTGGTATAAGTTCGGAGTTTAAGGTACTATCCAACTTTATCCTAAATGCTCCTTTAGTTGTCATTTTGTGAGCAAAAAGCTTAAATTTTTTAGTGTATCCACAACTCTTCAGGCTTATCCGGGTCTTGGCCATTCAATTAACAACGAAGAGCTGCAATACCTTGAATCATGGATCAAGGCTCGTTTGCGAACCACTTCTTAGAGGCTTCTAAATAGCTGGACTTGCATAAAGATTATTCTGTTTTCAGTATCTGAGCTCCTGAGTGTATTTCTTGGGAATGCCGGGAAGTGGGAATACAAAGATTGTGGAATAGTATTGCCATGAAGCTATTGAATTATATATATATATATATATCTCTTGTCAATGTGTTACACAGGATTCAACCAACGACCAGGTGGTTAGAAGTGTACGGGATTCCTCGTGATGTATATGTGATCTTGCCTTTTCTCTTACTCGTAGTGCCCAAATCTATTTAGTATATGGTGAATTTAGGGTTGTATGTTTCTATTTTTATTTTTGTTTTCGAATTTAGTAAAAGTTTTAATTAGTTGTTTTGAGTTTTTGGATCTTGTTTTTAGTTGTAGTTTCTTTCTTTTTTAAAAACTTATGTTTTTTTAATAATCTGATTTATTACAAGTAAATCTATATTAGTTAATTATTTAAAATAATAATTTTTGGTAAGAACTAAATTTTTTTAATTAAAATTAATTATCAAAACAATTATGAATAATTTAATTTAATTTAATAATTTTATTAAAATTTTGATATTAAATTAAATAAATTAAAACTAAATTATTATTAATAAATTAAATTTAAAAATCTTTAATATATATAAATTTTAAATAAATTTTGATTTAATAATTTATTAAAAATTTAATATTTAAAATATTATTAATAAAATGAAATGATTTTATTAGTAATTTATTAAAAATTTATATAAAAGATTAAAATAATTTTATTTAATTAAAAATAATTTCTTTAGTTTCATTTAATGTGTAATTATTATCAATAATAAAAATATAAGCATCAACAATTAAATATAATTTTGTTCCTATTAAAAAAAAGTAAAATTATACGGTCCCTTAACTTAATACATACAAAATTTGTTCATTGTATTTTGTCCATAAGGTCATATTTATATTTATATTGTAATTAAAGAAAAAAGTTGAATCTACATGAAGGAGCCTCCTATTCCATATGACAAAGAAAGAGAATTGTTTTTGGTTTTATTCATACTTTAGTTTATGTTAATTTTAAATTTTGTCCAATCAATCAAATTTGGCTCCTTCCTTTACGGTATGTATGGTATTATATGACATAGTTGTTTGACTGCAGCCGAGATCTTACATTTCCGGAAGAGGTTGAGTCATGAAAAAACAAAGAAAATAGAAAATATCAGATCCTTACATCAATATGATAACATTGAGTATAAAGTAAAGAGTCACGATTGACTTTATAATTACATGACCAAAAAGATGTCACACCACTTGCTACTGCTACATCTGTGGACCACACTCAGTCCGAGTCCGAACTGAACCAGTTCCGGTCTGATTTATAATATAATTAGATATTTAAAAAATATATAAATTAGCTTCCCATTCCCATCACTCACCCTATATACCATGCCATAATTTAGCATCTTTAATTCATCGTCATCACATCCACCCCCGCCTCTCTCTCTCTCTCTCTCCGTCTCATCTAACAGTCTCGCCGTTGAAGAATCTTTCATCACAGACTGTTAGCAAGATCAACAGCACCATGAAGAAGCTATGCCGTAGAGGCGCCATACACCCTTCACCACCCACCATCTCCGACCATCTCTCCTTCCTCCCCGCCGCCATCCTCACTCTTGCCTCCACCTTGTCTCCGGAGGACAGAGAGGTGTTGGCCTATCTCATCTCTTCCTCAGCCTCCAACACGGTTCATAATAACATGACCAGAAATTTATCATCATCATCATCATCGCCTCTCCGCAAGTCCACTACTCCTAGTACCCCAAAGACCGTAGGTCGTAGGAAGATTGGCAGCGACCATCCTCCGTTGTTCTACTGCGACTGTTTCAGGTGCTATATGAGCTACTGGGTTCGATGGGACTCGTCTCCCAACCGCCACCTCATACACGAGATCATCGATGCTTTTGAGGATAGCTTGTTGGCACAGAGAAAGCATATGGGTAACAACAAGAACAACAGAAAGGACAGGAAGAGGAAGGTGACGAACAGGGGTCCTGATCAAGGGTCGTCGAAGAGCTCTGATAAGTCGGGCGGCGATCAATCTGATCCCACGAAGGAGAGGAAAAGTGGCAGCGACTGTGGTGGGGGCGATGAGGAGGCAACGGAAAAAGGGTCGGTGAGGAGGTTAGTGAGTTTCATCGGGGAGACGTTTTGGGGAGTGTTAGGTCAGTGAAGGTTGCCGGTAAGTGAAAAACGGTTGTCGGAACTTAGGGGTTGCGACTTGCGACTATAAATAACATGTGTCTGTTTACCTTTTTTTCAGGGTTTGTTTTCCAGCAAGCAGTTCTGTAAGTAAATATCTTGTAGAGAATCTAGGAGGCTCGTAGTTTCTCCGTACCTATAAAAAGCAAAACAGATCATTGCATGAATTCTGATCCATGTCTGTTGGTAGATCTTTCAGCTCTCTCTATTGATATATGATTATATATCACACAAGGCAGATGTGTATGCTCAATATTATCTTCAATGAGCTTGTTTTTCTTTCTTCTTGTTCTCGGGCTTCACTGCACTGTGTTCTGTGTTTTTTTTTTCTCTCTCTTATAATTAACCCTCTCCCGAACCTCAGTACAAGCGCAGAAAAACAAACTTAAAATGTATAAATTTAAAATTTTCCTTTTAAGTGGCACAATATTCTTTTTAGTTTGTTGAAATAGTATTTTTGTTTAATTAATATTGAATCACTTTATTTTTCATATATATTTGTAAGTTTAAATTTTATTAAGAAAATAAAATCTCGCCTAACCAATTTTTAAAAGAAAGGTAAAAATAATATTTTAATCATTGATCAAAATAAATAAAACAAGAATCTACCGAGTTTATTAATAGTGATGAAGCAGTCACCACTGATTTAGATTTTAGACACACGCAGCACGCACCAGTTCAGTTCCAGCTTCAATTTGCTTGTCTTCTTGTTCCCCGTCACCCGTCATTTTCCCTTTATATTTTCTTACTGTATTCACCAGCTAATCTCCTCAAAAATAACTATGGTTGCCTCATTTGCTTTTGGAGCAAGTACATTCTAATGTCCTAAGAAAAGTTCTTGGAATGCTCTATGTTCTTGCCTTGTGCTAAGAAAAAAGGGCGCCAAGAAGTTGTCTCGCCAACCTCGATGGGCACATGTGCGGTGTGCCCTTCTACACCTGCCCCAAACTTTTTCTTGTTTAATGTTTCCGCTCAAACTTTAAGAAATCTAATCTAATCTTTGAATCTGCATGAGTGGATACGCACTGTGATCTAACTCCTGATTATTCTATTTTTATAGCTCACGTCAAGATCTCGTCTTTCAACTCCATTGCTCTAATCAATTTTTGATCTTAACTCGCCTTAACTCATAGATACATTGAGCCAACCCACCAATCAAATGCGGTGTGGAAAAGGTCAAGTTTTGTTTTAAATTCAAGCCAAGCAAGTAAGATTTGACTCTTGTGTGTATGGCTAGTTGCTATCATGTAGGGGAAGGAGTAGGAGTCGTTGAGCAACGCAAGTCCTTCCAATGAAGTGTAGTGGTATCATTGGCTGGAAGTGAAAGGAGGGGAGAGAGAGAAACCAAACAAGAAGCAAATTGACTCTTTCAATCCTTTGAATGAGTCAAGAATCAAAAAAAGAAGTCCGCTTCTCTGTAATTTGTTACCTCCAAGAAAAACGCACAAATGTCAGCTGCCTCGCCTTTCAGTCATTATCAACAAGCAAAAAGCTGCCGTAATTGACCGTCTGAAGCAGAAAAGTTGAAGTCATACCGATACAGCGGACTATTTGCTACCTGTTAATTTCCAAATCACATTTTACATCTTATTGATACATGAGTCACCATAGCTGATTACTTTATTCTTCTTAGTTCAAAAGTTATTATATTTGATCTTATGGTCTACGATTTGAGCATCTGACGTAAGAGCAGTTGATGGATTGACTCCATAGGATTTGAGTGAGAATTGATAATTTAGGTTGAGTAATGGTGGCATTAGGTCAAGTTAGAGCAGGAAGTCACAATCAACAGCATCAGTCCCAAGCTAAAAGAGGTGTAGACTTCTGGGAGCGGGATGGGCCTATTGGGGGTCAGTTACTAGAGCCTACAAGAGCAACCGTGGAGAAGTGACTCGGAATGAACGAGAGCTGACAAAAACAACCAGTGCTTGTATTTGTTTTATGTATGACTCTCTTATTTCCAGGTAGGAATAGGATAGCTAGGCATGAACAGGTATGGATGATGAGCTGATGGAAACACAACCTTTGAAGCGCTCAAGAATGAGATTTGGGGTAGACTGAGAAGTGAGAGGAAGGCCTTCTCTAACGCATTGATCGTACTGCTCCAATGCAGAAACAATGGAGCTGAAATCTGGCCGCTTGGATGGGTTCGCTGCCCAGCACCTTTTTATCAAGTTCGCAACTGCGGGCTGACAACTAGCAGGTAATGGAGGGCGTTCATTCTGCCAAAGAATACTCATTTATTACACTTGATGTCAATCAACCAAACAACCAAGCAACCAAGCAATTACCTTCTCAGCCACTGCAAATGCAGCCTGCACAGGGGTCATTCCTTGAAATGGAAGCAACGCTGTCGTCAGCTCCCACATTACTATCCCAAAACTATATACATCTACTTTTCTTGTATACGCCTTCTCCTTTATCATTTCAGGTGCCATCCACCGGTATGTTCCCATGTTGCCTTTGCTCTCTCGGCACTGCGTTTCTAGACACGATGTTCCGAAATCTGCCACTTCTACCCTCATTTCTTCATTTAGAAGCAAATTATTTGATTTTAGGTCTCTGTGGATCACTCCTTGAGAATGCAGATACTCCATTCCTCTTGAGATATCAAGCGCTAACCTCAGTACTGTTTGTGTTGAAAGAGAGTACGGTTGTTTCTTGTTCAGATACATCCTTAGTGTTCCTTGAGACATATATTCTGTGATGATACAGTACACTGGTGGCTTTTTACAAGCTGCAATGAACTGTAACCATAAAATTTTAAATCCATTAATAATTTGGATCATCATGCTTTGTCTACATGGTGACCTACTGGACAGATCAAGGTAATTGGTAGAATTGTGTTCTTATCCCAGCTCAATTTTTAGATGCACCAGTCTCATAAATCCCGTAAACAAGCATTCATTAGCAACAAATCGAAACTAACTTCCAGGCAGCCGGTGGAACCTTTTTCTTCTCGATTATGTATAACTGAATTAATCAAAATGCGTCCAACGTATAAACAGAAGACTAAATTTCTTGCATTTCAATCTTAATAAAGAAATAATTTACCTGCACTATATTGGGATGAAAGAGGCGCGAAAGGAAAGCAACTTCAGACTTAAATTGTCGTTCAAGCAAAGCTCTAGTCTCCTCCTCCTGGTTTGGAATCCTCACCATTTTCACTGCAACAGCTCTCTGCTTATAAATTCCACGGTAAATCCTACTATGAGCCCCTGACGCAAACTTGTTACCTATAAACAGTTGTGAAAGATCAGCTGTCCATTCCTCTTGATCCTCCTTTGAAACATCCCAGGCCTCAACAGTCTCAGATTCCAATATCATAGACCATGATTCTAAACTGTCAAATCTCTTCCTCTCCATGTTCTCCACGTCGAAATTCAACTGTGTTTTCCACGCAGGCGGGTTTGACACCGTCTTGCTCTTCGATCTTCGAAACCGTAATGCATGGAAACATGAAGTCGCCATTGAAGAAGGGCTTTATAATCTCACCTTAGAACTTTCTGTGACATGGGTTGTGTTCAAGTTTTTTTGTCAGAACAAACAATCAGAAGGAGCTTTCCTTCTGGATGTATGTCTTGATTTCAGAAAGTGCATGAACTGATTCAGAAACATGGGGCCTATGGTGTAATGAACATGAAAAATGGGTTTTCATGAAGTGGCCAAAGCAAGGACAAACGAGTCACAGAAGCAAAAACGAGACAACAAATTTTTGCAAGAAAGAACAGAGAGAACAAGTTAAATGCAAGCAATCCATCATGAGAGCTTTTCCATGAGGAAAGGAAGAAAAAGATCAAAACTAGTGAACCGGGTCACGGAGAAGGCAGGAGAGTTAACAACATAAAATCTCAAACACAGAAGAAAGTCAAGGAGTTTGATGAAAATGCAGGAGGGGTGCATGTGGCTAAAAGAGAAGGAGAAGAGAGAGATGAGATTTTCACGGCTCTTTCTGGGAAAGACATCAAGAAATTGATTAGGTTGCTTAGCAATAGAAAGATGAATTCAAAACAGAGATTTCAGGGGTGTCTTGTGATTGCCTTCGTTCAAAAGCAAGACTTTTTTTTTATAAAAAAAATGTTCGATAGCGAGATTGACAGAAAGAGAGAGGAGAGGAGCATTTTCTCTACCGAATCCAACTCCTCCGTTTCTGCATGTTTCTTTTTACGTCATTAATGTTATCAAGTGGCTACAGTGTCGAAAAAGTGCTCTCATGACACGAAGTTAGTGGTTATTAATTATTATTCCCTTTCCTTCAAGCTCTGGTCCTACTTCTATTACATGTTCTAACAAACTCGCACTCCCATTTTCGACTTTACAGATACACAAATGGGCAAGTACACTTGTCCAGTGTTGCTTAGGACAAGTGGCGTATGATACAAGCATGCTGTCTCTTCTCTTCTTATGTGTTGTGCGCATAATTTGGTTCTCTTTTCCAATGGCCTACTTAGTTCTAATTTCATGTAATCTTCATCCCAGAAGGCCTTAATTATCCAAGTATTGATAGATTGCATATGAAAGCATTTCCTGTTATACCCAGCCTTAACTAAATTGTCATTATCTTAAACGATTTTGAGGCCTCAAGGCTAGTGCATGATTTCGAGATTGTGCCAAATCTTATGTTCTTTAGTTATTTTCCTTCTCTGAAACACATTAACCTCTCCATACATTTCCTTTTCTTTTTCTTTTGGTTATGTCAACACGTTATGGCATATGATTCTACCTAATATTCTTAGCAGGAACCAGCAAATTAGCTGGCCAGATGCTCATACGTACCCCGGCCAAACTAGTTATATTCACCTTTATTCCAAATGAAAAGACTTGGTTTTCCAGAGAAAATGGAATCAAGCATGAGTTTTCCCAATCAGTGGCTTATACGCCACGTCTAACAGTATTCCACGACTATATGTTTTAATCAAATAAAACTGAGTACTTTCCTTACATGTTCCTTAAATTGATTTTCTATCTTGAAACATTAAGGTATCGATCCTTCAATTTTAATTCAACTTATTTTTCATAATTCTAGAAAGGAATATAAACAGTCACATTCTTACCGTAGGTAGTTTGTTGCATATTTTGTTTTAGACAAGAATATGGGCAAAGACATATCAGTTTTCTATGTCGTGTGTTCATGTTTTCTTTAAGAGAAGAATACAAATATATACATGTTTGTGTCTTATATCAGGCATGCACTTTAATGTGCTCAAAGAGGAATATGATTATGTGTCAAACCGTTTTTAAGCTGATGAACTATAGCGATAATAATATTTAGTGAAATTGATATTATGACTTGAAAAAATCCAAGTAAACCATGTCATATTATGTTTGAATAAATTATTAGGTTCACTATTAACTTGTTTAGATGTTATCAAGTTATTGTAACCATTAGACTAGGAATTTATACCTTGGTTTCCAATTATTCAGGAATAATTGAACTTTTTATATTGTTAATATAACATAAGCATGTAGGTGATTTTTTTTTTTTTGGCTAAAATCAATGTTGAATGTGACAAGAGAGTGGCCAGATATGTGGTATATTAACCCTTATGTATATATATATACATGATTTTGTAATGAAAAACTACATCTTTGACTAAAAATACAAGGTTGCTATTAACTTGTTCTTCCTCTTGGTATGTGAAGGTTCCAATTCTATTCTAATCACATAATTTATATCATTTTTGACATGATATTAGAGGTATAAGGATCTTAAAAATTTGTTTAGGTAAAAATTAAGACAAAATATCAACTCTTGTTCCTATATGCACACTGAAACCAAGGATGTCCAGATCTAGTTCAATACTGATTTCAACAAGTTTCTCTATAACTTCTCTTCCCATGTTTAATGATGACAACTATGTCATATGAACTGACAAGATAAAGGCTTACTTTAAGAGTTTATGACATTTAAAAAGTGGTGAATTGAAACCACTTTATTTCTATATAAACCAATAGCCAATCAGTTAAAGAATCATAATAAGGAGAAGGAAACGACGTATAAGGCACTTGTAGCCGTGCATGCTTTAACTATAGAGGCCATTTTTGTAAGAATTATGAACTATGAGATCTGGAAGAATTTTGGAACAAGATGAAGAGTTTCAAGAGTTAGATCGAACTAGCATCAATAAATTATTAACCTTTGGAGGGACTTTGAGCTATTGAAGATGTAAAAATGTGAATTCATCAAAGAGTTTAGTAACGAACTCATGAAGATTGTAAATCAATTAAGGCTACTTGGAAGAAAAAAGAGTTAATGGTAAAGTCCTTGTAAGTGTCTCTTAAATTTTGCAGCCAAAATCTTAGCCTTTCAGGAGTCTAATAATATGTCATAGTCCACATTGATAGACCTTGTAAATTATCTTCAAGATTATGAACAAAGATGGCTTCAAAGGTAAGAAAAAGAAGTTGTAAAAGGGGCATCCAAGGATAAATTAAATCTCAACTAAAACATAACAAGCCAAGTAAAAGAAAGGAACAAAGTTGGAAAAAAGAAAAACCAAAAAGGACAAGGACAACATCATAATGGAAGCAAGAAGGGAAAATTTGTACCTTACAAATATTGTAAAAAAAGAAAGCAATCATCCACTAAATTGTATTATTGGTTCAAATGATATATAAGAGATAAAGCTTACGAACAACTTGAAAATGTTGAAAAAGGATACAAGGCTAAAGAGAATGGCCTACAACAAGAAGGTAATGTAATTGAATTTGATGAACATGAAGAAGAGACCTTATTCATAGTATTTGTAATGTCTAACTTCAATAATTACATGAAGCAATTTATAGATTCAAGTTACAAATGTCAAATGGCTCATGATGAATCCATTTTCAAGGTCCTTGATAAGAGTTGCCAAATGCCAAACAAGGTTAAAAGGTAAAATGGAGCATGCATAGCAAGGAAAGGAAAGAACAATTATTAGCAAAACACATTCAGGTATTAAGTTAATTACTAATGTGCATCTGTGTCAAGTTTGGATCAAAATTTTCTTAGTGTGGGTCAATTAGCTGACAAAGGTTATGTTATAAACTTTCTCTAAAGATAATTGTATTATATTTGTTGGTTCCTATATAGCACAAGAGAGGAGGGTGAATTATGTATGTTCATTTTTTACGATATTTCTAAATTAATGAATGAATTGCTTAATCTAACGAATAATTATACAAAATTAATATAAAATTCATAAAGCAAACATACTAATAACAAAATAGAGTAGGGAAAGAGGGATAATAGCTTGGTCAAATAATCCTTGGCCTACGTATATTCCCTAAGCTTAGAAATATAGTAGCTTCTTCCCAAAATAGGTGAAGAGAAACCTCCATGCAACATCTTCTTTGCTGCAAGTGAAGAGGAACCTTTTTAAAAAAGTCATTAAAAACAAAGTTATCAGTTACAATGTCTAGCAATAGTAATAGTAATCAACCAATATAGTATAAGAATAAAAAAAATCAAAGTGTTCTGGCATAAACTTGGATCCTTAAGAGTTAGTTCCTAAACCTTTTTTTAACCCATATTTTTTAGGATTACTTAAAAAATATTGTCTCAATTTATTTGTATAAGTCCATAATTATTATAAAATTGCATCTCATATTTTGGAAATTGAAATTGTTAGTGTTATATGATAAAGACTTATAAAATTGTAGCCTATATGTATTTTTAGGTTTTTATTCACTACAAAAAAATTCCAAATTACTGATGGAACAAATTTCGTTGTAACTTAACAACAGAAATTGAGTTTCTGTTTATAAATTTGTCAAAAAAAGGTATTTTGTGATAGAAAAATTCATCCATAAAGGTGGAGGGAATTTATTTGAGAAATTTTGCCGAAGAAATTTAGCGATAGAATAGTGAAGGCTGTCGTAAAAATAGGCGACAATGGTTGGTAGTAAAAATAAGCATTGGGGTTTATTGATGGAAGAAATATCCATCGATAAATTACTGACAAAACTATCCTTTCGCCTATAAAATTTAAAGTTAAATGACATCGTTTGGATCTTCGGCTTCAACATTTTTAATTAAAGGGAAGTGATAGCCCATCCCTTCCCTACTTATTTTTTCTTCATTTTCTTCCTTAATCACCATTGTTTGTCTTCTTTCTTAATCATCGACGTTCGTCTTCTTCAGTTTTTCTTCCATCATCTTCAGCTAATCATCTGTTGAGGTTAGTCGTCCATGCTTTGCTCTCGAGTTTATTTTTTCTGCAGGAAATTTTGTTGTTAAATGCTCATATGATCGTCAATTTTGTTGATGTGATTTAAATATTCTGCATTTTTTCAACTGTAATTGGTTCATTTTTTGTTTCAACATGTTTATGTTAGTGAACAATGGAAAAATATAGTGGTTTTTATTATTAGATAGAGATGAATTTGATTTGCCTATGAATTATTCGATGAAATGTCTCTTAGGGATATTGGTGAGGCTTGGTTAATTTCCAGATATTTATGCTCTTATCAACTTATTTTCTTTCTCATCTTTAACTAAGCCATGAATGTACGCATAAGATTTTTTTTAAGGTTTTGGGAAATTAGACATAGTGAACCCGATTGTTCCCTTTTATGAGTTCTTTGACTATGCAAGATTCATGAAACCCATGATACTCACATATGTTGTCCATTAATTATAATAATTATTCTTTGATTTTATAAATAGTTTGCATATAATCTTTGCCCATATGATAGAGTTTTTGTAAAAGAAGAAAGAGAAGTTATTTAGTTTTCGCTTTTTGATGTTTATCAATTTATACATTGTACATCTTTTTATGTCATCTTTTTATGTCAACAAAAAAGGATATAATGATATTTAATTTGATCGTTTCAAGATGCATGAAATAAGATGGAGCATGCATTGCATATTGATTTCGTATAAGGGGAGCTTACTCAAGGTCATTTATTTTTCCTAATATCACCAAATATTTTTCCATAATGAAAAAGATGGAGATTTTTTTTAAAAAATGACTTTTTAACTGATAGTTTTGATGATAACAAACTACTATTATCTTTATGTCTAGTGATATTAATAAGTTAATATTTGAAAGATTAAGTTCAATGCAAGATAAAGTGAGAAAAGGAACTAATTGAGTCAATGGTGTAGTTAAAGGATGAAGGAACTGAGAAAAGTGGAGCACATATGCAATTCAAATAAAGAACTAGGAATAATGAGGAATCAATCATATAAAAATTTAAGGAAAACATTGTAATCTTTCTTTGTCATTTCAATAAATTACGGACTCAATCATTGCATAATCATTTGCATATAATGCATAATACATAAATCTTTTGTCATAATCCAAAGCAACTTTAGAATGCGTAGAATGAATATTAGCTTTTAGAATCTAAAGAAAGTACCTAAAGTAGTTCCATAAGACTTGAAATTGAAAATGAAATGCCTGTAGGTAATTCTTAGGAGTTAAAACCAAACTAAAATGAAATGGAATCGCTAGAATGAATATTAGGGGTTAAAAATGGAGAAAATGTTTGAAGTTGTATCATATATGACTTGAAATAAAAATGAAATGCTTAAAGGTGGATGTTGAGGCTTAAAAATAAAATATCTAGAATGAATTTAAATTAATCATGTACCTAATAATTAGTTAGATAACAATTTATATTAAAAAATTTTCATAAATGATTAATAAAAAGTTAAACTTCTAACACTTTAGAATATTTTCTAATAATTTAAATATCATTAATATTTTGTTAAAATAAGTAAAATCAATTGACAGCACATGAGAGCCTCATTAAAGACAATCATTTGTCTTAGCAATGCATCATACTCCCACTTAAGATAAACTAAAATAAAGCACTTGAGGGCTCTAGTTTAAACCTCTCTTTGATATAAGTCTTGTTTAGTTGTAAAAGCTAGCTTAATTTTGTGGCTAGCATTTAAATAGAAATTGAGAATAATGGAAAACTCTCATTTATGAATTTACCATCTACTAACTAACCACCTCCTTTTAACTATTCTTTTCTTCAATCCGTGTGGAAATCTATGCTGCTCATTTTCAATATTCACTAGATATCTCCTTCGCAAAGCTCTCCACTTTGGATTATATCTTATACTAATAGGAACTAGGAAGTAAGAAACTTGATTTAGTTGACACTTAGCTATTTTTTTATTACATATGAGAAGAAAGAACTAAAATGAATTCTAATAAATAAAACAATAATTTACAAGAAGTCTTACACAAGATAGTTCAATGGATAAGAGAAACTAAATGGATAAAAAAATGAGTTCTCAACTAAAACCAAGCATCTAACTAAAACATATATAACTAAATCTTCATTCTTGATGGGAATTAATTTTAATGCAACTCTAAACCTTTTATTTACTTTTGATTTTTCTATTGGAGACTTGTTTTAATATTATTACCCTTTTGTCTAGCTAGAATATCTAATTCTCTATTGGACTTGGTTAGATGAGATGTGACTTTTATTTTGGCTAGTTCATAAATTCTTTTCTCTTTTATTTGCATCATATTATTCTTATCACTCACCAAAAGGTAACGATGGGAACATATGTAATACATTAAGGACTTTACTGAAAGAAGAAAATTAAAATAATTCAATTAACAACTTTAGAGATTACTTAGAAAGTTTTGATTTGATCTAGTAATGGCTACTTGTGCCACTTTATGCATATTTGTACCTATGCTCAATTCAAAACTTATCAAAAACTAGCTAATTTTTTATTGTCTTTCTTACAGGTCATGTTTTATGTTGAAGAGCGTCGATAATTGTTCCTACTAGATTAAAAAAATCAATTCTAGGTACCCACACAAACTTGGTCCTTAAAGTTCTCTTTGTGTGATAGTAGAGTATAATAAATGATTAGCATATGATATACTCTTCTAATGGAAATATGATCTATAGTAACTTAGAGAAAATGCGATGTTTTTTGTTTCTCGTAAGGATTGATATTAAATGGGAGCAAGTATTATGCCTTTATGCTTATAAAGAGACCTATAATGATTGTGAGTTTGTTTCAAACCATTTTAATGAGAAAGAGGCCTATATGAATGAGAAGGAGGTTGTAATAATGGTTTTCCATAGTAATGTTTGTTGCATAATAATGGTTACTGTTGGGACCCCGTTTCCAGAGCCCAACTGATGTTGGATCCGAGACCCAACTACTTAGGCTTAACATGGTCACTCTTGCTTTGATGTCATAGATGTCGGATCCTGTTACCGGAGTTCAACTCTTGAACCGTAACATAAGGAACTT
>JANVCQ010000008.1:15926020-15936087 GCA_025531925.1 Erythroxylum plowmanianum | reverse complement strand
TGTAATGTATAATGCATGTTCAATGACAATCCCGGGTATCTTTCCTTTAATTTCATCACAAAATCATTCTTATATCAGAACTGATCTACGTATAATTTATACTTATTATGTTCTGTAATGGGCCCAAGTGATTACTGAAACTCTGATGTGTTCAATAATGTTTACATCTTTGTGACTGAAATTGTTTAAATAAATCGGCCCGATTTGATTATCGATTTTTCGCATATGCGTTAATTGTTTAAGAAAATTTGCAATGAGATTCGACTGTTAAATGTCTCCAAATGCTGGGCTCTGGAAGCGGGGTCCAGCAGATACTTACATATGTTGTCCATCAATTAAGTCAATATGTCGATAAGCCAAGTACAATTCATTTGTAGGTTGCTTATAGGGTATTAAGATATATTAAGGATAATAAAGATCAAATCCTTATCTTTCCTCACAATTTGGAGGGGAAATGGTTAGAGACCTATAAAAACTTATAGGAAATAAAGGATCTAATGATCTATAAAGTAAAGATTAAATGTTTATGTAAGATTAATATGTATACTACCATAATGATTATTATATTTAACTATGAAATCACATTTTTAAATAACAATTTTGCAGAAATGAGTAATGTTGATGGATCTTGGATGTATAGATGATTAACACTCGATAGTTTCATTAATCCTAAGTTTGTCGAGGGAGTTAAAGCTTTTATTGACTATGCATGTTCTCAACTTGCATATATGGATGGTCCAAAGATCAGAAGTCCATGTAAAAAGTGCAAACTTATTCATTTTCTTCCTATTGATGAAGTGAATCTCCATTTGTTAAGAAAAGGGTTTGTTCTAAATTATTTTGAGTGGACATGATATGGGGAGTCATTAATTTGTAGCATCTTAAGGGGTAATGAAGTAAACTCCTCAATAAATGTAAATGGGTTTTAAGGGGGACTGAATTTATAACAAATAATATCAATACTACTTAAAATCCTTATACCCAAATAGTTTATGATATAGCCGGTTATACATTTCAAGCAAATATAGAAAATCTTGAAGAAGAACTAAACCCACAAGCAAAAAAGTTTTTTACCTTATTAAAATTAGTTGACCAAGAATTATGGGCAAATTGTGAGGCCAAGACTCAATTATCTCTAATTGCTTGAATATTGAACATAAAGTCTGAAAGGTATATTTTTGATCAAAGTTTGGATAAATTCTTACTTGGTATAATGAATCATTACCTTTTGATCATACAATGGTTGATAATTTCTACAATATAAAGAAACTTATTAGGGGTCTTGGTTTGCCAGTTGAAAAAATTGATTGTTGCAATTTGGGATGTATGTTGTTTTAAAGAGATGATGTGGAATTAAAAGTGTAAATTTTGTGGTCAATCTAGGTTTAAACTTAGAAAGCATTCTATAAAACAGAAATTAGTACCCTGGAAGTGGATGTATTATTTTTCACTAACTTCAAGACTTCAAAGACTATAGGGCTTTGATGTTATCGCATCTCACATGAGATGACATAATGAACATGAATAAGAAGATGGAATAATGAGTCATTCATCTGATGCACTCACATAGAAACATTTCAATAACATCCATTATGAGTTTGCAAACAGATAGATTCCAACCTTTTGGTAAATCTGACCAACATTATTCATCATGACTAATTATAATTACTCCTTATAATTTGCCTCTATGGATGTGTATGAATGAGGTATGTTCTTAACGGTGATTGTGTTAGGTCCTACGAATTCAAAGCATAAAATTGATGTATTCTTATAACCATTGGTATCTAAATTGCATCATCTTTAGGAATTTGGTGTGGAGACATATAATATGTCTCTTAAACAAAATTTTTTGTTGAAGCAACTTTGATATGGACTATTAGTGATTTCCCTACGTATGTTATGTTGTTTGGTTAGAGTATAGTTAGGAAATTGGGTTGTCCTTACTGTGGCAATGATTCTGATGAGTTTTATCTTCCTACCAGGCCAAAACATCTTGATTTGACAACCACAGGAAATTTTTCCTCCAGATCATCTATTTAGACGTAATAAACAAAATTTCATTAAGAATAGGATGGTACAAGTACCTCCTCCCCCTCACAAAACTAATAAAGAGATATCGCAGGAGATTGATGAATTAGGCTTGTTGAAAGTTATAGAACTTGAAGTTGAGAAATTAACAGAAGCATTAGTAAAAACTTTGGTTAGAGAAAACGAAATATCTTTTGGGATTTTCCATATTGGAAAACTAATTTGATACGTCATAATCTAGATGTGATGCATATTGAAAAATATTTTTGATAATTTCTTTAATACCATAATGAACATTAAAGGAAGGATAAAATATAATGCAAAATCACGAGCTGATTTAAAACTTTTTTGTAGAAGGAATCAGTTAGATAAAGATCTCCTCACAGATAAATATCCAAAAGCATGTTACACTTTGGACAAAAAGTAAAATGAAATTTTGTGTGAATGGTTGAAAAGTCTAAAGTTTCCCGATGGTTATGCTTCGAACTTAGCAAGGTGTGTAGACATGAAGAAGTACAAATTATTTGGAATGAAAAGTCATGTGTTTATGCAAAGGTTAATTCCAATTGCATTTCGAGAGTCGTTATCAAATAAGGCTTGGGAAACTATAACAGAATTTGAAATGGAAAAAATAGAAAAGAAAATTGTAGTTATCTTATGTAAATTGGAAGAGATTTTTTCTCCAAGCTTCTTTAACTATATGAAGTATCTACCCGTACATTTAGCACACAAAACTAAACTTGTTGGTCTAGTTAGAGGTAATTAGTGTCAATATTTAAATAAAAGTTATAGCATATTTTAATCATAGAATTGTAATAACTTTATTTGAAATGTAAGTATTTGCATCACTTGAAGAACAATGTCAAAAACAAGGCTAGATTTGAAGGTTTGATATGTAACACTTATTTAATAGTGGAAGCAAGTATATTTTATTCACATTATTTTGAGCTGCTTGTGAACACAAGAGAGAAAAATTTCTCGTTATGACGATGGGGGAGAAACGAGTAATGTTGACGGTAACTTATTCATTTTCACATATCTAGGACGAACATATGTACGTTCAACAAGAAGAATGTTAACATAATAATAAATAAAGGTTGCCCATGATTACATTTTATTGAATTGTTAAGAAGTTCAACCTTTGATGCAGTAAGTTTAAGTTGATTTTGAAATTGATTATTTGAGTTTTTGAAATTAGTGTTGTTCATAACTAAAATACATAACAATGCTTTTAGATTATACGAGGAATAGTTATGTGAGCTAATTCTCGAAACAACATAGGATGATATCAATAAAGAAGTTGAAAGACACTTTCCTTGATGATTCGATAAATGTATAAGTTTTCACTTGCAATACTTGAAATGGTTGAGTTATCAGATCAAATTATTTAAATGACACTATACTATTTAATATGAGAATTTTTTGTGTAAGCCTCAGAAAATCCAATAGAGAATAAGTTCATACATGATCTTACGAAAGGACCTTTACGAACTATTAAATCATATCTGGTGTATTTTTTTAATATATACAAATTTTATACATAATATAATAGTCATAGCATAGTAACAGTAAATAGTAGGGTTTACGTACAGGAAGAATTGATAGATTATTATAGTAAAATTATTGAGATACTTGAAATTGAGTACCCTGCATTGCCAATAAATTGGAGTGTGATATTTAAATGTGAATGGTTTGATCCAACTCCTAATGTTGAAAAAAAGTGCATAGTTGATACAATTTAGTTGAAATCAACCAGAGAAGAAGAATTAGACAATTTGAATCTTTTGTGTTGGTGATGCAAGCGATCTAGGTATATTGTATCCCTTTTCCTAGCTTATGATAAGATAATTCTGAATGGTTGGCCGTTTGCAAAGTAAAACCTAAAGGTATTTTTAAATCACATGAAAAGGGGAAAATAAGAGAATTAAAAGTGAAGCATTTTAGGAAGATGTTCATGAAATAAATGCATGTTTAACATATAATGAAAATGAACCTTTGAACAATCCAAATAATAAATATGTTGAAATTTCATCTGGAGTGGATGAGGAGGGCGAGAGATTTGAAGAGGAGCCTGAGTTTGATTTTATTCTTCAGAAAAAGAAGATGATGATGATTTTCATTTACAATTAAGTGATGATAATGATTAATTTGTGTGAGTAATAGAATATTATATGAATAAATGTGTTATTACATTAATAATATATTGTTATATATTTAATTTATATTGTTGTATTAGTGGAATAATCAATAAAATGTAAATTTCAACTTAAAATTATGCCACAGAAGAGAAAACAAGATATGATGTAGCCAAGGTTCAGGTTATCACGATTTATTGGAGCCAATGACTATCCAGATGAATCATCACATTATGTAGATGCTACAAAATTAGGTATTGCACATCCAGCTAGTGTGCATCCAGATCAAGTATCACTTTCCCCACCTATAACATCTATAAAGTCACATTCCCTACTCCTACTACACCATCCAGCACCCCTGCTATACCATCCAACACCCCTATATCGACAGAGATATTCAGGGGTAAATTTTACTAATTCACTTCTAGCCTAGAGAAGGGAGTTGATGAAAGAACTTACATCACAATTATCAACAATTTGTGAGTGAAGTTCTAAAAATTTTATAATACATGCATGATAACATCATAGGTTTATACTAAAGTTATAGGTTTTAATTTGAAAATGATCTAAAATAGCTTATATATTAGGTTGGTCCCATCTAGAACGTGCTTTAGAAATATGTCATCCAAGTTCAAGTAGAAGATAGATCTTGAGAGTTATACATGGAAAAATGTCTTTCAGGCAACAAAAGATTTTTGTTATCAGGAGTTTGAAGTACAAAAAATAAATTATTTAATCTTTTTTATTTTATCTAATTTTATACATTAATTAGATAAATATTGTCATTTATAAGTACTCATAGTATATTTTTCTTTTTTCAGAAAGAATTTTTTTAGGATTCAAAATTTGATGATGTAATTTATAATGTATGGGAGAGGTAAACTTGTACATGTTATTAGAGACTTTCTTGGTTTGATACATAATAATGGTGTACGACCATCATATATACCT
The DNA here is from genome assembly GCA_025531925.1 of Erythroxylum plowmanianum. Taxonomy (NCBI): domain Eukaryota; kingdom Viridiplantae; phylum Streptophyta; class Magnoliopsida; order Malpighiales; family Erythroxylaceae; genus Erythroxylum; species Erythroxylum plowmanianum. Next base: position 15,930,973 of record JANVCQ010000008.1, on the reverse strand, counting down.
GAAGAAATATAGAGTCATTGACAATAGTATTGGGCATCTTTGAGGCAATGTCCATTTCAGAACACAATTCTATAAACAGACGTGAAGGACCAGACAAATATAGTCTAACTGTACACACTGGAAGATCTATAATCCACCAGAAGTATGCATAAAAACTTGTAAGTATCAACACTTTACACTTATATTATAATTTTTGTACTTTGATGTATGAAATTTAATTTCAATGTAATTTGATGTATGAAATTTAAAATGAAAATATATATGTATTATAGAGAATAATAATGTTATCAATGTCTGGTGCTATTAATAGTTGTGTTGTTGACTTAATTTTTTTATCTAATAGGGTTAAATATCATAAAAATAGAGGAAACTTTACTGAAATTTTTGTAAATTGTAGTTCACTTATAACAATTTATTTTGATGCAAGAAAAGTCTATGGGTAGGAAGCCTGCTTACACCACACTAGCTTTTTTGCACACTCACACCAAGAAGCATGATAGTGTGACCTTCGTCAACACCTGATGTAGACAACTTCATGTATTTAAAATCTATACTTTAATATTAATTCTTTAAAATTACCACTTATTAACACAAACAATTATAATGATAGGATCAAATACAAGAAAACATTGAACAACAGTCTCAAAACTCTAAAATAATTGATGAGAGTTAGGCATATCCTAATATAGTGGGTGGTATGATTGCCATGGAAGGATATTCGGCTTAGGTTCATTTGCAATTACATGCTATTTGCAATCCTCCATACCCTCTACAACCGGATCTAGTAGGTAGTCCACATCAAATGAGAGAGTTGTTTAGCTTGAGAGCATAGTAGAGAGGCTGATGGAATGCATAACTCAGCTCCATAATGAGGTGGATAAGTTGAAGGGGACGGATAAGACCTCATCGCAATAGTCAAAGCATCCGACTTCACCACCTATAAAGCTTAAATCGATAAGTGAATGTAATTGATAGTCTACTTGTCTTAAATTTTGTACGAATTCTTAATTTACAATTTTTTTCAAGGTACTTATTCATGTACATTATAATTTTTTAATTATATTACCAATCAGGATAATGTTTACTTTATATTTATCAATCAATATTATATTATATACAAAAATTAAATATACAAAAAATCAAAACATTATCAACAAAAACTCAGGTAGGAAGTAAGAAATAATGGTTGAAATTTATCATAGCTATATTTTTTGACAGAATTACTATATTCTATTAGTAAAATTTAGCGATGGATAATGTTGCCCGTCAATAAATTTAACGATAGAATGTTATATGTCCATTAGTAAATTTAGCGACGAATTTACAATTTATAGTCTGTAAATTCCTCGATGGACTTACAATTTACCGTTGGTAAATTCACAGACATAATATTTTGAGTCCGTTGGCAAATTAGCAATGGAATATTATAAATCTAAAATTTGTTCGCTAAAGTTACTGATGGATATACAAAATTTTGTCGCTAAATTTATGATAGATTCCTAACATCTGTGATTAAAATTTGCCTATGATCATTTCTTCGACAACTCTTTCCTTCGTCAATTTTATTTCCCGACTGAAAATTTTTATTCTCTGTTGGTAATTTCCATCGCTAAAGCCTATTTTTCTTATAGTAATTAAATATGTAGGGATATGAAGCTTTCTTTGAGATATGTGGAAAATTATGAGCTCTCCTTATGTGATAGTGAAGCCAAACAAAAGATTTAGTATATGATATGTTCATTTTTATGAAAATATGACTTATAATGATTTTAAGTAAATGTCATGTTTCTTTGTTTTTTAGAGGGCTCAAGTTGATAATAATCTTGTTTTATGCATTTTTATGATAAAGAAGAATATTAAATGCTTTTTTGATGTGATTTTGCATAAAAATTATGTTTATTTTTCCTTGAAAACAATGTTTTCTAGTTTTAGAAAGTGAACCATATATTTTTACATTGCGACCTAGAAGATGATGCATGAATACTTAAGTTTTCATATCTAGAATTGAATTTTATATACTCATATGATGAGTTAGGCAATGGCTCATCATTATAAATATGATTTCCTCTAGGAAAAATGTGTTGTCATTATGTGATGCACTTTTATAAGTATACTTAATCTCATACACATCATTTGATCTCCTTTGGGCTTTAAGTATGATTTTCATTTTTTTACTGATAGTGAATCTAGACAATGACTCTTTAAGTATATTGATCTCCTTCTTTAATGCCTCGTTGTTATACAACAAATCATTCTAATTATAATTAACAATAATCTTTCTCTTAGATTTGATCATATTATGCATATCATATTTCAATTTCTCATTCTTATTCATACATTCATCTAAGAGATTTAAAATCTCTTTATGCTTAGAAGATAATTTCTTCCTTTTCAATCTCATGACGTTTAAACATTCAACTAAGTCGTCATATGCAAAATTAATTTCACATTCATCATTATTATCATAAGAATTTGAAAATGAGGATACCTTATTCTTATTTTCAATAAAGCATATACTTGTCACCATATTTTTAGATTTCCCACTCTTCAGACTATTAGTGTCATCTTATGTGGCCTTAATTACTTCCTCTTTCTTCTTTAATTGTTTACCCCTCTTCTTTTGTAAGAACTTCTTAAATTTCTTTATGATAAGCTTTAAATTATCCTCATTACTCTCACTCATTGAGGTCTTTTCATCATCAATTTTTTCATCTTTAGAGACTTCAATCCTCACACCTCCTCTTCTTACAATCACTTCTATTTCATTTAATTCATTCATTTACAACTTATAGGTAAAGAAGAGCAAGATGCTAAAATCTTTTATTTCATATATGGTCTTTATCTTCATCTCCCAAATATTTAGTGAAGACCTAAGAAATTTTCTAACTAATTCAAGATTAGTATAAGTCTTGCCAAGACCTTTAAGAGCACTAATTATATAAATGGAGTGAACATATATGTTATAAATTTATAGAAACAATTTATAATGATACACAAATATACTCTCTTTCACTTTAACGGTACCCTCATATAAGATTTCAAGTGTAAGCCACATCTCTTAAGTAATTTCCCACATGCATACTCTATTCAATTCATTCATATTCAATGCATAAAATAAAATATGTATGGCCTTGCTATTTGATGGAGTGAGTATCCTATCCTTATTGTCCCACTCACTTCTATCCTTTGGTATCTTAATATCCATTTTATCTTTCAATCAGGATTTCATTAGGATATATATAGGATCCATTCTTTATAATATTTTAAGCATCAACCTCTTGACTAAAAGAAAGTGCTTCACCCTAGTCTTCTAATAAGGTAATTATACCTATCAAAGAACGTAGGTCTATATGTGCTCTGACTTTCTTGGCTAAAAAGTGAATCAAATTGTGTTATAGTAATCTTTTCTCAAATTTCATTTGAGACATTTATGCAATGAATGAGACCACTAATTGGTAGTCCCTAAATGGCACATAAAGGATGAATTGTATGTGTTCAATTTTTGTTTTAGTTTTAAACTAATGCACGAATTGTTTATTCTAAGGAGTGATTATACAAGTTTCATATAAAACATTTATAAAACAAATATAAAAATAAAGTAGGGAAAGAGGAAAAAATTAATTTATAGTGGTTCGATCTCAATTTTTAGCCTACGTCCACTCTCTAAGCTCCATTTGGAAATTTACTATCTTTTTTCTTCAATGGGTAAAGAGCAACCCTCCATATAACATCTTATTTATCATGAGTAAATAAAAACCAAGGATTAGAAAACCGGACCGGACCGGCCGGTCCGACCAGAAATCGTCTGAACAGCCCATGTGTCCAGTTCGGTTATAGTTATTAACCCTGGATTATAAAAACCGGTCGGTTTATCAGAGAACCGGTTATTTGATAACCTGATGAAAAGTTAAAAAGCAACAAAACCGGCACATTTCTCATCTTCTCCTTCTCTCTTCTCAGCCTCCATCGCACCTTTCTCTCTTCTCTCTTCTCAGATGCCTCCATCGTACCTTTCTCTCTTCTCAGATGCTGAGTACTTGCCGGAGGAGCTTGGGTTGCTTTCAGATCTGGCTTTGTTTCAGATCTGGCCTTGTCTTTGAGAAGATCCAAGCAGCAGTCCACGAGTGAAGTCGTTTCGAAAATGCTCAAGCTCTTTATGAAGGTTTACAACTAACCAAACCACAAGTCTTAATCTTTGTTTCTCTGACGTCGGCGCGTATTTGCCACTCTCACAGTGTATTTCATTCATAGCTTCCATGGGCCAAACTACTTCCACGGTCAACGATGGTGCTCGGTTATTACATCTGGTGGCTGTTTCCGGAGAAAAGTGGGTTACTTTAGCCGACGAGATTGAGATCTCCGGCGATTGCGACTATACGAAGGAAATTCCTGACGAGTGTTTGGCTTGCATTTTTCATTTTCTCGCCGGCAGAGATCGGACGCACTGCTCCCTGGTTTGCAAGCGTTGGTTGCGCGTTGAAGGGCAGAGCCGTTACCGACTCTCGATCAACGCGAAATCCTTGATTTGCAAGAGCTTGAAGAAGCTCTCTTGTGGTTCTTGTAATTTTGGCGCCAAAGGTATGAACGTTGTTCTCGATCATTGTGCTACTCTCGAGGAGCTTTCTATTAAGAGGCTTATAGGAATCTACGACGGAGCTGAGCTGATTAGTGCCGGAGCTGCTTTGTCTTCGTGCTCGAATTTGGGGCTTGTTTCGGTTACTGAGAGTTGTAAGCAACTCAGGAAGCTTCACATTGATGGATGGAGGATCAATAGGATGAGGGTTTAATGGCTATTGCTGAGCATTGCTTGAACCTACTAGAGTTGGTTTTGATTGGTGTCAATTGGTGGCATGATCAGCTTGGAATAGCTCAATGTGGCTCAGAGATTTCGGAGTTGTGGAGCTCTCTGTTATGAGATAACTAGATAAGGATAATGTGTTACTGTTTCAATAT
>JANVCQ010000008.1:15911743-15925074 GCA_025531925.1 Erythroxylum plowmanianum | reverse complement strand
TAAAATATTTTATTTTTATTTATTCTTATAAAATTTTCATCTTATTTATTATATTCCGGTTTGATAGCGGTTCACTAACGATTGAACCTCTAAACCTTAAACCTTTCCTTGGACCAGTTCGATGTCCGGTCCGGTTTTTAAAACATTGATAAAAACCCTTTACAAATCTTATTCAAGGTCAATAGGAACCCTTTCAAAGTGCATCCTAAGTAATCTTCCCATTGCAATGGCTATAGAACCTAAAAGCTCTTTCTTTTGCTCACATCAATGAACAAAGACTTAATTTCTCTTATATATTGTAAACATGTATTATTTAGCCTTCCAAGGCTCTTAGATATTCTTTAGTATGTCTAACAAACTCTCATAACTCATATATGATCTATATATACTAAAAAACTTAAAAAAATCTTTAGAAATAAAAACTAGCTATTATAATAGTAACAATGATATTAGTCGACCAATCTGGCACGTTATTTAGCTAATGTGCATATTGGACAACTAATTTATCCATCAATATGACATACATTCCCGTAGTATATAATTTTTCACTTCTCTTGATATATTGATCAGCTACACCTAGATATTGGTAGATCAATGTATTCAGAAACAATACATTAATCAACTACACATATACATTAATCGACTAATAACTTTTAGGACATGTTTTTAAACATTTTTTTAAATTCTTTCAAAGATTAAACCACATTACTTTAACTAAAATTTAATTCAAACTCCTTTTAGAAGTTTACCAAAGACTATTTTTTAAAGATTAAAAGATTTTTTTAAAAAATATCAAAATAAATTTCTCTTAATTATAAAAGGATTTGTACATTATGTCCTATATGAAAATTATCATACAATGATTAAGCCCTTATTTTATCGAAATGATCAAGATAATGATACAAAAAAGATTGTAATGAATTACTTAAGTCTTAATATACTTGATTCCTCCTTCTTCTTAATTATTCACTTGAGTTGCAAATGCGCACCACCCTAATTTTCTCTATTTATTAATTATTCAATTTATTCACTTGACTCCTTTATTAACTTTTCCCTTTTACTATTTCATTATAATAAAGCTACTAATATCGTCACAATTAAATTCAGTAATTACAATACATTTTGTGATCATCAGAACTATAAATGAATACTTTATTTGGTCAATAATATTTTATCCAAATAGAGCTTCATTGTTTAGGGAACGCATGAAGAACAAGACGTTCCCTATATATGGTTTGAAGTTTTCATAAAAAAGTATGAAAAAAAAGTTGATGAATCTACCATGATTGTTGTGGTTTATGTCAAAAAATCAATTAAGCCTAAGAAAATGATGGTTATAATGTTAAAAGTATAGAGAAAATCTTTGCTAAAAGTAAAGCTTTGAATAATTTTAAGGCTATCCAACTAGTAGACATGAAGTAGGTAGAAAATTTGAAGAATTGGCAAAATTTAAGAGCTGTTCCATTTCAGAAGCAAAGGCTATGAATCTTGATTCTAATGTTGTCAAAGATGATTTAATTATAGGGGCAAGTCCTTTAGTTGACTGATCATCCTAGCCATTACTAATATCTGACTCGTTCGTCCGTGGATCTAGATGTTCCATAATTTTCTAGTATGTTACCTAAGTTACGAGTTGAAATTTGAAAGCAGCATGCGCCACGATTGATTGTCAATGGCCCATTACTGTAGCTAAAAAAAGAAAAAGTGAGTTGAACAACTTCAACGACAAAAAATGTAGAACACCTCTGAACAATTATACCGTTTGTTTTAGAAAAGATTGCTTAGTGAAACAAAGTAGATTATAACAAGATCTTACCGATTGTCAAGTCAATTATCCTATCGTATTATACTGTTACGTGATTAAATAACAATGGATGTGGTCCAACAACTGGAGGAGATTTTAAATGCTAAAAAGATCAGAATGACCTTAGCTGATAGGTAATCAAGTGATAGGAACTTCGATGCTTTGGACTAAGCACTCTCAACTAAAACACCAAGTCTCCGGCAATCAACTTCAACTTGAAAACGAACATATGGCCCGTTGACTGTACATTTCGTTTATCAATAACCAGTCAATATTCCATAAGATGAAGATCAAAATAGTACAAGGACATCCAAAATATCTGTTTTTCTATTAATACAACAAAGGATCTTAAGATATACAGATTATGGATTCTAAATTGGTCTATTTATAACTCGGTCTATGTAATTATTTTTGTTTCTAAAATTCGAAATTTTAGTTTCTTAATTCAAGAGTTCATTTTGTCTTGAACTATTTAAGTATTATACTTCTTTAAAAAAAGTAGTGAAGTGAAAACTTTAATTAAAAGGGATATTATCAATTCAGGAATCAAAACTAAATTATTTTTAAATAAAAACAAAACAAAAAGTCTCTAAATTATAACAATGAAATTAATTTAGTGAGTTAAGTATAAGAATCAAATTATACATTTAACCTTTTCAACTTAAATCAAACAAAAAATATTTTATTAATAATATTACTACTATCAACTATTTTTAAATGAAAATCTTAAGGAGTATATAATTATTTTTTCTTTTTAGTAAAAATTAAATTAAACATATTAACTTCTAAATTATTTCAACTATAACTATATTTATATTTATGTAGAAAGTTATACATGTTTATGTCAAAAGTCATGTAACGTAAACCTATTCTTATATATACATAATATATAACATATAATTGTTTTAAAATTTTAGATTTTATAAAAAAATTATCAATCTCCATAAGTTTTACATATCATATTTCTATTTTTCTCCATATAATTTCTTTTTTGGTCATCCTTTATTTCGAAATTGTCATCTCTACACCATTCATTTAGTTTTATAAGCTAATTTATGTGATAATATGTAGTGCAGTGACATATATTCAAGTACCTACCGTTCTTAAATCTTTTATTTTAGAAATTAAAAATATAATTAAATTAATAAGAATGGAGAGAAAGTGTAATACATCGTAATCACAAAGTGTAATAAATCAGGATCATAATTCATACACCTGTCCATAAGGCCACGAAGAGGAATTCCCTCAATTAAACATTTCATCACATAAAATAGAATACATCCTTCATCCCTTCTATTACTCGAGCATCATCTCCTATGGTTATCTCATAGTTGTACCTTCGAACCTTCTTTGTGATGGATTTGCGAATTGGAGTACGGCAGGCTAAATAGAAAATGACGATTCCTAATCTTGTTGAATCAAAGGGACTCCTCATTCACCAAGATTCTTCTACGTCCCTACCCTAATTTTGCTTGCATTTGTTAACAAATGTGTACATTGATTAATTTTGCTTGCATTTGTTAACAAATGTGTACATTGATTCATTTATAGACCTTCAAGCGATTTCTCCCCTCTGTCTCATTTCCCTCTTAGTCTCTTATCTGATTAACCTCTTCACATTTTCCATTTTATTATTTGACCAGGAATTGATCATTTCAGGTGATGCTACTACAAAACCACACTTATTTATCGACTGGTAAGATCCTATAACCCTTCCAACTCTGTATGCCTTTACATATGTTCTTTATTTACTTTGGTTGCATATGCTTTCAAAGTTATTGATGTCCTTTTATGGACATTTGCATCTAAATTCGTTGATCTCCTATCTCTGGAGATTCATTTATGGATAGGACCTAACTCATGGCTAATTCACTAATGCACTCCAAAGCTATATTTGGTTGGAAGTTTATTAATGGATTGGGATGAAAGAGGGGGGTTTCATATTACATTTAATTCCATCCTAAACAGTAAAAATGAAAAACCTATAATTTGGAGGGTTTAGAATAGAATGTAAAATGATAATCAACTTTACACTATATATTATATTATAAACTCTTCATCCAAACAACATTTCACTATATTACATTATGAACCTTTCCATCCCTCCCAAACAACAAATTTCCAATATTAGATCCATTTACATTCTATTTTATTATAAACCATTCCATTCCATTCTATTAAAAACCTTATGGTCAACCAAAGATAGCGTAAGTGAAGTAGGTGTGTAATAATTTATTCCTTGATTAGCCCAATTAGTTCTTGTAAATAAATGTTCCCTTCCTTTCTCTTGTTTTGAAAAATCCATTTATCCTTTCATTCTAAATGAGTTATATAGTGCTTCCAACTGTCAATTTTCTAATTGTCATATATGCTTTCCATAATTTACTGGATAGCCTACATTTAAAGAATAAGTGTTATATTTTCTCCAATTCCTCCTTACATAGAATATAATGGTTAGGGATATGTAGATATTTCATTAATCTATCTTTGGTGTTTAGCAGATTCTTATAAACTAACCACATAGTACACTAGGGAGTACCAATCAACCTTATAGTTTTGCTTCCTTAATAGCTTCCCATAGGAAGAGTTAGAGAACACTCCAACAAAAGCCCCCCTCCATGTAATTCTATCACTGTCATTGTTCTCCAGACTTAGATGAAGGATATGGCAAATGATGGGGCTTTTGGGAAGTTGATCTAATATTCCTTTAAATACTATTTGACCCTATATCACCTTTACACAGTCTAGAAATACATTCTTTAAAGGGTTTAGTTCAGGAATATAATATAACCACCCCCATTAAATCCATTGATCTTGCTTAAAAATTATTGTTTCCCTAATCCCTAACTTGAATTAGAACTAATTCCTTACCTTCTCTTAGCTTTAACATATTTAACAGGGTTTGTAAGGTGTTGTGTTTAGGGTAAATACTATCAGTATGCACACTCTAGATCTACTTGATGAGCAAAGTTTGGTTAATAATCTGAATAGAGTTGATTCCCAGACTTCCTTCCTCCTTTATGCGTCTTAGATCCTTCCATTTTACCTTTTTTGTTGTTAGCTTTGTGTTGTCTCCTGTCTAAACAAAGTTCCTCATTAGTTTTTTAGGATTTTAATTACATTTTTAGTTGGAAGATGTGGGCAGCCTAGTATATATGCAAGATATTGATAATTGAGTTAAGTAGTTATATTCTTCTAACAAATAAGAAAAAGTGATTGCACTAACTTCCAATTCTCCTTTGGACATTCCCAATTAATAGAGAGAAATCTGTTTGATTAAGTTTCCTCAAGGTGATAGGAATCCTCAAATTGGTGATATAAAGTTTCCTAATTTTCAACGCTATGATTGAAGATAAGTATTTTGATTGGTGTTAATTTTTTAAGGAAATTAGAAGAAAGTCTTTGTTTAAGTTGATTGTAAGACTAGAGATGTTCATAAAAACATTTAGAGTTGTCATTATAGTCTCTATAGAGTGAGAGTCTACCCTAGAAAATATAGTTAAGCCATCAACAAAATTTGGTTTTGCCATTCTTAACTGTTTACATTTAGAATGGAACTTAAAGCTTCTATCCTTGGAAATAGCCATTTTGATGAGTCTATTAATGTACAAAAGGTCCCTTTGTCTGATTCCACTAGCACTTTCAAAGAGTTCAATGGGATCCCCATTGATGAGTATACTATAGGAGATTGTAGAGATGCATCGTTAATTCTAGTTCACAAATAGCTATATGGGGATCTGTTTCTATTTCAAACTTTCCATTTGAATTCTAAGTTTCCATTTTTGTGAGAATATAGGCATGGAGTAGAAGAGTCATGTCCTGCCTCCATGAGTTGTTGTACCTAAGGAGCATATTCAAACCGAAGAGAAAGATGTCACTTTTTTTATTAACACTTCTTGTAATCTGTAGGGTTTCTATTAAGCTTTAGCCCATGCATTAAGGGCTAGGAAAGAGGGTCTCTTGTCTAGGAAGAAGCTTACTATAGTTGCATCCCACTTTTGGGTTTTTATTTAAAAGATTTGAGCCGAATAGGTCACAAGAAGGGTAAGATTGTAGTTTCAAGGTTGGGGAAGAGTCCTCTAAAACCTGTGATCATGTTTTCTTGATAGAGGAGCTAGGGAGGGAGGTTTTGGTGTGAAAATTTTGACCCTTAACAAGAACCTAAGGTGGTCTTTCTAGTAAGTCCACTTGCTGAGACTTGACAGAGGACTCAAGAAAAGTTTCTTATGGGGAAAATGATGGGTTAAAGGTCTTGGAAGCTAAGATGGGATGATGGGGAGTTAGAATTAGGGCAAGAAATAAGGTTAGAAGGGCTGGAAAGTTCCCAAGATCCATGTCTAGGGAGGCCATCAAGTAGGCTGGAGATATGAATGAACCCTTAGTATTAACTAAGGTTAGAAGATTGTAGACAACTGTTGTAAATTGGAATGAATGAGAATTGAGAAGAGTACATAATTCAAAGAACAAGTGAGAATATTCAAGAACTAAGTACGATGTTGAGGTTGTAGCAACAATACTTAATAGTCTAAATAGGAACTTTTCATGAAAATGGACATGTAATAATAATAGTGTTGGAGAGAAATATGAGCTTTTGTCACTAAAAACAAGCTTTATTTTTTGCTAATGACAAAGTTTAATAAATAATAAAATTAATCAAACTGTGAGAATTTATAATTAAATTACAGAAAAATCAGCCATGATTGAAAAGAAAAACGTTTATAAATTCTTTAAAGATTTTTATTAAAATAATTAAAAATAAATAGAATGAATCATACCTATTTCAAAATCCTACAAAAATTTTCTTTTGGAATTATCAACTATGGGATCTTTACGTGTTCAACCTCTAACAATATTCATAAAGTAAAGGAAAGGTAACTTTATGCTAGAAAGGAAAAGATATGTGTTAACTCCCTCATTGTCCTTTTCCTATTTATAGAAAATGCACTAGGTTTTTTCTATTATTAATTATAATTATAATTTAATTTTAATAAAAATAAATATCTCATATGTATTCCTTAAAATTTATCAAAATTTATAACTAGGTCGAAATTAATTTAAAATAAAAATTTTCTCTTTAACTTCTCTTTATGTGTGACCTATTAAGTTTCTAATATATCGGTGATGATTATAAATTATACTTCCAATTTATAATTAAATTTATATAAATAGAAATTCTTTTAACTTATTTTTAATTCTTTAATCAGATAATTTATAATCATCTATCAAGATTGACATGTAGCAATATGTCATCGCTACATAAATATTAGGAATGCAAAATAGTTTGACTTAACCTTCCTATGCATGATTATAATGTATAATTTACCTATTTTGTCATCCAATATTCCTATTAGATACAAAGTATGGAATTAGTGTCTATTTTATTTAAATCCAATTATATTTGTTCTTTCTGATTAATAATTGATTTATAATTGGTATTTAAAAGCATTTTTTTCAAATCTTATTTCACTTTAGCTAAAGTATCTCTCAAATCATTAATAATTAAGAATAATAGAACATTCTTTCTAATTATTTACACTGATAAATCCTTTAAGTACTATATTCAACTATCTTTATGTAATTAATAATATATTCAAGTATTACCAACTAAGGTATCCTAAATATAATAGGTTATAAAAAGTATTAAAATATAGTAATTCTCATGTGAGAAACCTTAGTAATCTTATACCTAAGAAACATTTAAACAATCATCATAATGAGGAAATCTACAAACATACAAGTAATATTCTATTTAAAGTCCTTATAATTAGGTATATTCAATAAACTTATTTTCTTATTAAAGTGTGCTAGTTTTACCAATAAATTAATATTGAGTTTTAATGAAACTATAATAAGGAATAATTTAGGAATAATATGTAAATACAAATTTAATCTTATAATTACAATCTTATCATAATTTTGACCAAAATATAATTTTTCCAAGAAATTTATCATTAGTGTTAACATAAAATATAATTAAAAATACATATAGATAAAGAATACCTTTATTAATTAAAATAATAATATCGTATGTTAATTTTCCACCAACTAATTGACTGTAAGGACGTAAACTAATAATTTCCTACTTGTAATAAAGTTAATTGCTTATGTATCTAATATCGTACTCATTTATATGTAAGATTCTTTATAGTGGGAACTCACTATTATGTAATCTCTTTTGGCTCTAATATTTCTTTGATTAAGTGAAATCTTTTTAGTACATATTTGGACCGTGAATGAGACCTTGTTTTCTTTGTCTATGTAATAGCGTCTTTATTGTAACAATACAATAATATTGGCTCAATAATGCTAAAAAACATTCTAAGTCTTGTGATGAACTTCTTGATCTAAAGTAGCTTCCTTTTTCAAATTTGACATTGAAATATACTCTTCCTCAGTTATAAAATTATCAATATTTAATTGTTTGGAACTGCTCCTACTGAACGTACTATTATTTAGGGTGAAGATGTACCTAGATTGTGATCTACTATTATCTTGATAGTACTGAAAGATTACATTTGAATACCCCTGAACTTAGTTCATCTCCTTTATATACCAAGAAAACATCTTTTTTTTTTCTCAAGTACTTTAAGATATTTTCATAACTGTCCAGTGTCCATCACCAAGATTAACTTAGAATATGATCATTATGCTTAACGCATAAGATATATTTTGTCTAGTCATCATCATCACATTCAGTCTGAAGTCTCGCAGTGAAGCAGGGTCTAGGAAAGTCTGATAGTGCACAGCCTTATCCCTACATAGCAGAGAGGCTATTTTCGGTAGACCCACATGTAGATGTGACAGGAAAATAGTGATACAGGTTAATAGAAGAAATAAGTAAACTGACACACAAAATATTTAAGTAAATTACATAAATAACTAATAAATAAAAATAAAATATAATTTGACTTTTAAAAATAAAATATATTTTAAAACTAAAATATAACGAATTATATTATCTCTTTATTTGTAGAAAAGAATCAATATTCAGATGGTAAGAGAGTAATAAAGCATCAAAGAACTGTAGAAAAGAGATCAGCTTAATCAAATCCTGAAAGCATGAAATACTAAATCAAACAAAGAAAAAACCCAACAAAACTTCGAAGACACCAAAGCAAAAGAGACTGATCAATTTAGAACCATACCCAAAAAGAGGAGGCTATGGAGAAGGAAGAGAGTGTAAGAGTGCTAAGAAAGAGGGAGAGCAATGTCTACATACCTCTTAATCAATCTTAGAAAAAGAGCCGCTTATTTACATACCTTATCGAAGAAGAGGACATAACCTTCATGAGAGAAAGGGGTAAGAGGATTAGCAGAGATCCAGTGTTCCTTCGATCATATCACTCCAAAGTTTTCTCCTGAGACACGATCTGCTCACCCAACGATCCGCTCACCAAAGCCTATCACAGAGATCCATAAAAAAATATACAAATAACTCTGAAATGTCATTCTTTGCGTATACTCACTCCCACACACCTCCACCAATGCCACCCTCCCCACACCTTCTTCATATTATCCACATAAGATAAAAAACAACAAAAATTAGTACAACACCATCTCTATAATGCTTGCAATTACACAATCCATTGTATCCTGAATCTTTTTATCAAGTCATATGAGGCTTTCAAGAGTGTTTGGAATTGGTAAATGTTACCAAACATAAAAGGTAGTTTTTGGCTATCAAGCTAAACATACCCCAACTCTGAACTTTTATTACCCATCACATTTACGATAAATCTATTGAAAAGATAATATAGACAAGAAAACCATTGCGTAATAAAAACAACATTGCGAAAGCCATAAACCAAGTACGAACATGTATTTCAAAATCTAAAACTTCCAAATCCATTGATAATTCATACAGAGCAAAGAGCTCAAAACTTACATAAGCCTCACCAAACTAAAAACTCAATAACCCAACACTAAAAGGCCACTCAAACACCAGATCTGAAAGCAACTGAGTGGAATAACTAAACAGAAATAGGTTTGAGAGCCAAAAAGCACAAAACAGAAACCAACCAATCACAGAAGAAAAGGTCCTTAAAAACATCAAATTGCAAAAAGAAAACTAACCTACAGTAACTAAATAATGACATTTCCCAAATCTCAAAACAGCAAAACGAGCAAGAGGTTTCCCCGAAAAATCGATGATGCAATTATTGAAATTTGAAAGCCCTACCAGCATTGAATCAAAAAACATCTATACACTAATGTTCAAACTCAGTAAACCCACATCCAAAACAAAAACACATACTGAAATCTAAGTCAAAAAAGATTCAAACTTTTTGATCCACAACCACAAAAAGACCAAAACCAGATCTGAATCAATCCCATTAAACTATAAAACATAAAACATAAGCAAATAGATTCTTACACCAGGGAACACCGAGAGATCGACTCAAGTCCATCACGCCCAAAGAACCCAACACAAGACTTCAGATCAAAGGGCGAGATACAAACGAAGTTTTGAGAGTGGAACAGTATACATACATACATACATACATATATATATATGTACATACATATATATATATATATACATAAAATCTATGTGAAATAAAAAAAATCCTTTCTTTCATCCAAAAAACTTCAAAATATGATAAAAAAAAACCGATATGTATATTGAAATCCATTGGCCCAAGTCAAGTTTCTTCCAAGCTCAAATCTTGAAGAAAAATATGCTAACTTGACAAATCAAGAATGCATTTTTCGATGCAAGTCTGCGAAATGAGTATAAAGTGGAGAAGGGAAAGGAGATCGAAACTTACATGTCAATCGACCTTAAGAAGGATTAGATATATATCTAAATTGTTCAAGTGTACCGGAGATCTGTTGATCAGAAAAGATGTCGTCCCATAGAGATCTGGATCGTCAGATAGAGTTGATGGAGTGTAAAGCGTTGTAAGAAGCAGAGGTGTAAGACTGATTGTTAATAGTTAACAATTGAAATGTCACACCTACATAACATTATTCATATGATTGATCTATTGGCTAAAGCATATAGAACGCAATCCAACTTATCTCTCCTTTCCTATGTATTTGGACATATACTCCATAAGAGAGAAATCTCATATGATATGAGTAAGAATTACCTTTTGGAATTTTATATACTAAACCTCTTTGACATTTTGTTTATGTATATAGATTGGGATAAGCTAATTAAGCAACCTCTTTTGATTTATTTTTATTTGTTTTTATCCATAGAAAATAGGTTATTTCTCTCATATCTTTTTTGGAGAAATTCTTGGACAACTAAATCTTATATATTGGAGCATTATTATGTTGTTTCTAATTAGTGATATCTATATATAATAATAAGGAGATGTTTGCACTCCTACTAACATTTTTATATATAAATGAATTGTCTATATTTTTTATAAAATCAAACTCTTTGATTATCTGATAAAAATGAATGTTCTGACTCTATAAAGTTTGCTTAAATCTATAAATATATTTTTTAACTTATATACTTGATTAAGAAACCTTTTGGACTTAAAACCTTCAAGTTGTGTCATATATACATCCTCAAGCAAATTTTTGTTGAAAATGTTATTTTGACATCTATTTGTCATATTTCATAATCATAATATGTGGTTACACCCAATAAGGTCCTTATGGACTTAAGCGTAGCTACTGACAAAAAGGTTTCATCAAAATCAACTACTTGATTTTTTTTAACATTTAGCCACTAACCTTCTCTTAAAATTTCACTTACATCTAGTATGTTCCATTTAGACTATCCACTAACGTTTATACTTGGTTAGTGTATATTGATTTCACTTTAGATATCATTGCATCATATCATTTTAAAGAATTGATGTTAGAAATTGCTTCATTACAAGTACTAGGCTCATCATCTAGACTAATACATTTTATTTTTCCTTTTTAATATGTAGATTTAATCTAGTACGAGGACTACATATCTAACTAGTACATCGTATATTATGTGTCTATTGACCCTTAATTATATACCATATGTATCAACTTGAGGTTCTTATTCTATTTAGATGTACACTTGTGGTTCTTAAATTTCTCTAACTTCTATCTAACTCCTATTACTTTTTTTGAGAATGAGTTCTCTTCCTAAGAATATAATATATTTTGAGATAAGCACTTTTTACTTAAGAGGATGTAAAATTGATATATAATATTCTCTTTTAAATACCCTATGAATTTGCATTTATTTAACTTAACTTGAAGTTCATCAGATGTTGAAACTTAACTTGAAGTTTATTAGATGTTGCACACTTCACATAAACATATATCCCTAAATCTTTAGGTGTGACAACTTTTGTCTACTATTAATCTATATCTTTTATGGGGTTTTATCAACCAATTTAGATAGAATTATATTTTTAAGGTAACTAGCATATCCCTAAAAGAGGATAGGAAAGACTATATGACTTATCATAGAACATATCATATCTAATACAGTGCACTTTTTTCTTAAAAAATCCATTATGTTTTAGAGTTCTAGATGGAGTTTATTGTAAGAGAATCTCAATCTCTTTTAAGCAACTAAGAAACTCATATTCTAAGTATTCAACATCTCAATTAGATCTAAGCACCTTAATACTTTTACTATTTTATTTCTCAACCTCAAGCCTGAATTCTTAGAACTTTTCAAATGATTTAGAATTTTATGTCACTATGTTGGAACCCCACCCTGGTGAGACACATGTCCGATGTCCTACGTGACATCTGGACGCGCATTCCACGAGGGAGGAATTCCTCACCACAAAAGAAACTCCAACCGAACTTATTTCACTTACTCTCGAATGAATCTTGATAAATTTACCCTAATCTTCCTCAATAAAATTGATCTGCTTATGGCCCAAAATTAAATCCGATTCCTAAGCTAAAATGAAATTGCATGTCTCTAAATTAAAAAGAATTGAAAATCACCTCAATCGGATCTCTCTACATCAAGAAATCACCAAAATACGGAAGCATGTTCAATATATCCGTCTAAATGTCTCTCTTTGATTCAATTCGAACAATTTAACTTAATCCCAAAAATTCTGAATTTTGCATGAGAGGGTAGAAAAATTTTCTTAAAGTAAGCATGAATTGAAATAAAGTTCAGGGACAATTTTGAAACATCACTTAAAGAGTTAAGGTTTTAGGCTTATATGTAAGGGCTTTTTGGTCTTTTAACAATCATTAAAGACTAGAAAGAGGTGGCTGTCGTATAAGGCAAGAGAAAGCACGAAAATTACAAGGAAAAAGAACAAAAGGAAGAAAGGAGAAGAGAGCATGTTCGGTGGAGATAGAAGAAAGAAGGAAAAATGAATTAGGGTTTCGATTTTGTGAGATTCCAAGAAGGTTTTAATGTTGTTTCAAGAGAGAAAAAGGTGGAGGAGCATAAGAGCTTCCTTTTAGCCATGAATTTTCGAAATTGGAGAAGAAATGAGGTAAGAGAAATTTTCAAGCTTTGAGTTTTTAATAAGTTTTTGGTTTAGATACCTTGGAAATGGTATGGGTTTGTGATTTATAAGCTCAATTTTGGTGATTGCATGGTTTAATT
>JANVCQ010000008.1:15896165-15911121 GCA_025531925.1 Erythroxylum plowmanianum | reverse complement strand
TACATCTATAACACAATACATATACTAACACACTCATTCAAGTTCATTTAATATTTCTAAATTTTACTCAAAAATTGGGGTCCAACACACTAAATACGTATAACCATATCTAAAATGACTATATGTGAATATAACAAAATACGAGTACCACACTTTTGGTATAGTAGATATAGGGTCAAATATATTTTAGTATATAAGCTCTAGTAACTCACTAACACATTTTTTCTTTCCACTAAAGAGTAGTTTGATCCAACTACCTAAAAAATAAGATTCATAATTTTTGTATGATTAATAATTAAAAGGATCTAAATATCCTTCTTTGTGTAACTTTATGATTATAGTTTTGTTATTATGACCTAACCTACAATATCATAAATAAGATGGATTTTGGTTACATAATTTTCTTTTCTTACTATTTACGTTAAAGGTTAGCCTTTAGGTATTTAATTTATACAATCCATTTTTAATTAATCTAGATCTATAAAATATCATCTTTATATAAATAATATCTTTTATTCATAATAAAAACAAATCCATTCAAATCTAAACAAGAAATGGAATAATGTTTATTGTAATAATTTGAATAGTATAACAATTGTTTAGTTCATGTACAAGACTAAAAGGCAAAATTAACCTATAAGTTCTTATAGCTAGTTCAACAATCCTTATTCTATTTCTAGTTTGCAAGTCCACTTCTCTTTTCCTCTACGATCTACTCTTTGTTAACGTTTGTATATTATTAAAAATATGTGAACTATATCTCATACTTAATACCTAAGAATGTGGAATAAAACTAGAAAGATTGATCTCAGTGATAAACATACTTGAAGATGTAGTTTCTTAAGCTTATTATCTTTCTAGCTAGTAAGATAGCTTTGTAGTTTCTCTTCTAGTATCCATTGACTCCATAATGAAAACACATGCCCTTATTGTTCTTTTTCTTGACACCACTATTTGGTTTGCTATTTTGATAGAAGCCTTTTATTTCATATTTTTGTTCTTTTTAGAGCCCTTTTTCTTGCCCATAAAGGAATCCATAACAAAAATATAATTGGGTTTCTAATTAAGCTATACTTATGTATTCTTGAGCATATACAATAGTTCGAGTAACAACACATCTTTTTTAGTCTTATGAAAGTTCATAATGAACTATGAAAAGCTTTAAGTAAGAGACTGAAACACCAAATTAATACTTAACTCATAGTTTATAATTAATCAAATTGGCCTAATTTTTTTAATATAGCCAATCATTTCAAGTACGTGTAACTTTACTACAAATTCATTTGCCATCTTGCATTCACAAAATGTTATAGAAGTTTGATATCTCGCGACCTTATTTTGTGCACCAAGCAACTCCTTGAAATGCAAAATTGTAGTAGGAATATCCATATTCTTATACTTCCTTTTAAGCTTAAGAAATATACTAGCCAACATCTCATTTGTAGCTTATTTAAACTCATCCATATAACGATGATATCTCTTTCAATCTTCATCAATTGCATTTGAATTGTGCTATGGTAGGATTACAATGTCAATAACATACAATTTCTTTTTTGTTTGAAAACAATTCTTAAGTTGGAAAATTCAATCTAAGATATTAGCTCTAGTATGCTTGTTAGCATCCATGATGTTCTTTAGGATAAAGTGAAACTCATTTTATCTAACAATCAAAGATGTAAAAGAATTAATATTTGTTTATACATCAAACTAAATTAAATAAGAACTTATAATAATATTTGTTACTCCTACTATTTTAAAGAAAATAATAGTCCTCATTATTAAATCAAGAAATTATTAAATAATTTCTTAATAGGCCAGTGCCCCCTTAAACTTAATTGATATAGAGTTTGCCTAACAAACTAACTAAATTTAAACTAGGTAGATAATATTCTTATCAATCACATCTCACGTGACTCCTAAATATGTTATATGATAATTCTTTGCTAAAATATATCTTAACCCTTCCTCTAAATTTATTTAATCATGCCTTTGTTCATTTAAATCATATGCATTTTTTAAATAGGATTAATTAATTTAAGATAAAAGATATTCAGGTTAAAAGAGCATTGTGTTTACTCAGTAAGTCTTATAATAAATAGAGCAATAGTTCTATTATTAAATAATAAAGGCAACAATCACATTGTAAAAATGTACTTAATATTTAATTAAAAAATTTAAAATTTTTAAAAGAAAGGTCTCATCACTTATTTTACTAATTATAACAAACGTAATTGAATTATGGAAGGTAACAATTTAAAACTTCATTTTCCAAATTAGGATTTCTAGGCTTTTCAATGCCACTACTTCTGATTTCTCTGGCCATCATCCTCTTCCTTATCGCCAACAATGTGGCCTTTCGTCTGCCGGTGTGCTTCTTAATGTAAGCGTTTATGCCTTTGCCAGTGGTGAGCAATTAGCACATGACATCATCGATGATAATAACCACCACTGGTAGAAGGGCCATCATTGGTGTTAGTTACCAACACTTTTGATGGAGTTGGGATGAGGCTTCTTAGCCTCTCCCACCACCCCAGATACATATACATAATTTCAAAAACAAAAGAAACATATGATAATTTTTCAATACAAAATACTAAAGGCAAGCTCATTTTAACAAGTTTTTATAGAAAACTTAAAAAATTATAAGGACATATGGTAGAATTTTTCCAAAAAGCTAAAACTATAAAGCATGCAATCGATGTTTTCTAGAAAAACAAACAATGTTTAGAAATAATACAATTTTTAGAAATAACACAATGTTATAGTAAAACATAAAAGGAACATATACAACCAAATGAATTTTCAACTTTTAATACTTATCAAATCAATAATAAATAAGCAACTTCTTCGACATAATTAATTAAAGATTTTGATACAAGAAAAATCAACTATGATCCAATCACTAATGTAATGAAAATTTTTCATAAATTCTCCAAGGATCTCTTTAATTGAATAACTTGAAAAATATGAATAAAAAAAGAAGGATTAAAACATACTTGATTTAAAAACCTGTAAACCTCTTCTTTTGAAACTGTTAACCACATGTTATTCACATTTTCAGCCTCTGATCACATCTATAAAATGGGGAGAAGAGAACTCTATATTAGAGAGAAAAGGACAAGAATGCTAGCTCCCTGATATCTTTATTGTTATTTATAAAAACAGACATTAGGATTTCATTCTAATTAAAGTTGAATTTAATTATAAATAAAGTCTAATTTAATAATAATAATAATAATAATTTAATCTTAATAAAATTAAATATCTCATATTTGATCCCTAAAGTTTCTCAAACTTTAAAATTACGTTAAATATAATTTAAATTAACAGTTCTTTATGTGTAACCCAATAAGTTTCTAATACATTATCAATAATTCTAAATTATATTTCTAAACTATAATTAGATAAATTAAAGTTTCTATTAATTTATTTTTAATTCTCTAGTTAAACAATTTTTAATTATATATTAAGATTAATGTCTAGTAATATGTCATGGCTATCCTATTACGAGAAATGTTAAAATAATTTGACTTAACTTATCTATGTTTCGTTATAACATGTAATTTCATCCTTTTAGTATCTAATGATTCAATTAGATATAGAGTATATAATTAGTATATACTCTATTTTAATCTATTCATAATTAGTATATACTCTATTTTAAAATTGACATTCGAAAAGTAACTTTTCATATCTCAATTCACTCTGCCTAGATAATTTCTTAAATTATTATTAAGCAAGAGTAGTGAGACATTTTCTTTAATTATTTTAGATCGGCAAATCATTTATTAAATTATTTAGCTATCTCTATATAGTTTATATTATATCTAAGTACTACTAACTCAATTTTGTTACAAATGATATCAAAATATAATTGTTCTCATATGAAATTTCTCGGTAATCTTAAGCATTCAAACATACAAGTAATGTTTCATTTAAGATCCTCATAAATGGCCAATTTAGTGAACTTATTTTCTAACAAATGTTTTCGCATTTATTTATGTATCTCTATACTTTAATTTATGAGATTAATTACTTTCTATAACATGTGCTAATTTTATCATTAGATCAATATCTCATCTTGATAAAACTATAATTATGAATAATTTATAAAAAAATACATTAATAAAAATTTAATCTCGTAATTATGATCTTGTCATAGTTTTAATTATATATTAATTATTTTTTAAAAATTTTAGCTTTAGAGTTAAGTATAAAATATCATTAACAAAAATATATAAAAAAATTATCTTATCGATTAAAATAATAATATATTTGTAGCCAATTCAATGAATGCAAAGGCATATATCAAGCTAAATTTTAATGCAAAACTTCCAAATACATTTTCATTTAGGATGCACACCTACATTCAATTAGATCTACATACAGTAAAAAAAAAATCAATAAATTAAACTCAACTCAATTTTTTTCTTCGTTCAATTTTAATTAAAGTTCATTTATTTTATAATTTTGATTTAATCGAGTGAAGTCGAGTTCTTGTCAAAATTTAAACTTAATTCACATTCAAGTCTCTAACTATAACGTACTCAAGGCGACAAAGGGTGGCATGTAAGCTTATTCCTAGATGGAGGACATAGCCAAGGCTGTAAATTTATGCTAATGATTGGTGCAAAGTTAACATAAATAAATATACGAATTGGATTCTTGGAGTTCGGACAAGAACAAAGGCATTGTGACCTTACACTCGTGACGGTCTGCGGCAACAGCAGGCAGCCAAGTTACGTGTTATTCACATCAATGGTCGCATCCAACCTAACACTTGATTCTAAGGTCTAACCCCCAAATTATTTCTTTCGTTTAAGATTATTAGGTTTTTGCCTATGCTTCAACCATTCTAGTGCGGGCAGATTGAGGACACTAAGAAAATTTTCTTAAGTAGAATGCGGATGCTGTCATCATCAACTAAAGGCTACTTTCGTCCATGAGGATAAAAATGATCAGGTTTGATAGCTTGGGGGCCGCCTATCTGTCATCACCGACCCGTTACGTTACGTGAACTTCCAACATTATCCTCAACCAGGATTCGCAGCTGTACGACTTTTATGATATGGGTTCAAGTGGATCTACCATACTCCGAAGTGAAATTAAAATGCTTAGAAATTTTGAATTGATTTTGAGTCATAATATTAATGTAATACCAAAAGAAGATGACATCATGTGTTTATAAAAGAAGTAGGTTAAGTTCAAATATACTCGCCTGGGCCTTAAATTTTGAAGCATAACCTTTACGAGCTGTATGTTTGATGGAGGGCAATGGAAGAATCATTACCAATATTACAATGGAGCTAACTCAGTATAATGACTTGATAACTGTAGTCGAAGTTGGAGACAATAGGAACACATGTCATTATCATAATTTTCCTTTTCACAAATTCTTAACTTCTGCTACTAACTCCGTTTTCATTTCACAGTTCTACGTCTAAGTCTTCCCATAGATTTATAAAGAAAAGAAAACAAACCCATCAACTACTACAGTGTAAGCACACTCCATCCCCACCGCCATTCGCTGCCTCAGCCCCAGCTCTCACACTCACTCATTCACTCACTCCTGTCGCATACTCTCTCTCTCTAGCTCCAACTCACCCAAAATCTTTCTTTCACCCTCCAATTCTCTGTTTCCGAGCTTCAATCTCACAAATGGGTACTCGAATCCCATCTCACCAGCTCAAAAGCAGCCTCTACGTTTCGGGTAGACCCGAGCAGCCTAAGTTCGAGAAACAACCCACCATTGCCTCACGCGCCATCCCTTACACTGGCGGCGACGTTAAAAAATCCGGCGAGCTGGGCAAAATGTTCGACATCCCAGTTGTCGATCAACAGTCCTCTTCAATTCCTCCGGTACCAAAGCAACCTTCCCGCCATTCCTCCTCTTCACAACACACCAGCAGATCGGTCCGATCCGGACCCAATTCGGGTTCCATCAAGAAGTCCTCCGGTCCGATGCCTCTCCAGCCCACCGGCCTTATCACTTCTGGTCCATTGGGCTCCGGCCCACTTTCCTCCGACCACCGGCGGTCGTCGGATCAGCTAGAGCACACTGGGTCCGGCTCTCTTTCTGGTTCGGTTTCCGGGTCAAGCAAAGCGCTTTACGGGTCGGCAGTGACGTGCTTGACCGACAATGCGAAGGTGGGGTTTAGGGTCTCGAGAGTGGTAATGTGGTTGGTGACGGTGGTTGTGGCGATGGGTTTGTTGATTGGGTTTTTTTTGATGGTTGCTGTGAAAAAAGCTGTAATTTTGGTGGCCGTGGGAGGCATTTTGGTGCCCCTGATTTTGGGGTTAGTCTGGAATTGTGTATGGGGAAGAAGAGGTTTGTTACAGTTTGTTAGGAGACATCCGGATGCCGAGCTCAGAGAAGCCATTGATGGACAGTATATCAAGGTCACTGGGGTAAATAAATCTCTTGTCTCTTTCTATGCGCCTCTTTGTCTATAACTACTTTTATGTTTTTTACGACGGAATTTGGTTGTTTATAAAGATTTATTATTTGGCTTCTAGACATTCGAGTAGCTTGCTTGTTGATTCCGTAGTATTTACAGAATATTCCTAGACGATCTGAATATGACGGCAATCCGTTGGGTATTGATTAATAGATATGTATATGATAATATTTTCTTGACAAATTCGTTTTTGGTTAAAAGCTTATACTAAGAGGACGATTTTCAGTGACTTTCTTCTTCTCTCCTTTGCCTTTCTTCTTCTTTAAGTCATAGTATTATCATTACTACTAAAGTTTATCTCTATTTTGTGCAGTACTTGGAGTAATTCTCGTCTTTGAGAATTAAAAGATGGGTCTCATCAAAATAAAAAAATAAAAAACAAAGAAAATTGTACCATAGGAATATGTGGTATTCATCAAATTTCGTGTCTGAATGCGCTGCTACCTCCTTTTTGAATCTTAACCTTCTCTACTTTTTGTAGGGATTTATTTTCCTGCATAGCATTGGATTACACACAACGATGTAGATCTGTCAATCCATGCTTGTGCCTTGATGTTGGTTAAGATAATATCTTTTCAAGTTTCTTTACACGGTAGTTTGCTTACTTTATTGTCAGAAGAATCAGGAGTCCAGCTAGTGCTGTCTACGAAAAGAAATCAATGTGACAAGTGACCGCCGAATCCTGCCTTTAACATTATTGAAAAACAATATTGCTAAACCTTGCGGAATAAGGAAGTAAAAGTATAGCAACTGCAATTGATGTAATAGGTTAAAGTTCGTTTTTCAGGTGGGGCTCTGTCGATACATAAGCTGTTAATTTGAGAAAGTTTTTGAGGGATGGAGAACTTTTAGGGGCATTCAAGTTTCATTTATGAAGTAGCATTTTAACAGTCTTGTCTCCTGTTTAATTATATAAACCAGCTTTCATTTCTCATTGTTCAATAATCTAGTTAGCTTATTTCTAAAACGTGACTGGAACTTACTGAAATAGGTCGTTATGAAGATTGAATGCATCTCTTTCTGTAGGTTGTTACCTGTGGCAGTATAGCTTTGGAATCATCTTACCAGAGGGTACCGAGATGTGTGTTTGTTTCTACAGAATTGTACGAATATCGCGGGTGTGGTGGAAAGTCGGCTCATCCAAAGCACCGCTTCTTCTCGTGGGGATCTAGATACTCAGAGGTCAGTTTGTTAGGTTATGAATGTTCAGCCTTTGTAAATTTCAATGGGAATTGAAGAGTTTGGTTTGCGAACTTCATCTACGAGTAAGGTTTAGCAGGAGTATAACAAACAGCACATTCTTAATTTACATTTGAAATATAGATATGAAGGTGACTAGCGCGTTGCTGTACGTTTAGAAATTCTTAGTCTTCAACATTAATCAGGCTGTAGGCATATTGATATAATGTAAAAGGCAGATAAACTCACTCTAATTTTTACAGTAAATTTAAAGCCTGAAACACACACATGATGACAACTCGGTTGAAGTTGAAAGTTAAACATTTGGATTGACCCTAAATAATGATTCATAATCGATGCATAGCCTGTTGGTCCCTTGCAGAAAGCATAATGTTGCTGTAGTTGTGTGTATTTCAGATATATTAGTTAATCTAACGAATATTTGAGTCTAATACAGCATTGCCTAGGTGGGAATGTTTTTAGGATAAAAGGTGGTTTCATTGTTATGACCCATAATTTTTGGTGAGCAGAAATATGTGGCTGATTTTTACATATCGGATTTCCAATCTGGCCTTAGAGCAATAGTGAAGGCAGGTAATGGAGCCAAAGTTGCTCCATTTGTCAAACCAGCTACAATAGTAGATGTTGTTAAGGAGAATAGAGATTTGTCTCCAGACTTCTTGCGCTGGCTATCTGATCGAAAACTTTCCAGTGATGACCGAATAATGCGCCTCAAAGAAGGGTATGACATTAAACTGTATAGCGAATTTATTAATGTGTTTGTACCTTGCTGTTTGTCCACCTAGTGTTGCAAGTGAAGTGGCATCTCTTTCTGACCCCGAAGATTTATTTCCTTTTCTGGAGCTAGTTGCGTAAAACTGATCGTTTTCAAGATTTGTGGCATTTCAGGTATATCAAAGAAGGCAGCACTGTGAGTGTGATGGGTGTTGTTCGACGCCACGACAATGTTCTCATGATTGTTCCACCTCAAGAGCCTGAATCAACAGGTTGCCAATGGTTTCGCTGCCTCCTTCCTACCTATGTTGAAGGTATCATTTTGACGTGTGACGACGATCAAAACAGCGATGTGGTTCCCGTGTAAATCTTTGTTGTTCAATCTCAACCTAGTTATGAGGCAGCAAAAAGAGATTCATATAGCATCCTCAAACGGCTATCTTGGGGTTCGAGGTGCATGTAAAAATGGCATATATGTTGCTGAACGGTAACACGGGAAACTTGTGTTTCAAGCTTGGTCAATCACACCTATGATATATGGTGGGAATTGCACTCGGCTTTGACTAGGAGAAAAATGGAATGGATACGTCATACCAAAAATGTGATTATGGTCTACTGTGGCGGTGGCAAACATTATGTACATAAATCCAGTTTTGTCAAGGTTTGTATCTGGTCTCAAATTCTCTGTGTATTTATGCTTCTTAAATAAATGCTATATCTTAACTAGTGTTTGTATCATCAGTATTGCTTGTGGAAATGACGCTAATGTTTATACCTGTACCCGCCACAAATGCCTTGATAATCTTTCCCAGTTTGTTGATGCACTTACCTGCGTTAGACAAAAATTTAGGTACTTAGCAACTACATGCCTAGGATTTGAATTCGATCCTGGTCTGAACTCGAACCAAAATGAACTTTACAAGTTCAAAAGCAATCATTTATCAAAATATAAAATTATATTGTTTTGTTTGTGTTTGACGTTCGAGTTTTGGGACTAAAGTTTGTTAAAAGATTAAATTCAATTTTTAAACAGTGTAATTGTTGCCCAAATTTTGGTCAACTTAACTTGAACTCATTATCTTCGAATCACCTTTTACCATCCTTCCTGCTAAAGTCAAGCACTCGGCTGCAACATTGAACCAGGGTTGATGTAATATGAATTAAATGGCAGCTGCAAGGCTTGTTCCACTGCCCTATGACTAGGAATAGTAATCCACTACTCGATGCTTGTCACTTTCTGATCCTCCAGTGAAAAATAAGTTGAGTTTATTCATGCATGTATAATGGTCCAAACATCTTTCTTTCTTTCTTTCTTTCCTTATTATTGGAATTGGCAATGTTAAGCAAAAGAGATAAAACAATAGTCGAGAAGGCGTTCCTTCAGCCGCCACCACAGCTGCAGAGGCCATTTTGTGTGGTGCCCAATCTTTTAAGTAACATCTTCTCTTTGAGGGAGTTCCTCTACATTTACCAATCTAATATACTCCACGTTAAAGGTTAAGTGGCTGGAATCATTTGAAGCAAACCAGAAAAAGACCATACCCAAGTTCAGATGGTTACTTAGGATGTTAAACGCCAAATTGACAATTCAAAGGGAAAGCAGCTAGACATCCACTATCTAAGTGTCGTTTATGTCCTACAATCGTTTTGGTTATAATTTAGTAACAAATTATTTAAAAAATATATTTATCTTATACATATTTAAATGTATATGATAAAGTTATAATGAGATTATAATTATGAGATTCATATTGCATTTATGTAATATTCCTAAATGTTTCTAGTCATTGTTCTATTAAGATTGGACATTAATAGAACTGAAAAAGACTAGCACACATTTTGTTTTTCCTTATGCAGGAAGTAGTCGATCTTATAGACTAAAGTATAGAGATACTTAAATAAAAGTGTGAGTACTTGCTTGAGAAAAAGTTCATTTAACAGACCTGATATGAGAAATCTATTTGAAACATTACTTGTTTGTCTATAAAATTCTCATTGTGATGATTGTATAAGTGATCATTTGACTTGAAGTCATCAAAATTATCTTGTATGTGGATAGTTATGTTTTGATACTATTCGTTATCTATTTTATCAAAGATCGTTTAAACGGTAATCATTAGATGTAGCATGAACTATATAGAAATAGTTGAATGATCAAGATAAGATTCATCACTCTAAAGTAATTAGGGAGAATGTTTCGTTGCTCTCGATTAATATTGATTCAGGAAATCCTTGGCCAAGGTGGAATGATATTTTGTAAACAGTTTACAACTATCATTAATTGAATCAATAGCTAATGGCGGAGAACTATTATAATTGGATTTAAAATAGAGTAGACATTAATTCTATGCTCTATATCTAATTGAAACATTGGTTGATGAAATGATTGAATTATATAGAAAATCATGCATGGAAAGATTAGCCAAAACTACTTTGACATTCCTAAATATTTGGGTAGTCATGATATGTTGCTAGACACCAATATTGATCTATGATTATAAATTGTTTAATTGAAGAATTAAAGATAAATTAAAAGGAGTTTTAATTTATCTAATTCTTAGAATTAGATTTCATAGTCATTGTCAACATATTTGGGAACCTAATAGGTCTCATATATAGAATGAGCTGGAAAAAGTAAACTTAATTTAATCAAGTTGGACTTGATTATAAAATTTGAGAAACTTTATGATTAAATATGAGATATTTAATAAATAAGGATCAATATAAGATATTAAATCTTATTTGGGCATAATTGGTATTTAATTAGAATTATTTGTAATTCTAATTAAAGTTTAATTGAAATTAATATTTAATTTCAATTAAATTACTAAAACGTCCAAAGTTTATTATAAATAGGCTAGAGTTTTATGGAGCTAGCACTTCATGCTTAATTCTCTCTGTAAAAGTTACAGAGTTCTCTCAACTCATTCTGTGGATACTGTTAGAGGTCAGACACTTGTATGGCTACGGTGATTGAGATTAATCAGTTTTGAAAATGGTTCGAGGGATACAATAAGATAAAGATCAAGCTTTGAAATAAGGTACGAAGTAAATTTTCACTTTATTATGATTCGTGCTAATCATTTTTATAGAATTAAATAGATATTGATTTTTGAGAAATCAAAAATCACGAAAAAATTTCGTGATTATTCTGCTGCGGTTCGGATCAGATCTCGACTTGATTTCCCAACATTAAATTGGGGCAAGCAAAACATGAGATAAGTATATCCTGTGGAGGTAGTTCACCGTGTGCTTCAAATAAACGAAATTCTTGGGAGGATAGAAGATTGGAACTTTTATTTCCCAAATCTTTCTTTGTTCTGCATTTGGCATGTGACAAACATCACCCACGACCTCGATGCCTGACCCTTGAGTTCCTCAACAGCCTCATCAACACTTTTTTGCAAAATTTACGAAAGAACAAAACTAAGTATGCCTCTCTATAAGCATTACACCAAATTTTATAATAATAAAACAGAGCTCAATAACCACTTAAATAACAAAAAAGAGAGCAAGAAATGAGAAAAGCATAAAGTTACCCCTCCCTCTAACCAACTACTTAGATCCGAGCTTAACATCTTAATCGCTAAAACCATCAAGAAAGGGAATCATTTCGACTGAAGCGCACAAGGTCAAAGCAACAAACTTGGAGCTCTGATTGCATTGCCACAGTAAGCAAACAAGGTCACAGTAAGATTATTGCTATTGGGAGGATGATCTTGTTGTATTTGCAACATGAGAGATAAAAGGATGCTCTTATCTCTTACTAATTAAATTTTCATTTTAATTAAAATTTTATTTTCAATTAAATTATTAACATATCTAAAATTTATTATAAATAAGTTTAACTTCTGAAGGAGCTAACACTTTTTACCTAATACTTTCTATAATAGTTGCAGAATTCTCTTAACATATTCTATAGATACGGTTAGAGATCAGATACTTATGTCGCTATGGTGATTGAGATGAGTTGATTTTAGAAACAGTTCGAGAGAAACGATAAGACAAAGATTAAACTTAAAAAAGTACGAATTATTATTCTTGAATAAAATTTTAGTGATCTTGGTTTTCAAAAATCAAAAGAAAAAGTTTCGTAATCATTCTGTTGCCCGCAGGATCGAATCTCATCCTGATTTCTCAACAATATGAACCAGAAGTTTTTGTCTCTTTTTCTTTGTCCCATGAAGCCATTGCCTTTAATAGAGCTTATTATTGTACTTAACTCCAATTCTCCTCATAAGCTTCCACTCTCAACTACCAATGGGACCCAAAGTCAACTGGAAGAGGATCCCTCATTGTTCTACAACTTGAGATACTAAACTTTATTAATCCTTCTGCCTTTAAGGGATCCTGAGTTGTCTTCAGCGTAATTGAAGTTCTTCAACAAGGAGTGACAAAGTGGATATGCTCTTTGGTGGGCTTCTTTATATACAAGAGGTTGATGTTCCTTGTTGTCCATCGTTAGGTCATATAATTTGCATCTCTTTAGGTTTACAGACACAAGTACAACATAGAGGGTGTTAAAATTAGGACCTGACATATCTAAGGGATCCTTATGCACTTAGTAAAATGGAGGCCTAGAGTATTGATAAATGGATATTTGACTATAATTTACCATCCATATTTGATGTATTTTTCTTGATATTTTATACTTTTATTGTATATTTGGTACTTCATTCAAGTTCTTTTGTAGGTGACAATTGCCTTCATAGATTTAAAGGACACGGTATGATACATTGCTATTTACCAGACCATGTAAGTCCTAGAAACACTAGTTTTTAATATAAAAGACTTTTTTAGCGGCTAATGAAAGGAGGATACTTTGGGAGGCAATTTCCAGATGCGGAGTCATTCTCTAGGTATAATTTTGGTTCAAAGAAGCGGAAAACATAAAGAAATCATTGAAAGATCCATCAGAATATAGGATCAAGCCTCTACATCATAAGAACATTTGATAGAAGAAAATTAGGAAGATTTAGAATTACGATCCCATTGTTTTCATTACGATTTTCTTTCAACTTATGTTTGATTTCATATCCGATCATGTGTAACAAAATGTGCAGTTAGTATTTAGGTTAGATAAACCTTATGTTAGTATTTTGATATAATTTGATTCTTTTATTAATGTAATTAGTTGTTCGATATATTTTGATTTGATTACTAATTTTATTTATGTTCTAATAACTCGAGAATATTATATCATAATCTGAATTCATACATAGAGATTGAGAAATCCTAGTGTGAATAGATAAATAGATCTAGTAATTGGAAGGAGTTGATTGCAATCTTAGAGATAAGATGACATAAATCTCCAAGATTATGGTCTAACCTAATAGAGGGGCTCATAAATCAATAACACAATCCTATAAGATTTAACCTGAGAAATTCGGTTAGAGACCCTAAGATTAGTTATTAGTAGACTCAAAGTCAACTATTAGCATACCATAGGAGTGGTCTAATACATCAACAAAATAATTGCATGATAAAAAATCAATCTGTTAAGGATTTAAGGGAATTCAAACCTAGATACTAATTTTTGATAATGATAGTTTTCTAAGTGAATTCCACTGTCTTTACATTCATTATCGTTTGTTTTATTTTAATCGTTTTAGTTTTTATTTTCTTTTTATTAAAAATTTGCAATCAATTTGTAGGCTAGATAATAAGGGAAGGGTAATTACTAGTATTTATAGTCTTTGTGGGATCAACTTGTACTTGTCAGTACTAGGTATAACTATGTCGTGCACTTGCAATATTAAATTTTGGCTACTCACAAAATAGCACAATTAGGTATGCTTAAAAACATAAATTTTAAACACATCACCATCCAGATTAGATTCTATAAGTTTCCTTTTAAATATTAGACAATTGAGGGATTTAGTCATTTCGCTAGTGTAATAGTAAGGCCCCTATGCTTGGATGAAATGACTGCCACCATAAAGAGTCAGATCTGTAAGAACCTATATGAATTTTGAGATGAACATAGACCTACCTAACACTTTGCTTATCATGAGGTTAAGGGAACAATTTGAACTTTAAGACCTTATAAAGGAGAGTTATTGATGGAGTCCTCAATGATTTGATAATGGGAAAAAGGTGTAGGAAGTTGAAATAAGATGAACATGATTTTCCGTAATCATATATATCATTAATGAAATTACTTAAATATTATTGAATTTCACCTATTAAAGAACACTGATAAGAAAACTTTTTCTCGCAAAAAATTGTGTTTTATTTAGATGGTAATGATCAACCTTTTAATTGATCTTTATCTTTTATATATATAGATAATGTCAAATTTATTAACTATTTTTTAATAGTTAAGAATCAATAGTTGAACCCCAAACTTATAAGGTGTGTGTTTTTATTATCATCTCCTATTCACTTATGATGACTTCAGTTAATAAAATTTTTACAGGTTCTCACACTTGTCTAATAACATGTATGACCAACATAGTATGAGAGCTCATTATCATATATCTATTAGGAATATATGATGTTTTGATTAATTGTAGCGCCCCCTTACCGTAGGGTACGCACCGGGACGCCCGTGGGTCATTCCGACGCATATCCCACAGCAAGGA